>JABBWL010000079.1:0-320574 GCA_016758765.1 Suillus cothurnatus
GACAAACTCTATAGCCTGCGACCGCGACAAACCAAGCTCGACAAGTGAGCGAATAAGAGCACGTTCGCGCGCAAAGTTGCGTAGAAGCCTGAACTTGGATCAGAACCGATCGAACCTCAGAATGTAGCACAAGAGGCGGAACGAAAACAAAATTTAAGAGAAGAATGGTAGAGACAGAAAACGCACCCAAATATCCCAGCTTCACCTTCTAGCACCCTCCCATTTACCCATACCATGTTCACGCCCATCGCCGCCTTCCCCCAGTTATCTTGCACTTCGTCCCGTACTGTGTCCGGCACGCTACTTTGCGCGCAAGTGAAGCAGCATAACGCGGAAAATTCACAGACAATGTGTGCAATACATGCAGCGGGGTGAGCGAATCTCCCGACAAGCAAAGAGGGGAGAGAAGCGGGGTTAGAAAGGAGAGCAAGGAAAGATGTTGCTTTAAGGCCAAGGTCTACGCCATGCAAGATGAGCACAGTGATATAATCATGATAAAAGTTAAACTACCTTGAATTTCCTCTGTACTCAAGGGATTATTTGTAGTAGCATTCTTCTCCATTTCGGTATCAATGTACGACATGGCCTCGAAAATACAGCTTAGCACGTCACTTTCATTCCCTTCCTGACTCTTGCTAGAAGATCATCATGAGAGGTGGAAGAAGCCCGCTTCCGGTCATCCACAGCGAGGTAATCCATCTTCTTCAAGTCCAGTGCAACGCCGAACCCGGACAAATATGGTCCATCTGTTGCAATGACAGGCCGGGCCCAGCGTAGCACGTACTCCACGTCAAGACTCAAAGAGAGTAGTGCACCATGTAGTGAGCTGAATTCAGGTACCGTAGGATCAGCGTAGTGTATTGCTGTCCATTTGGGAGCGTCAAGTGATGGCTGAAGAGGTGGCATATGATCTGTTTTGAAGCGCTTCATTTTTTTGATTGGGACTCTGAATCCGAGGCTGCAACTGAAATTTCGACGAGGCGCCTGAGTTCTTCTGCATTGCATGCA
Source organism: Suillus cothurnatus (assembly GCA_016758765.1). Taxonomy (NCBI): domain Eukaryota; kingdom Fungi; phylum Basidiomycota; class Agaricomycetes; order Boletales; family Suillaceae; genus Suillus; species Suillus cothurnatus. Next base: position 1,009 of record JABBWL010000079.1, read on the forward strand.
ATACTTCCATACCAATCTACCCAATCCTTGCACCCTTCCCTTCCACTTTCATGTATATGCTGTGCAGCAAGCTTTGGGCTTGCAGCATGCAAAGCTAGTCCAACATTCACGGCAGCTATCTCCGGAGGTAGAAGGTAATTTTTTGCGAGATTTAAGACGGCGTTATGCGATTCTTCCGGCGTTGCAGGTTTCAGTGGGAGGGGAAATGATTAAGGATTGAAAAAAGGTGCTCGGGAGAGGTAAGGGCCAGAGTTTCTCTAGTAAATCATATGTGATATCAGTCGCACGAAAGGGTCGAGTGCATAGTTCGAACTTACAGCGCCTCAAGTAATGGATCTGCAGCGCTGAAAGAGGAGCGCAAGGACACACCGACTGGGGGCGACGCGCTGCAAGCAAGCAGCGCGCATCCAAGGACAACAAGTGCGCCAGAACGCATTACTGCTGACTCCTACGTAGTCAGTAAACCAAAACAAGAACAAGTACTAAATCGCAAGGTCTACTACTGATGCTGATTTCTGCTAGGAGACACGTCCGCCACATCACGTGACCAATGTTGTGTATATTATTTGCCACCATTTACTATAAGGGACGTACTGTGCTTGGATAGAAAACAGGTTGATTTCTGCGTAGAATGACCCCAGCTATCATAATATAGAGATTTTGGAATTGTAGAGAAGTGTTGTGGATGTCCATGAATATTTTCTGGAAGATACGAGATCACACAGCTAGCTTGCTTAGGATACCGTGAGAATTATATATTTGGCCCAATTCGGAGCACTTATTTCACGCCAACCATGAGCTTAGTTCTTGACTAGTGACTGCTCAGCACAATTTTTTTTTCAGACAATGACATTTCAACCATATGCTCTACGCAATGGTAAAAACAAGAAGTCAATAGCTGTTGTGGTTAGCGAGGAAAACGTTGGGTACCGGTAACCCACTATCACCTAACCGTGACAGTTGCTTACTCAATCCTTTCCTCCCCTGTAATGTAAAAGATCGGCTTTGCCGCGTCCGACTGTGGATTCTTCCTGACGAATGTTAATCCCCCCAGTGCTGCCCGTAGTTCAAGCAGTCTGTCTCCGAGTGACTCGGATTACTATGGCTGTGGGTGCCCAATATGCTGTCCCCGGTGGCAAACCAAAGCCGCGTATCTAGAGATTGGCTTGGACAAGCGTGGTTTGTGCCCGACTTCAAAGCTCGTCCCACGTGATTTCGTCATTTCCCGTTGTGGATGATGATCATGATGATCACAAGTAACGTCCTCGATAGTCCATGATCTACAATTTCTATCATAAGATTGCCGGACGGTGAGCGCCCGAGCAGCAATTCAACGTTGTTTTAGCGTTCTGAAGCACAAGTAGCATAAGTTATGTCGTATTGCTGTCCTGTCAAGAGAATCACATGTGCGCTTTGTACCCATCCATCGCAGGACGGCAGGTATTTAATCCTTCAGTAGTCGTATGTTATGAATCATTGAATGTCTACCGTCGTGCACTCATCTCATCATCCTCAATTGTATTCCGCAGAGTTGGATTGTGCAACTCCAGCTCAGAACAAGGCCATGTTGCAACGGCAGCACAGAGCAAAGGAAGCGCATGCACTCGCGCAACTCCAAAAATTGCTTCGTGATATATCTCGAGACGCAGATACTTGTCAGACTCGACTTCAAACGATCGTTCAAGGTAACCCGATTTCGCCAACTCGCCCCTGACCGTGGCATCGTTAAAATCTTGACTCCAGCTACAGAGATGATAAAATCCCTTTACTGCCGCAACACCATGCTGCAGGAGCTTCGCAAATTGCCGCATCTGCATCCAAACCACGGTGCTACAGCGGCCTTCAACTATCATCTGGGTGGGCTTTTTTCGCTTACGAGATATAGCACAGGACCATTAACCGAGTATTGCACCCAGTCCAACACCCATTGGCTGACTGTCAAGGGGGCGATGACTATGTAGATGAAAGACACCGACTCGAACTCGCGGCTGGCGCGTGGAACCCCCCATTAACGATTTCGGGTTGTCCGACATCTCTAAATGGTGTCACGACGTCCGGCGATAGATTCTTCCAGTACTAATTAGTCGTAGAAATACTCTTCATAGTCACGATATGTCCTCTTGAGAAAAGTTTTGAATACCCGCGCTAGATTGGCGCTAGACCTGAAGCTTGACATATGACCTTGTACCACGGACATGCTATCCCTGATCGGATGATGATTCCGGAGAAACGTTTGATCAATAATTCAAGACTTGAACTTAAGCCATGAAATAGTAAACCACTCGAAGAATCAATTTCAATGCATTGGACAGCTTTCGACCGTCAGATTAAGAAAACAATAATCACCACGCGCTTTCTGACGCGCTAATTCCTACCTTGAGAACTTTCACTGGGAGTCCGGCCGCACAGGAAAGGGCAAATAACTTTACAGCAAGCTAGACAAACACTAGCCTGACCGCGAACAATGATTGGCAAACTCTCACCTGCGCTAACTTCCATTCCGATGTGACTTGACATGATCCGAGTTTGGCCTGCCGCAAAGCTGCAATGTCTGCTTCCTACCCAGGGTCTTGATGATGCATTATTCTTGGCTTCTCAGCGACCGTGGCCCTCCGGAGTAACCGTGGGTTCCACTAGTAGGCGCTGCGTAGGGCAGGGGTCGAGCGCTACATACAAAGTCCATGTTATCAGCAGAAGCAGAACTGTATCCTTCTGTAGTTCCCACGGCTACAACATCCGTGATATAATGGCCATACGCTGTATGTCGTAAAGGAGTGTGAACCAAGGTAACTTGAATCTGGAGTCCCACATCGTTTGAAGTAAGCTAGCTCCTCAATAAATAACTCGCTGGCTAGAAGCATCCCCGGGTCTTGCAATGATGGTGGCAATCTCGGTTGCGTGTGTGGCTGTCTTCAATGCTAAACGCGCACTAGTAGCGCTGCCTATGTTTGAGTTCTAACAATAATAAAGCTCTTGCTGTATTGACACTTGTAGAAGGTATATAGGCTGGAGATGACTTTTGTGAGCGAGATGTACGGAGATTATGATTCCATGCAGTATCAGATAGTGTGGCAGTGGTAGCTGGAATATGACCAGTATATCGACATTATTCCAAGTATAACTGTTAGCAAACTCAATATTAATCCAGAAGGAATTATGTAATAAGTACGATATGGATTTGGCGTTGTTCCTCACCATAAGGTGCATGGTGCTATAGCGCTTTGGGCGCATGTAGTGCACCGGTTATGTGAGCCACATGACGTCAGGCGAGCGCTCTTCATGCAAGCCGCTCACACGCTTAGATTCGATGGTCTCCTAAAACAACGAGCTTCCCTTCCGATGATCGCCTCCATAACGAAATTAAGTTGACAACCTTTGCACTCAAGCTCGACTCGGAGCTTCATGCGGCGACTTGATCAAGCGCTTAATAATTTTCACCTGTTCGAATGAACTATATCGATGGATCTTTAGGGTTCTATTATTCCGCTAAGCTAGGACCTGGACGTAAGTCCTACCTTTGACGAGAAGGAACGACCATTTTCGTTCTCTTTTGGTCTGACCAAGGGAAACCAACTTTTAGGGCCGCCGCCGGCGTATAAGAAGACAAGGGAAAGTACCAGATCCATGCCTACCGTATTATCCTGTTTCGCATCAGCTACTCCGATTCTACCACTTAATACCTCGTTGAAGCAATGCCAAAGCAGAACAAGTCGGTTTTGCAAAAACAGTACAGAAACAAGGAGCTCGATGAGTTTTCCTCGGTTCGGAAGGAGATTCGTCATGCTACTGGAGGAGATATAGACCCAAAGACGAGGCAGGATGTTCTACGCAAAGGTATGTATCTATAGTGAATGAAAACATACATCTAGATGATAATCTGATTTTTTCAGCTGCACGACTGATTAGGGAGCTTTATATGTCGAACACAAAGTTGCAACACCAACTCTATAACTCCTGCCATACTGGCTCTGAAGTACCACCAAGTTATGTGGGAGGGCCCCCGACAACAATTAGTAGTAAGTGTGTACTATCCACAGGTAATCTGCACGTCATTGACTGCCAGCAGGTCCAAGTACGCAGGGCTCATATTCCCCGGTACTTTACGAATATTTCACCGAGCAACCAAACTGCTCCTATCAGCTCGCAGACATACCGCCAACTGATTTGTATTCATGTGCCACCTGCACATGCTATGAACTATACAATGCCAACATGACATCGGGAAACATGGAGACCACTCCTGTGTATGATCAGATCATCAGCCAGGTGAATCCTCATTGGAGTCCGGGTCGCCAGTATTATAACCATGGTGAACACATATCATAATTACGTTTAGGACTATAGTGTACATCAACTTGTGCCCGCGATAGTTAAATATTATTTGTTGGGGGTCGACTTACGGAGTGAATCACATGTAGATTCTGTGACTCCCGGGCCAGGCAAGTTGCATATCGTGTGCCCTTGTCCGACGCCACCCGCTAGTTCATGATTTCCGAGGACGGAATGGGCAGGCAGTGTCATGCATTTGGAGTCTCGGGGCTTTCCATAAAATATTCAGGGTGCAGTTTGAGCAATCAGCTTCAACGCGTGAGTACTTTTAGCAAGCTTTGTCTTCTCAGAGACCCCATCTGGCGCTTACTTGCTCTCAATTTGAGGATTCAAATGCATATACCGTTTCTAAACACCGTTACCAAAAATGGTTCACGAGTGTCATGTATCCTGTCATTAGTCGGATCTTATAGGCTTTGCTATTCGGATCCTCTGAACAAAGTCCGGACACCCTCACGGCACTGTTCACGATGAAAAGACCCCCTGCAGATTTTACTCAGTAGGTTTGTATAATGTTTTCAACTATCGCCGATCGCGAGCGGCAAGTGGTAAGATGTGTTACATATCGCCACTACTCGCATGCTTCCCCTCGGAGGAGGAGGGAAAGCATGAGTCCTCTACTTCAACTTTTCAGTTCGATCTCGTCAGGTCTTTCGACAACTTTACTTATATCTCTCTCGCATTTTTTTTAGTATGTTAGCTCTTTGAGCAGGTTGAGATGCGGGCTACTTGCTGGGCACATCCGCCGGCAGCCGCATTCAGTAATCCAATACTATCATATTCACGTCATTCATCTCTTTCAACAGAGTGACTTAAGCTTAGCCGCATCGGACCAGACGCTAGAACATCTGACGGAGCCACTGGCATATTGCCGCAGTATGTAACTGTACAAGTACTTAGATTATCCATTTATAAATGTTGGTTTTGATATCTTAAATATATGCTATACGGTAGATCGCATGTCAGCAAGGAGAGTGGTACTGAAGAAAACAGTACAAAAAATAGCGATGAATGAGAGATATCATCGAAGGAAACAAAGGAGGAACAGATATGCGAGAGGCGGGGATACACGGAATATATCTTACCGCTTAGTGATGGCTACAATATTAAGTTGAAGCGAACATGTAGACTCATCTACGTAGGCCCGGGGGTCCTTCGTTGCGAATGCCGTGAGGGTTTGTTAGCTCAGGGTTGAAGTTGTAGTAAGATAAGACCGATAACAGGTTATGGTGCAGAAATCATAGTTTCAATGACCAAATCGTCGAACTCTGGATCGCCCACAGCCCGGGAGCTGGTGGGAAAAGTGCCGACGTGTTTAACCTTATACAGGTCGACATTCCGACAGCAAGCCGCCGGCAGGTCGTCTTCTCGGTCGGAAGGGAAGAAGAGGAACTCTGCTACATAAGCATAATTAATTAAGGTTGCCACGGCCCACTGCATGCATAATGATATTTCCAAATGCAGCGCAGGAATGTTCGGCTCGCTCTTCCCGTATATGTATATACTCACTTCTCGGATGAATTTCAAACCCTGATGCCTTCGGATTTTTCCGTCCCTAGAACTACCAGCGGCGTTGTTGTTTCAACTCCGCTTATGAGATTTCGGTTAACTCCACTTCCCCGAATCCCCGCGGCCCGGGCTTCCTTCACCAAGTCTGCTGTCATCTGAGAACGGGCTTTCTAAGAAATGGCAGCTGTGACAAATTGTGACAAAAGTGTTACTTGACGACTTGTGGGGGTGACTGGTGACCGGTGACGACTCAGCCGTGATGGATAGTAATACAAAAGCTCGGTCTTCCAGTACTACCGATACCGACACCGGGCACAGGCGCATTTCCGAGCCGAGCATATAGAATTACTATAAAGGGCGTGGACGAAGGTATGCTGTCGCTTTCTGAAACACCCCGATTGAAATGCATTTGATACAATAGTAAGTACACCAATTATGGCCGCCAGACTCGTCAGTACATCCGTACCGTCACTATATAAAACTTGGTGAGTTCTATTAATATTGTACATATACTTTTGTTTCTAATATTAATATCTATCATAGAAGATGCGAGACTGGTTCAAGGGGTATCCAAGGGACGTATACTGGTCGATCTGGCTCAAGTTGTTACTGTATCCTGGCACGGTGTACGTCTGATCCTGCGTACCATCCAACATGGCAGCATCCCCAGAGCTCATTCCGATATAAAAATCGTGCAGTGTGCTTTGCGATATGATTTGTGTTGTCCGGTGTGTGCCAACCGACTTGGCATCACCGTTCCGGTGCAAGGACATGGCAGGTACCTGCACTGTAGGGTCTGTTTATCAGAAAATTGCGGCCAGACCTGCAGAAATCGACACCTACTTTGCGTCATAGTACGGCCCTCGTCATTCATTCGAGATGATTTCAGCGCGTGAAGTTGCTGTTGCAACTTCTGATTCATCAGGTTAAGCTGCCTGAGATATTGTGCTGCTAACCACGCGTTCAATTCTCCCGTGGCTCAATTTCTTACTCTGATATGCTCACCTTTCGATAGTGTCTCGTATTTGGTCCTGGGGGCTTCCTGATTATCTGTCATTTCGCGAATTGCTTCGCGAAGGTCGGCAAAGCTGTCGACCTCCCTGTCTCTGTATTGCTTTTGCTGCGTGGACTTGCTCTGCTTGTATGCACGATCTATGATATCGTCTTGCATCATGTCGAAAGTTTGTGAATTTGGAGACGAGGATACACAGCGCGCTTTCGCGACAGACGGGTATGTCGTAGTGAGTCATTGGTAAAACATCTTAAATACTCAACACATTTCCCTCGCTGCCTTTCTTCCGCATGAGTGACAAACACAGCACTGATATTTTCATACCTCTCTTCGGACATGTCGCGATGTAATATGAGCCCAAGTTACAATTAGGGCAGGAGCGCTCGTGGCTGTGGAGCTCATGAGGATGACATCGGTCGTACTTCGGGCGCTCGAACTCATAAATTTGACCTGAAAGCCACATGATTGCGTCATTGACATTGTTCCGAATCGATCTTCGTATCAAGGTCGGTCGCAGCGCACAGGACTGTGTTCAATTAAGGGGTGACAATACCTAGTGCAGGGGTGTGGTGCGTCGGGTGCCTCGACAGTGATGTTTGGTTTATTACTCAGTTTGTCATTTGGACGGTTCTCTCCGCCTTGATGCTTCTAATGTTGTGTAGCATATAGTTTCTTCAGGTCTCTCCTTACCACTATGCGAAAAAAAGGGTAATGTCCCATGGAAGTCGTCCGAAGGCGTCGGGTCCGAAAGGTAATCAGGAACACGACAATCTCAACCTAATTTTATTAGATCTTTAGCGCTCCTAGCACTGGGCTGCGCGTCAATATCTTAAGACCCGCGACTGGCAGCACGAGGCTATGCGCATAGTGATTTTTCTCGGCGCATATTTCCCGAGTTCATTGCAAGCGTTCAACCAAGAAAATTGAACCTTAGTCCTCGGCGAGTCACGCCAGCATTCCTATGACGACGCTTACCGATTTGATCACAATACAATGGAGCCGCGAGTGGTATCTGTTCAGCACGTACGTCCAATTACAATGCATCCGATGCTCAAGGGGAGCGGGCTTACATCAATGACATCATGTCGCATTTTAACTTCTGCCATCCATCTCTGTCGCGGCTGTGGATATCATACATAAGATTGCTCTTAGACAGACCGCCTTGTATTGGTTAACAGTTGGCCCCCTGCCTTCTTGTTTGAGTTCGTTGATGAAGTTCGCCACAATGAAGTGTTGTATCCATAGAAGGCAATAGTATGCACATAGTAGTCTCGTCGCGCGCTGCCGATGCATTGATGATCATTAATATTTATGATCGATCGATCGGAGACAATCCTAGTACTGTCCCGTTCGGTAGTTCCAATGTTACTCGGTGGTCAAAAAAAAAACCCCTACAGCCTTATTTCAATTCCTTCGTAGGGGGTCGTTATTGACTCAGATAATAGCAGTGGAATTTTCAATGTCACGCTTGGCCTCCGTATCGATTCATAATGGTAAATCAGAGTTATAGCAATTTCACCTGGAAGATAGAGGAAAACGAGCCGTCCTGGAAATGTGTAGAATCAACTGTTCTATCACCCAAGCGGATCCTTATAATGACATTCTTGTCAGTTCAAAAGGAATGATTCAACTATTCTCCAAGAAGCACAAGAACTATTAGGGACTAATGTATCATTAATGTAGCAGTCAGTTGCTTAATTGCCCCTGCCTTGTCCGGGATACCCTTGCAAGAAGTTCGGGTCTGACGGCACAACATTACCAGGATAGTATTGAGCGGGATACTGCGCAGCGCTGAAGTTATTCCCCAGAGCACCGTAACCAGACACAGGTGCATAGGGGGTAGCGGTAGTTCCCCCCGACCAAGCCCCGTGCGTCTGACCGCCTGTGTGTCGTTTAGCATTAAAGCGAGTCTAACAGTCAGGTAATGTACCTTGCCCTCCCCGCGGCGAACTAGATTTATTGAGCTGTCTGCGCAACTCTTCATTCTGACGATTGAGCTCTCTAATTTTCTGTGCAGCTGGAGTGTAGGTTAGATGATTGAATATCAGCAGAATGGGCTAACATGCCTTTCATCAGTGTTTCATGACGCTTCGCCAAGTCAACCTTCCCCTCTGTCACTTCACGAATTGCCTGTTGAAGCTCCGCGAATCCTTCTCCCTCCTTCCCTCTGTATATGCGCTGCAAATCTGCCTTGCTCTGGTGCATCTCAGGGAAGTTTGTGTTGGAAGGCATCTTATGAGTGTGTTGGGTGTGCTTTGAGTGGGTTCTGAGTGGGTTATGTATGGTCTGAGTAGGTTCTGTGCAGACTATTTATTCATTGTCGCCCGGACTGTTTACCGTTATCCTTTGTTTTTCGTCAGGAGTCTCCTCCGACGAGATTGCACGCGATTCCCCAAGTGAATGTCAGGCTCTAAATCGATCGTGCTGTACTCCACGTTGACTGAATGTCTGTGCATCTTCCAGCTACAATGCACCAGGATCGAGCACAAGAACCTAGTTGCTACTAAGACACGCCATCAGCCTGCTCACGCGTGTCACAAATATCAAAGCCACGTACCTTTTCCCGATATCATGTAGAAGAATAGAATAAGAATGTGATCGGCATCGAGCCAAGTGATGCCGATATTCATACTATCAGATGTCAGAATCTACTAGTGATTGCCGTAGTCGTGCCTCCGCGTTCGAAGTTCACAACACACACACATATTTGTCGATGGCCTGTGTTCAGGAATCGCCTTCAGGCAGCCGGGTACGTGCTCTTTGTTCTAGATATCAATGACCCGTAGAACACGGACTACAAGTACGGATCACTTACCGCCGGTTTAATTTGTTCCTGATGCGCCATTCGTATGGTACCAGTCATACTATTATCACAACTATACCACCTTTGCGATTTTTGAAGTCGGATGGCAAAGCATTAAGCCTGCTGCATAATTGTAATGCATAGCTACTGTGGGTTGTTTATGAGCCAGTATTCTCACAACAGTATCAAACGAGCAGCATACTTATTACCGTGTATTCGGTCAGGGTAGTACTCCGCACATTGATGCTACAACACAGCAAGGCTCCTTGTCCTGAACGTGCTCGCGGGAGAGAGCGGGACTATCCATAGGTATGACTCATGGATCAAGCTCAAGGCTGAGCGCCAGTCGATCGATTTCAGTAACGCGACGAGCCTACCTGGATTATGGCAACAAGATAACAGATCTAATGATGGTCCGTCCTCCACCAAAGTTGTAGGCTCGTACTTACACAAGGACTTCCACGCGCAAGATGTGAGGTAGTGGTTTATTTGCCGATTTGCCATACTTCATTAACATTTCAAAGTCCGATCAACAAATTGCTCGAAACCCGTGTACTTACGTTTGACTTACGTATTATTTTTGCCTTGGAACGCGACTCAACTGCAGCTGCACATGCTTACTGCTCCGCACGCTCCGGGGTAGACAGCTCAACTCTTCGCGTGCAACTCCGCTTGTCTTAGTAATTACCGGCTAGCTGTAATATGGACTTTCTTCAGTTTCTCTGCATATGTAATGTTTGTTTAACCTGTTGAATTTTCGTATACATCATTAACACAGTTTTGAGGCTGGATCCCGTCGAAAAACGAGCTGATTGAGTCAGTATTACTACCGGACTTAAGATATCGAGCACGTGTAGGACCAATGATCTCGAGGTAAGGGGCTCACATTTCTCCGGTGGTTGTATGTATACCTACTAGTTTGATGCTATCAGAAGCGACACTTGCTTGCAAACCTTGTATGCCCGTCGACGTCTCCAATGCTATGAACGGGCGATACACATCTAGCTCAATCTGAAGATGACAATAGTGAATACCTCACTAGTGCCACTTTGGGCATTCCGAAAACCCCCCTTGACCTTTGTATTCTTTCTCCACAGCTTGAAGCTCGTCTTTTGATACTAATCTGCATGGCCTCTCCTACCTCAGGTCAAACACCGCTAACACGGTTGCTACTCGGGAACAGATGACGAATGTTTTCTGACTCATGTACGACATGTTTGTTCAGAAGGGACTGCCTTCCGATTCTGCGACATTTCAAACGCTAATGTTATGTCAAACTTTGAAGTTAAAACAAACGAGGTACATCTTGTTTGCATCTTGTGACGTTTAACTTTCGGATTACTAGGACTCTTCGGTCCTTCGGATGAGTCTGAGTTCGGCTTGCACCTACCGAAAGTTATTACTTCTCAGCATCCACCACACAACTTCAAGGGAGACCGAGTCGCACAGGCTCAGCCTCGCATGCACTGAGTTTACACCCATGCGAATACTTCATACTTCAACTGCTCTCCGCTTCCAAACTACCTCGCATATCCTGTTTTCAAAGCACGAGATACTCACTACGTATTTCCGTATATAAAAGACGAATATCACATGATGAGCCGTGCAACGGCAATAATGTATATATTGATAGTGATATTGTTCATTGCGAGTTCTCCACAGCTGTTTATGAATACACTTCCTGATTATTTATTCACCGGGGTTTTAACAATCTTAATATTCAAAGGTTTAACTACAAACACTGACCCAATCGTCCCGTATCACGGATCAGTGGGCCATGTAAAGCAGGCGGTGCAGGAGATCGAATTCGCTCGATATTGAATTTTCCATACTGGGTAACTGGCATAGCTATTTCAAAGATGTTATTGAAATGTATTGTTAACGTTCTGATGATCCTAGATGTCACCTTGACTTCCTGTCGATGAGACTCCAGTTATTACTCCACGAACGGTTGTTGCAACAAACGTGTGTGAAGGAACGGCTTCAGTATGCTAGAATAATGGATTGATCGGTTTTTATAGGAGGGAGACCTCATGATCACAATCACGACGCTAAACTCGAAATGTAATCCTGAACTGCTGCGGTAAAACTTATCCGTAATAATAGAACCTATCCAAAATAAAGACTTCCCGCACGAGTCGATCAGAATAATGCACCTGCGATCGAGGACATTTGAAGACTAGGTATGTGTTCCATAAATTACCATGATTGTTTGTAATACGATGAACAGATATCCTTTGGAAGACTAATTAATGTTGAAGTGGTTCTGAAATAGTACTGGCACATACTTGAAGTCTGGTTCATTCCACAATTCTAAACCGAATTCCACCGCCGAATGCCCATGCCCATGCTATCTACCCTTTCCTCGGGTCAAAAAAGCTCCTGTTCTGCCGAAGGGCAATGGCAAGGCCAACCGCCGCTACTGTACCTAACAGAAGGATTCGTTTATCCGTAAGAGTGAGTAGTCTGAACCGGAGACGCAGGCGATGAAGGAGAACGAGTCTCCAGTGCCTTGTGACGGGACCTTTACGTGACTTCGTCGTTCGCTCATTTTCGCTCTCAACATCCTCATCTTCTATAAACGGGACAACAACATCAGGGCTCCCGACCCAGCTCTCTGCGTCATCATCAAGTTCATTGCCACATTGTGTGGAGAAACCATCTTTGGGAGGTTTCCACGTGTACACAACGCTCTTAGGCCCGAGTATATCCTTAACGCGAAGCTCGGTAAGGGTGGGAGGATAAGCCTCAAGGAGCTGTGCAGCATGTGTTAGAAGGGACGGAAGTGAAACTGGGGGCCGGCAGAATTTTTGAGTGGGTGATGAGGGCGAACGGGACGCAGTGCGGGAACTAGAACGCGATGTACGTAGCGACGTAAGGGATGTCGGCCTAGAAAGGAACGGCGGGTGGGGTGAGTCCAGTTGTGGTTGCGAGGGCTGAACAAAGTCAGTATCGGTATCAATTTTGGCAGTGTTATCGATGACAGTCTCTGGAGAAATCATGGTCGGACACTCCTCGGTTTCCTGAGGTTGAGCTGAGGATGACGCAGAATGTGAATCATCTGATCGTTGGGCTAACTTCTCAGCAGAGCGGCCGGCATCAGCAGCCACATTGCTCTCTCCACGTACGACTTGACCATTTTTGGATGCTCCATTCTCTGTCAAACAGAGAACTGGGTTCTGTCCGATCATTTGATGTTGTTCTGTAGAAAGCTCGTTGCTTGTATTTTCGTCGAGTGCATCTGAAAGCCGCTTCGCCTCTGTGTTGAAGGTAACTGTGTCTTCCTCATCTGGTGACCCTGATCGAGTATGTTGATCGGAGGGAACGCCATTTGTTGTTTCGGAATCATCGCTGAGTGAAGGCAGAGCACTCAAAACTGAGTGTATCATGCCATCCTCGTTTTCTGCTGCTAATTGAAGAACATCAGGTTTTCGAACGAGAATGACCTGCACGATTTATGAGTCAATGATGGCGTTGCTCAAACGATGATATTTGCCATAGAATAGCATCATAGCAGTGGTCAAATTACTTACAGCGACAGCTAGCCATACCACTGCCAAAGGTTCTCGGCAGAGTAGAAAATCCCAGACATGCTGAATAAGGGGTAGGGTGGGTACCTCGTGTGAGAAGAGGGTAAGAAGGTTTGATAGGGCGTGGAACGGTAGGGGTGCAATGCTATGGAACAATGTATAATGCATCAATGAACAAAACGTGATAGGGCGCAAAATGCGTTATAAGGTACCTCTCAAGTAACATTGCGTATTTAGGGTCGATAACACGCAAAAGATTACGCGTAATCCGGAGAAGTCCCAATACAGGCTCTAACGTGGGTCCCATAGAGTCCCTCGCTCGATGGAGGGAAAGCTTTTCTACACAAGGGAGCTGAAGCTCTGGTGGAAGAGTTAGTAAAACAACAGTGACGATGTCATGGTATCCTTGGAAATAATGCAACTTCGGACGCTTTCGGAGGAGGGAAACTATTAAACTGTTCAGAGAAGTCTGCAATACAGTTCGGCGACTCTCGTCGTCGTCATCTGCCTGTAACATGTTCGAACACTCGTAGGAAGGCAATCATGTGATACATTGCCTACAGGATACATCACGAAACTCCGGTCGGTGTCCAAACGTACTTGACGCTCGTCAGGATGGGGCGGGTCGTTTATAGAAGGTTCTGGAGAAACCTCTGCGTACGGAGGAGGTTCTGACGGAACGCGGACTCCGAGCAGGGCAGGCCTATGAGCATGTGATAAGTTAAGCAGCTGGACGAAACTAATGAATAGTTGCAGTAAGTTCACGCACCAGACGCGTGTTCTTTCCTTCCCAAATCCACCAGGACGAAGGCTCTGAGCTCGTAGCACATCCCAGTCCATTGTGTCTTCGTCAAGCATAGCAGCGAGCTTACTGTCGGGACTCGGCGTCATGAATACTTTAGCTTGCCCCAAGATGTTTACCTCCGTCACTGCAGGAGGGTAAAGTGCTGACTAATCAGTTATGGTGCAGCAATATTAGTATATCACGTTCCTTCGTATATTGCGTTGTGAAGCGTGGAGAACCAAAAAAGAGGATGAGCTACATGTAAACAAAATCGTGCTTGCTGCTGCGTGAGTAGATGTTGAGCTACATGTAGACGAACTCATAAGTGCTCAGAGGAACGACTTTTGCGCTGGTAGCGTGATCGGGACAAGAACGAATCGAAAGCATGTGTTGTAATGCTAAAGATTCAGTTTTTTGTGTGGGAAGGTCTGGCTTTGCCAGGCCGACGCAGGAGGGCGTCGGGTTTGTGCTCGAAAAGAGAATCCCGAGAAGAGAATGATTGAAGACTCGAATTGAGAATTGGGATCCGAGACAAAAAGACAGACCTTCTGAGCGCGTTTTGATCTAGGACGTGAGCAGCCCTCGGGCCTGAAGGAGACACAAGTCCAAACCAAACAAGAGCGCAGCTCACAACCAGACGAGTCTCCTTCGGAGACCGACCACACACATAGAGCAAGCGGAAAAGGCGAAAAAAACGAAGATATATTGCGCATACGACGACATTGATATGGCCTAAGATAATTGTAAGTGGACAGGGCTGATTAAGATGATGTGGCCGAGCGAGGAAGATGGTGGTGTTGAGCGAAGGAGTTCATGGCCGAATCTAACTCGGTGATGCGCTGTGAGTTGAAAGAAGATGATATAAAAAGTGGCAAGATGGTCTCAATACGACGCCAATATTCCAGGAAGGAACGGGAATTCCAGCGACCCTGCGTGGCAACGACGTCCGGGTGTATGCCCTCCAACAACAGTTCCGTAGCGCCACCTATACGAAAGGCGTGACCCGGCAAGGCGGGGAATCCTTGCGCCTCCCAGACCTCGCTGCAGCGCTTCAGGAAGACAGGTCTTGACAAAGGGACCCAGCCAACTGTCGACGTGTCTTGGTAGGAGAAGAGTGGGGACAGGATGGGAATGGAGGCATTGACGACAAGGTGATGTTCCAAAGCAGCGAGTGGACATGTTCTATGGGGCCGGGCAGTGATAGATATGTCCGCACCGACTTCCTTGGTGGTCTTGGTCCAAGGAATATGGACCGAGACCGAGCGCGTGGAATTCTCCAAGGTGTTTATATGTAAGGGCAGAATGTCGCGAGATACGTGCTTGAGAGGATTGAACAAACCCAGGCTGGGGATGATGAGCTCACCGAGCCGACAACACGACCAAAAGGCTATCATGGCAACGGCGCTGACAGCTGCATCGAGGTGCGATGTGTGATCAAGGTTGTCGAATAAGATGGATAGGGCTTCAATGGTCACGGGAGGACGTTTTGCTCGATGCGCGGATGGTGGGACCATCTTGGAGAAACCTCTGCGGGTGTGATGCAGCAAGGAAGCTGCAGACCAGGGTGCGCCGTTGATCACATGCCAGAATTGAAGGCCGCACAACCAATTGTTGAGAGTTTTGGCCGAAGCTGAACCGGCGTGTGCTGCAGCGAACTGAGCCAGGAGCGCCTCTGAAGCCGGCATGCAGTCTTGTTCTGAAATGTTGATGGAATCGCAGAATTGCGTGAACCTGAGGAGACCTGCTCCATAGTTACTGCGTGTGTCCTGGTCAAGAGAGCGTATCATGACCTAAAGAGGTGTCAGGGTGAGAGGATGGAGAGACGCGGGATGGCGTACTTGGAAAAAACGAAAGAGAGAACTATCGGGGAATCTATGTTCAAGATCATTCTGCCACTCCAGACCTGCTGGAGTGGACCATGTGAGAAGTCTGTCGCTTGCAACGACAGGAGGACGGTGAATGGAAGGAGTTATGGAGGAACCGGGATGAAAACGTGAAGTGCGAGGACGAGAAACTTGTAGAGATTGAGCGACAGATTCTCGTAATGCCATTGGTGAGGAAGCAATGCCGGCCCAGAATTCGTCTGAGGCTGCCTGCACGTCTACACCCTTCATGAATTCGTGATATAGATCACTCTCCTGCATAGCGAAAGAGGCGCTGAATAGGTTTGGGAATGGAGGGAGGAGAAGACAAGCGCAGGTGAGAGGGAGGATATATACCTCGAGAGACAGGGTCGGCGAGATTGATTAGGGTATTTACATAAATGAAAGAGAGGGAGACGCAAGATTCGCGAAGTAGTTCCTCGGATCGACGAATGCACAGATTGATTTGGAAATTCGAACTCCTGCCTTTCTGAAAGGCGGCGATAACACCCTGGTTGTCGCTGCGAATGAGGACATCTGTACCTGTGATTCCCTTCGCATAGATGAGACGAACCGCCAGCTCAATGGCTACTGCCTCGAGCCAGGCTATGTCCCGAGAAGGGCCACGCCACTTTGGCGTGGTGGACCATGCAGCCCAGTGCCCGTTCCAAAGGATGCCTATGCCTGTGCCTGTGGAGGCGTCTACCCAAATTCCGTAGTCACGGGTAGGAGGATGTGGAGAGAGGGGGATGGGTGTGGAATCGGACAGCAATAGTTCGAGCCACCATTTGAGGTCGGCGATAGTGGATTTGCGCAGCCAGCGAGGCACGTGTTCGTCTGGATAAGAGGCTATCTCTTTGTAAACATTGGAGAGGTAAGAGCGCCCATGAGGATATATGAAAGTTGCATGGGTGAGGCAACCTGAGATGCGCTGCAGCTCGCGGAGAGAGACGCGAGCGTGTTCAAAGGAGGATATGAAAATAGAGAGACGTAAGATGTACTTGCGCCGTTTTTGCTCGATGAGAATGACGGTCTTGTTGGGTACGCTCCAAAAGAAGCCGACGTATTCACCATCATCGCTGAATGGTTGACCTTTGGATTCGTGCCATGGCACCTTAGCTTCTGCGATGAGAGACTTAGCACTGGATAGATCGTAGTCATAATAATGAACTTGGCCGTTTGCTAAGCCGCAATAGATGCCATGAGGAGTTGGAAAGCGCCAGATGTAGACGTCATCGACCCATTTGCTGGTGGGTTTGATGTCTAGCGCGTGCCAGATGTCGATGGTTGCATCTGCGACTTCGCCTTGCAAACCAGTAGCAGATGAGAGACCGAATGGTATGTTATGATCAATATAAAGTTTACCGTCGTGATAGACTATGAGGTAAGCTTTGTGTGCAGGAAGGCATGGGATACTGCGGTACGCTGCTTCAATGTCCAAGGTAGCAAATTGGGCTCCCGGGGGTGCGTTGCGAATCTAAGATGAGATGAGCGTTGAGATGGCAGGATGACCAAAATGATACACTGAGTCGTGACACTCTTATCTGTGCCTTCGAACGATAAATGAAACAGGTATGGCCTGAGACATTAAAACCGCAAAGTGCATCCAGGTAGGGTGTGACACGATGGTGCGAGATGGTATGAGAGGATGCGACGTATGATGTCGGCGAATTCTGTGGCTGTACCCCAAGTTGTAGGGTATTCACTTGAATCGATTTCGTTGTTGATAGAATGGCCCATAGAGCCTCGATAGGATAGGTGGCGACAGACTCTGTACTTGTCTGGTGCACCATCGATGCCGGCTTTGACAACGACCTGTATGGGAGACGAACGAAAATGACCAATTTTGCTGAATAACTCATCATGCGTGTACGGCCCCGAGAAACGTCCTTTGGAGAGTTCGTCTGCAATGTACTCATCACAGACTGCTTTGTACGCATCCGCACCGGGAAGATTGTTGGGGGTGTATGTAGATGAAAGAGGCTCGAGTTTGCCAATGGGAAAGCCGTTGCGTAGCTTCCAAGTGAGCTCAGGGTATTGGTGAACGAGATTGGTACGAGCAAGAAGGTTATCAAAACCGTCCGCAGAATATGGTGTATTGATGCGGGAATAATCTGAATCAGAGTCGTGCGGAGAGGACTGATGCTGCAAAGAGTCGAAATAGACGTGACGAGGAGGAGCTGCGCAAGAAGTAGGGACATCTGGCGTCCATATCAAGAAATCGTCTTCGTTTGGCGAATCAGATGCACTGGCGCGAGAGTGCGCTGTGCTCTGATTTTCCACAGAAGGAACAGAGGTGCTGATCAGGGTGTTCTCGTTTGCATGGTCGTCGGGGATTGTTGAGATTGAAACCGACGCAGATCTGTGAACCACTGGTGCGCTTGCACAAGTTTCCGGAAGCGTACTTCGCAAAAGTTTGTGAGCCTTTCGCCGATATCTCCTCGCTGCAGACTGAGAAACGGTGTCCAAGCCTCCCGCAGATGATGCAGAGGGGCTCGGTCGACTGAGAGGACTTATTAGAGTCTCGAAAGGAAGTTGTCGCAGTGGTTTCTGATGGTTTTTTGGCGCCTCGTTTAGCTGAAACGTTACGGTCATAGGGATCAAAGCGAGCAGAGTGTAGATTAGGAGGACGATCAGGGAAGGAACGATCGGTGAAGAAAGCATCCTGAAGAGTGGAATACTTTTTTCGCTGTAAGCGAGCTTCCCACTCTGCCTGGTTGTGTTGATGAGGGCGTAGAGCGTAGTTTTGCCGGGTCTCAATATCAAACTCCAGAATCGCGCGAAAATTCTTGCGAACGGCTTCATCTTTTGAGAGCAGGGAGAAGTGATTGGTCCACCGTTTGAGGGATGCTTGGTCACCAACGTCGGCGATCCAGGTGAGATACCGTTGGTAGGCCTCCTGCCAAGTAAGAGTATCAAGGTTAACTTCACTGTCAAATTGAGAAAGGTCAAGGAGATGATGCAATACTCCATTAACGTGAATTTTGCTCCGTTTGAGAGAATGACCCTCGCGGTGTAAGCGTTCGGTATTTTCGGCCGAGAACAGAGTGAGAGGGCAGTATTGCCCGGCATCGGCGAGGTCTTGGATGAAGGAGTG
Source organism: Suillus cothurnatus (assembly GCA_016758765.1). NCBI lineage: Eukaryota > Fungi > Basidiomycota > Agaricomycetes > Boletales > Suillaceae > Suillus > Suillus cothurnatus. The sequence goes on from JABBWL010000079.1 coordinate 19,935, forward strand.
GATGCCGAAATTATAAGTGGAGTCAATGGTACCGGAGGACGCTGCCTCTTTGGAACTGTCAAAGAGAACTTTGGAGACTGCTGCAACATTAGGACGAGAAGAAGTCGAAGCCTGGGTAGGCATAATAGAGTTTAGTAATACTGAGCCTTGGGCTTGAGAAGCCGGGGAAAGCTGTGCAAAGGCCGCGACCCAATGATGGAGTTTGTTGACAGGTACATTGGGATTGGGGGGAAGAGGGAGAATCGGCTCGTCTGAGGGGACATTAAGTTCCCCCGCGTTACGCCGGTTTTGTAAAACGAGATTATCAGCAACGCGACGCGCATTTTCTGCGACTGTTTGATCGTAAGATAAGGTAGGTAAGACCGATGCGGGGTTTGCCGAGGAGGAAGCTGTAGGTACGTTAGTGTTAGAAGTCATTGTATGGTAAGGAGAGAGTCGAAAAAATCGAACGCGCGTCGCACGGGAAGATGGGATTGAGAAGAGAAACGAGGTGGCGAGAATCTTGAAAATCACATCTTTAAGAGGGGGCGCACGGGCCACAGTGCTTCGCTATGAAGGAAGCACTGTGGGGCGAATCTCCACATGTCAACGCTACGAAGGCCCGGCTTCACCCGTCAACACTCGCAGGCTCGCGATCCGTTGTGGAGCGACCACTAAGTGACAAGCAATTCTAACCATAAGCTTGCCAGGACGGCTTCATATTGGATATCGACCGCACTGGACTATTTTTACATCCCTCTGAATCTGAGGAACTGAAAGCCCGTCAGTGTTTGTACGTGCTGGCAAGTCTGCCAGGATGCGCCATAGTTCTTTCCCTCGTTCTTCCATTTTGGTTTACGGCGAGGACACTATTCATTCGCTGGTTCAATCGACCGTCATTGCTCAAGTCGAAGCACTGCTTGAAAACAACCAAATTCAGGATGCCGCAGACCTCGTAAACAACTTCGCCTCTGGTCAGGCGTTAGATTCCGATGAGGTGCTATTGCTTCATCTACTTGTCAGATGAATATTGACCAGTCAAAAAGGCGGAAACACTGGAATACATACACCAAACTATTGCGTTTGCTCTGTTCTCTCAGACACGTTTTGTGGATGCAGCTCCACACTTTCTCGCTGGCGCACTCGATCCCCGTATCCTTGTATCCTACTTTCCCGAGTTATCACGGCCATTGTTCAGTGAGGATGATGAAGTTGACATGTACGACGGTATTGCAAAGCGAATGCCCATCGAGGCAAGCGTTGATGATCTCAGTGAGTATTTCAATCTATCAAATTCTCCTTCCCATCCTTCTCTTCTCGACCGTGCGCCACTACCTCTTTCCGACACCCCGGCATCCGACTCACCCATCCCTCTCCCCCGTTTGGGCGGAACTGACAGTTGCCGCAAACCTAGTCAGGAATTACTCCCCTCATCTCCCGCCCTCCACTCGTGAGGCACCTGCGGCCCAGGAGATTCGCAAGATTCTTCGAGAAGAGGCCATCGTGATGATAAAGTCTGTTCTCCAAGGCTTCAAGGGACAAGGAAAATTTAAGCAGCAGGAGGTTATTATGCGATTTTGTGTTTGGGTTACATGATTCTTAAGGAATTGCCAGGTGACAGATACAGCCCTCGCTATACTATTTGCGCGATCGGGTGACACCACGTCTCTCATTTCTCATCTTGAGAGCACGAACTCTGTTAGCCTTTCAGCTGTAGAACCTGTACTCCTCGAAGCCGGAGAAGTAGGTGCTCTATGCGCATTACTCAGGGCCAGAGGTGACGAAGGACGAGTGATGGAAATTTGGAAGGGGTGGGTGCTGCTTTGACCCTGCCTTTTATTATTCAGTAGAGATTGATAATGCTAATGCTTACTTCAGGTTGGTTGAGGGACGATATAGTGATTCTTCCGTGTCGGACCCCCTGAGTAATATGTTTGCCTTGCTAGAAGCAAAACAGGGAAAAGACAGGGCAATGCTTCGAAAATGGGGAGTATGGCTAACAGCACGAGATTCAGAGCGAGGGCTTACGGTAAGCGCGATACAGCAGTAGCTGTGCACCACTGATCGTGCTATGGTTTAGCTTCTCATGTCGACCAAGAGGTCCGCAAAAGAAAAAGACCGAGAGGAGGATCTCAGCGTCCTTTCCGAGTTGCAACATCTACATCCCAGTGCGGCAAGGAAATTCTTGGAGTGGCTAGTCATTGTGAGGAGGCGAGATGTATGTTGCGCATTTCGTTGTGCTCCCACATTCATTACCGAAGCTTACTGTGGATCTTTTTGAAAGGACGCGGAACTTCATGCACAGCTCGTGCAAGCATGTGTCGACGAGCTGCTCGAGTGCCTGCAAGACGAAAGCACTCTGAAGCTCTGGCGTGCCAAATGTGTGTTAAATTTCACGCTAGTCGCTCAAATTTTCAATCCAATGCATAAATAATAGTCGCTTCTTATACCTCGCAATCTTCACAAAAGCATGCGCTCTCCCCTCCATCCACGCAACTTCAACGTCCACAATCGTCCTTCCTTACCTATTTTGTATCGACAACACCCGACTCTCCGTCAAAAAGCGCACGGCTCAAAACCTTGTTTGCTCTGCAGGCTTTATCTGGATATAACGCTGAAGCAGTCAAGTCACAAATTGTTGCTAGTGGCTTCGACAAAGTTCTTGGCTTGGAGGTGGCGTTGCTTGACGGCAAAGTCAGTATTCTTTGAAGTGCAATCTATCTTCTTCTAAGTTGCTTTCTAGATGGGCATGCACAGGATGGCCCTCCGCGCACTTGCCCTCACGCTACGAGATCCCGTCTCGGCAGAGACATACGCTCGGACAGGGGGCGTTGTCGTTCCTTCAAAAGCTGTCGAAGCTTGCGGAATGAATGAATGGGGTGCGCTGTTCGCAGCTAAGGGTGGTCCTGGAATCTTGGAGAGAGAGAAAGGTTCAGAGGGGAAGGGGCAGTTGGTGAGAATGCTTTTAGAAGTTTACATGGAAGACGGGTACGTTTATAACCCCACGAGCCCTAGTCTCGGCACATATGATTGTTTTGCAGGGAGCCCCAGCAAACCACAAGACTACTGAGCTCACAGGCCGCGAGTTTAGATGCTGTTGACGTGAGTGCATCTTACATACACGAACTCATTGTGCACTACCTGTCGTGATGATATCTCACAACATTTACAGGTCATTCCCCTCGTACCGCCAGACTGGCCACTCAGCTCCCTTTCTCCTTTCCTGACTCACTCATTCCGACGTACACTCCACGCCAAGCATGAGGGTGAGATAATCAAGGCGATCTGTGCTGCAGAAAACTCCAAGGTCAGAGTCTTCGCTTCCTTCAAAGCCTCACTCAGTCTTAATCGTACTTCGCAGGTGTTTGAGGACTCCTATCTCACGTTCCGGGAACAAGGCGCCATCATAGAAGAGGCGGATGATGACGAGGATGGAGATGGAGGACCCGAGAGCTTTAATGAGAAAGACAGCCTTGCAGAAAAAATCGCACTACATCTGCAGGACCAGCAACGGAGCGAATTTGCTGTCGCTGACGTACATCCTCGTGCGAGCAATGGAGAAGAGGTAGACATTAGATGACGCTGATATTCGTCTTCGCTTTTCTTCTGCCTCTTTGGTTTCTGGCTTACTGTTTATGACATAGGATATTTTGAGTTCACTTACCACCCGCAAGCTATTATATACACAGTGAAGAATTCTAATGGAAGCATCGGACGTCGCGGAATAACATATGTAAGAAGTGTATGCCATTTGAATTTGCTTGATGTCCAAGATTCGGAGTCAGTGTAACTAATCGGAACAGGTCGAACTTTGATCAAGGTGCTGCTTCCCTTAGACTCCTGTCCCTTGAACGACGTATATAATACATGGTACAACAGAATTCAAGCATCTCCTAGATCGTCTCTGGTGGGAGGATCAATGCGCAGTTATATAGCACACTTGCGATAAGAAATCAGAAAAACTAGCATGGGTATTGTAAAGGGGAGACGAGAGTTGGTTGGTGTCTAGACGACAAGTATACCTGGAAGTTCGAACGTTCAAGTGCAAGCTCAAGGTTCAAGTCGACGTAGATCAATTCTACACTTGAACCGATGTGGAGAAATCTACAAGATAAGATAGAATAACAGTACTTTGGAGTGCCTTCGTAATTTGGACGACCCCGCGTAAGCTCTGTCGGCGTACAACAAGCTTACAAATACACAAGGGGAATAAATTCAGAACTCCAATCGGCTCTACCATGCAGTATATCCACCGTCGACAACAATGCTAGGAAATATTCAAGTCAATGGTCACATCTCGAACTAAAGATCCTACGCACTTGCTTCCCGTGCAAAAGCTCGATGCGTCAGATGCCAGCCAATTCATAATTCCACGCAGTTCGTGAGGCTTGCCAAGTCTATTCATGAAGCTTTGCTCTGACCATATATCTTGGAATTCCGGTCGCGCAGAAATTATTGCTGTTGTCAGGCTGCAAACTTATGCGTCAGAATGTTTTAGAACAAAACATAGATCGTACGGTGTCTCAATAAAACCTGGCGACAGCGAGTTCACCCTGATGTTCTTTTGTGCAAGTTCACATGCCATGACGCGGGCCATCTGTATCACTGCAGCCTTGCTAGTGTTGTATGGAAGTACTGGCGTATGCTGCGAGTGTAGTCAAGGGCATGTAAGCGAGAAGAGCCTATCTATAGTTACCTTCAAAGCAACACTACCAGCGATGGAGGCCAGGAGGATAATGCTTCCTGGCATCTGGAACCGAGCCATTTGCCTTGCAGCAGCCTGAGCACTAAAGAACACCCCTTTGATGTTTACAGCATAAACCTCTCACGGAGTTGGGTTATGTTCTTGCGATCGAATACAGAACGTCGACACACCTCTTCGAGCTCTTCTTCTGTATACTCCAGGCAAGGTCGCCCGGCTCCAGAAATACCTGCTGCTGCGACGCAAATATCCAACCTCCCCTCCTTGGTTGCAATTTCTTCTACCGTTTTGAGTAGCCTTTTCTGATCGCGAACGTCAGCAGTCACGTATTCGAGTCTTCCTGCACCCCCAAGTTTTGCTACGCTCTGGCGAGCGACGTTCCAATCTTCGCCTGGCTGCTCCGGGAGATCTAAACAGTATACTGCACGCGAACCAGCTGTAGAGAACGCCAATGCGGCCTCAAGTCCAAGACCACGGTTGCCTCCAGTGACAATCGCAACACGGTCTGTTAATGCAAAATCTCCCGAGCCCATTCTTTGGATTGCGGGCGCAGTGTGCAAGGAGGCTCGTCTGACTCCATTCTTGTGGATATATGATACCTGTGAGCGCCGCAAGATCGCTAGGCTGGTGCGGCTGGCGATTGGCTTTGACATGTTAAGCGTTGGCACTTATCAGGATACAGAATCGGATGAGCCATCTCTTGCGTGTATTAGCGCGCACACGGCGAATTGCTTCGTGTGAAGAATCAGAAGGTCCAATTGTAGTCCAAAAGCATGATCTTACCCATGTGGCGAAATTTAATTGTGGCTGCCGAGACCGTTTTCCTGATGCGCATCAAATTCGGAGGACGGTACGAATCCTACGCATGGCCATGGTTAGATCAGCTGGCATGCGATCAGCTCGTCGGAGTTGATTGATTCATTACGTTGATAAGCCATTTTACAACCACAATATTAATTTTCATGTCGTTTTGAATCAGGAATGACTCGTTTCTCAATGCTACCTTCAATTGAACATTAAGTCTATCGCTAGCAACGGCCAATATTAACGAGAAACTGCGACGCGTCATATTCACCGGGTGTGTGTACAAATACAGCTTACTCAGGCTTATCTTGGGGCGATGCCAGCTAAAAATGAAACTTTCAGAGCTAGAGGCAAATGAGAAATATTGCTACTAGCTTGTTCTTGTGCCATCGCTACACGAGGCTGCAAGCCTCTGAGCACCCATGTCCTCTCCTAGTGAAAGTAGCTCGCTGCTGCATTTAGAGGTCGGCGAATTTACACAGTCTACCTACAGTGCATCTCTGGACAGCAATGATGACCCGGAGTCCATTTCTAGGAATGTCGTAGAGCGAAATCTTTTACGAAAACTAGATTTCAGAACAGCATATCTTGTTCTTATTTACATTTTAAACCAGATGGATCGAAATAACGCTGCGTAAGACGTTCTGCAAGGAATATATATGTTTCTAACTAATATTCGATTTCACCCGCAGCGCTGCGAGGCTTCGTGGTCTCGAGGAAGACCTCGGCATGAAGGGTACACAGTTCAATACGTTGATCAGCAGTCTATACATTGGCTATGTGTTCATGCAAACACCATCGTGAGTAATTTGAGCTTTTGATATCTCCCTCTGAAAGTTTAACCATGGTGACAGAAACTTCATTCTCACTCGCATAGCAAAACCATCGGTGTATCTATCGAGCTGTATGTCGCTATGGGGTCTCCTGACCACTCTCATTGGTATGTTTCGTTGTCTTATGTTTGTTGTGGCGAATTTAAAATGATTGGCAATTGACAGGGATATCCACGAAGTTGGTATATTGTACAAGAGTATACGATTGAAACGTTGATATACATGTTTACAGTTACTACCAAGCACTTTCTTCACGCTTTCTGGTAGGATTCTTAGAGGCCACCTTCTATCCTGGCGCTGTCTATCTACTTTCAAGATGGTACTTCCCGTGGTTCACTTCACGACAGACTGGCTTACTAAACGAGCTGCAGGTATAAGCGAGAAGAACTCGGGTACAGGACCGCATTCTTCACCGCAGGAATTGGAATTAGCAATGCTTTTGGTTCTCTGCTAGCCTCTGGAATTCTGGCAACCTTGGAGGGGTTTCACGGCTATGCGGCCTGGAGGTATGAAACAGACATCTTTTCCCAGTAAATGTTTGGTACGGATTTTGACTACTTTCAGGTGGCTATTTTTCATAGAGGGCTATTTAACAGTTTTGGTCGGCATCGGTGGGATGTTCATACTGCCCGATTATCCTTCAGGCCCTGCGCGTTGGCTCACTCCTGCAGAGCATGCCCTTGCTCGAAAGCGGATGGAGGAGAATTCAGAAGGTCACGATGCCGCTGAGCCTACGTCATCCGGCGACATTTCTGTTGTCCTTTCATTGATGACAGATTGGAGAGCGTGGATAGTTGGCACAGCATTGTGTTGCTGTAATGCATCTCTGTCCTTTAACATGTTCTTCCCGACCTTGGCGGCCACAATGGGGTATTCACCCACCATCAGTCTCCTGCTGTGCACACCGCCATGGATCATAAGCACAATCACCGCAGTCACTGTCGCACGGTAGGCCCAATTGAAATATCAACTTACCCCTCCGTGAAGACTTACGTTTTTCAAGTCACTCCGACGCGACGCGTGAACGCTTTGGGCATATGGTCTTTGCGTTGTTGATGCTAATCACTGGATATGTCCTGGCTATGTCCACTATGAACTTCACCGTTCGTTACATCTCACTGTCAGTCATGTTTCGTATATCGTTCATCTCACCGTCTCTTATTATCCAAACCAGTTTTTTCATGGCTCAAGCACAGGTCTCAAATGTCATCTTACTAACGTGGATCAGTAACACATTCGCTCGTTCCAGCTCTAAGCGAGCAGTTGCGATCGGGTTCATGAACTGCATTGGAACATCAGGGAACACTTTAGCCCCGTCAGTCCCTTTCTAGTATCTCGTATATCACCACTAATGATATGTCATACAACACCACCAGGTACATCTGGCCATCCAGCTGGGGCCCGACATATACGAAGTCATACCTCATTTGCATCATGCTAGCCATCTCATGCATCTCATTGTGCTGGGTGTTTAGGCGGCATCTTAAGCAATTGAATAAAGCCGCTGGTGAGGAAGAGCGCGAGCTGAATCTTACTAAAGGTTATAGATACCTGCTGTAGCATTGAATGATGCGAAATGTGGTCGAGTAGAATTACCATCAGTGTTTATGAGGCCGAGAGAAATAAAATCCCTCTTCGTAAACTTCCAATTCGCGCCTTCAAGCTTCAGTACTCAGTGTCCAACTTGAGCGCATACAGTGTGTGCCATCAGTAATGCCAAAAATCCAGACCAATGCAAGTAGTCTCCACTAGACAGACTTTCAAAAGTTTACAAAGAAATGAACCGAAAATGGACAACCGTGGGAATATTCTCTTGCAACTTCTGCAGCTCCAGTTAGGTCTCGAGAGCTCGAGGCTTCAGCTGACTTGTTACAGCTGTTTTCAAATTATGCGGAATCGTAAATCTAGTTCACAGCTCATCGTACGACACAGCGAGCACGAAGGTTCAGATGCTATTAGTCGGTGCCGGGAACACGTCGCATCGTTGCCGACATGCGGGCAATACTGTCCTAGCCTACGCTACCTACACCCTAGCAATATGATATTTTTATTGAAACAATATAGGAGGCTCTGGCACGCTGAATCTCCCTCGCCTTACAGGTGTGAAACCTGCCTATTATTAGTGTCGTTATCTGGGAGTCACAGGTGGGAGTCATCTGGTGGAGTTGAGCATTCATGTCCTCTCCCAGTGAGAGTAGGTTGCTGTTACCTTCAGAGTTCGGCGACTTTACGCCCCCTGCCTATGGTGCCTCCTTGAACACCAATGACAACCCGGAGTCCATCTCTAGGAATGTGTTGGAGAGAAATATTCTGCGAAAGTTAGATTTCAGGACAGCATATCTTGTTCTTATCTACATCTTGAATCAGGTGCGTAACATCAGTTGTTCTGTCCGTATCTGCCTCTGAGGAACTCAAGATGGATCGACATAACGCTGCGTAAGACGTTTTGCAAGGAATATCTATGTATATAGCTAATGTTCGTTTCATCCGCAGCGCTGCAAGGCTTCGTGGTTTCGAGGAAGACCTGGGCATGAAAGGTAAACAGTTTAATACGTTGATCAGCAGTCTATACATTGGCTATTTGTTCATGCAAACACCTTCGTGAGCAATTTATGCCTTCAATCTATAATCCCTCCTGACCGTTGAACTGTGGTGGCAGAAATCTGATTCTCACTCACATTGCAAAACCATCGGTGTATCTATCGAGCTGTATGTCGCTATGGGGTCTCCTGACCACTTTCACTGGTGTGTTTTGTTGTCTTACTATGTTGTAACGGATTTAAAATGGACGACAACTCATAATGAAGGAATTGCCACGAAGTTGGTATATTGTGCAACTGTGCGCGATTGAAACACTGATATACATCTTTGCAGCTACTACCAAGCACTTGCCTTACGCTTTCTGGTGGGATTTTTGGAGGCTACATTTTATCCCGGTGCTTTCTATCTGCTCTCAAGATGGTACTCCCCCCCAGTCCATACGACAAACTGGCTTGCTAAATATATATAGGTACAAGCGAGAAGAGCTTGGGTACAGGACCGCGTTCTTCACTGCAGCAATCGGTTTTAGCAATGTTTTTGGTTCCTTGTTTGCCTCTGGAATTCTGGCGACCATGGAGGGGTTTCTCGGCTATGCTGCTTGGAGGTTGGTGCGGCATATTTCAATGTATGTTGTAGATTTTGACTGCTATCAGATGGCTGTTTTTCGTAGAGGGCTTTTTGACAGTTTTTGTCGGGATCTGCGGGATGTTCATACTTCCTGATTTTCCTTCGGGTCCTGCTCGTTGGCTCACGTCCGCGGAGCTTTCTCTTGCTCGAAGGCGGATGGAAGAGGATTCGAGAGGCCATGGTCCCGCTGAACTCAAGACATCCAGCGCCTTTTCCGATCTCCTGTCGATGATCACAGATTGGAGAGCATGGTTGACTGGCACAGCATTGGCTTGTTGTAATTCATCGATGTCGTTTAACATGTTCTTCCCAACATTGGTGGCCACAATGGGGTACTCGCCTACTATCAGTCTTCTGCTATGTGCGCCACCATGGCTTATGAGCTCAATCACCGCAATTATTGTTGCACGGTAGGCCTTATTCTGACACACCTAAGTGGAAATGCTTACAAATTTCAAGTCATTCTGATGCGACGCGCGAACGTTTCGGACACACGGTCTTTGCGTTATCAATGTTAATTACGGGATATATTCTAGCTATGTCTACGATGAATATCACTGTTCGCTACCTCTCATTGTCAGTAAGATTTCGTGCACCGCTCTTCCTGGTCTTTCTTATTATCCAATCAGGTTTCTCATGGCTCAGGCGCAGGTCTCAAATGTTATCTTGTTAACCTGGATCAGTAACACATTCGCTCGTTCCAGCTCAAAGCGAGCAGTTGCGATTGGGTTCATCAATTCCATTGCAATGTCGGGAAGCATATTATCTCCGTCAGTTCCTTTCTCGTATCTTCTTCGTGTCGCTTTTGGTGATATACAACATCAGGTACATCTGGGTATCGAGCTGGGGCCCGACGTATAACAACTCGTGCCGCATTTGTGTCGCGCTGGCCAGCATGGCTATAATATTGTGCTGGGTCTTTAGGCGGCATCTTAAGCGATTAAATGAAGTTGCCGAAGCGGAAGAGCGTGAATTGCACCTCCCCAAAGGTTATAGGTACATATTGTAACTTGTCATAGAGTGTAATAATGACCGCAAATGTCGTCACTATTGATCTTATCAGCATCGTCTGTGCTGGTTACCTGAACAGAGGCACAGTGCGTTGGGGGCTGTGTACACGCACGTGAGCGAATCACGTAATCACATAAGTTTTGCCATTTGAACCTGACCTTGTGGAGCACTTGAGGTGATCCCTGAATCAGTGTCCCCTTATCATTATGATGATTAATACGACCATATCTATGACTCGCTTTTCAATGCTACCACCAATTGAACATCCCAAGTCTATCTTCAGAAATGGCCAATATCAATGAGAAACTACGATGCGATGCGTCGTTTTCACTGCGCGTAGGCGGGCGGCGGCGCCTATGTACAAACCCGGCTTACTTAGGGTTATCTCCGTGCAATGCCAACTAAAAATGAAACATTCAGAGCTGGAGGCAAACATGGAATGTCGTTACCAGCTTATCATTGTGTTATCGCTACACGAGGCTGGAAGCCTCTGAACATTCATGTCCTCTCCCAGTGAAAGTAGCTCGCTGCTGCATGTAGAGGTCGGCGAATCTATACAGTCTGCCTACGGCACATCCCTGGACAGCGGCAATGACAACCTGGACCCCGTTTCTAGGAAGGTTGTAGAGCGAAGCCTTCTGCGAAAGCTAGATTTCAGAACAGCGTATCTTGTTCTTATTTATATTCTAAACCAGGTGCGTAAGGCATCAGTAACCTGTCTCGTCCATTCTCCACCTCTGTAATAATTACTACAACCATCAGATGGATCGAAATAACGCTGCGTAAGACGTTCTGCAAGGAGTATCTATATTTCCAGCTAATCTCGGTTTTCACCCGCAGCGCTGCGAGACTTCGTGGTTTCGAGGAAGACCTCGGCATGAAGGGTACACAGTTCAATACATTGATCAGCATTCTGTACATCGGCTATTTGTTCACGCAAATACCTTCGTGAGCAATTTGAGCTTTCAATTTATAATCTCCTCTGATCGTTGAACTATGGTGACAGAAATTTGATTCTCACTCACATGGTAAAACCATCGCTATATCTATCGAGCTGTATGTCGCTATGGGGTCTCCTGACTACTCTCATTGGTGTGTTTTATTATCTTATGTTTGTTATAGCAAATTCAAAATGATTGGCAACTCACAGGAATATCCACGAAGTTGGTGTATTGTACGACTGTGCGCGATTGAAACACTGATATACATCTTTGCAGCTACTACCAAGCACTTGTCTTACGCTTTTTGGTGGGATTTTTAGAGGCTACGTTTTATCCTGGCGCTTTCTATCTGCTCTCAAGATGGTACTTCCACCGAGTTCATATAACAAACTGGCTTGCTAAATGGATGCAGGTATAAGCGAGAAGAGCTTGGATACAGGATTGCGTTCTTCACTGCAGCAATCGGTTTTAGCAATGCTTTTGGTTCCCTGTTGGCCTCTGGAATTCTGGCTACTATGGAGGGGTTTCTCGGCTACGCAGCCTGGAGGTTGGTACAATGTGTTTCACTGTATCTTATGGATTTTGACTGCTATCAGGTGGCTCTTTTTCTTAGAGGGCTATTTGACGGTTTTTGTCGGCATTTGCGGGATATTCATACTTCCTGATTTTCCTTCGGGTCCTGCTCGTTGGCTCACGTCCGCGGAGCTTTCTCTTGCCCGAAGGCGGATGGAAGAGGATTTGAGAGGCCACGGTCCCGCTGAACCTAAGTCATCCAGCGGCTTTTCCGATCTCCTGTCGATAATCACAGATTGGAGCGTGTGGTTGATCGCCATAGCATGCACTTGTTGTTATGCATCGTTGTCGTTTAACCTATTCTTTCCGACATTGTTGGCCACAATGGGGTACTCGCCTACCATTAGTCTTCTGCTTTGTGCACCACCGTGGCTTGTAAGTGCAGTCACCGCAATTACTGTTGCACGGTAAGCCTTATCCTGACACACCTAAATGGAAGTACTTACAATTTTCAAGCCATTCTGATGCGACGCGCGAACGCTTCGGGCACGCAGTCTTTGCGTTGTCGATGTTAATTACGGGATATATTCTAGCTATGTCTACGATGAATATCACCGTTCGCTACTTCTCATTGTCAGTAAGATTTCGTATACATCTTTTCCTAGCCTCTCTTATTATCCAATCAGGTTTCTCATGGCTCAGTCGCAGGTCTTGATTGCTATTTTGTTAACATGGATCAGTAACACATTTTCTCATTCCAACTCCAAGCGAGCAGTTGCGATTGGGTTCATCAACTCCATTGCAATGTTGGGAAGTGTCCTATCGCCGTCAGTTGCTTTCTCATACCTTTTCCATATTACTATCGATGAAATTCAACACCAGGTACATCTGGGTATCGAGCTGGGGCCCGACATATAACAACTCATGCCGCATTTGCGTCGCGCTGGCTAGCATAGTTATAATACTGTGTTGGGTCTTTAGACGCCATCTTGAGCGATTAAATGAAGCCGCCGAAGCGGAAGAGCGTAAACTGCGCCTTCCCAAAGGTTATAGGTACATGTTGTAACTTGTCGTAGAGTGTGGTAGTGACTGTAAAAATTGTATTTAGCTTAGCCGTATCGTCTGTGCTGGTCGAGGCTTATAATATGATATTCAACGTTGCACAGAAACCCCGAGATGGCGATGCGGTATGATTGCTAAAAAGTATCTGTATTATCTATTGGTTTATTAATTTCAACTATTTTGGCAAGTGAGCTGGGCAAGCTATCCGATCAATGATTGACCAAGACTGCCTGAGACGGCCCACTTTCCTGTGTGGTGAAAATTCACCATTCCCTGGCAAATAACTGTGCAGGAGCGGATATTGAGGTGAAACAGGGGTTGACTAGGCCTTGGGCTCTAGGCCAGTTCCAGTCTAACCTGGAGTTTTGAATTAAAGATTGCGTTATCTTCGCGTCTTCTCATGCTATTATCATCATCATGCGATTGATAATTCTTACGGGAAGTGATTATACAGTCTTTGGTCCCTCACCTGTACAATAACAAGGGATCGGCCGCCATAAACGATAGCACTCCACATATATCTGGCTACCACGATATGTCAAGAAGGCGTTACTAGGGCGGCGAAGAAGAATTGTCTGACGTTCGGAGGGTATCATCGTATGCAATAGATAGGCAGATAGATCAATCGACAAGTATCAAAGTAGCAGATCACGACCGTCTGTTTCTCAGAGTCTAGATGGCATAACAAGGCTTGATTGATGGGGAATCCCAGGGGAAGTGTTAACTTGAAAGAGGTGTGACGGATGTGGTAAGCGTGACAGACGCGATATGAGTATAATCACATGCCAATTTTTGTTCGTATATGAACCCCTTGCGCCTCCATTCCTGTTCCATTCCTTCTTGCACGCCCGCCCTCACAGTTACGTTCACGATGGCATCTGTCGCGCAGCCCCAGTCCCAACTCCCTAAAATTACGGTTTTAAGCCGTGTTGTCTCTATTCCTTTAATTGCGTCTTCTCTTGAACAAATAAATGCCGTTCTTGAGAAAAACATGCTCACTCGTTCTCCATACCACGCTGCTCAAGCAATCACCAGTACCGCCTACAACTACTCGCAACCTATTCAGATTCGTCTTGCTCCACTCATCGACCGCGCAGACGATATCGCCAACAAGACTCTCGATGCAGTTGAGTCGAGGTATCCTTATCCGTTCCAGGCCCAGCCCGAGGAAGTGGTCAGCTACATGCGTGAAACTGCAGGAAAGACGTTTGAGAATGTCAAATCCCCTGCAGTTGACGTTGCGGAGGGTATCGACAAGGTGGGAGCCACGTGACCTATAACCCCTGTTACATGGTTGACATGAGTTTTCAGAAATTTGCACCGGTCGTTGACTACTTTGAGAGAGTCGCTGGAAATATGTCCAACGAATCGAGTGATTCGTCGCTCTCGTCTCCATCTTCCGACTCTCAATACCAGTATCAACGCGCGATCAACGTTTCCAAGCACCTCAAGGACAATTTCTACGTCTATTCATCAGAACACCTCAAGCAAGTACAGCAGCAATATGTCCTAGTGTGAGATATCTTTTTAGCGCATATATGCATTGATTCTGACTAATCGTCCCTCAGTCAACGCGCGACCGACACCGCTAACTCCATCTCTGCTCTCGCCTCCAACACGCTTAATGATGCCCAGAGTGTTGCTACAAACCTGCTCTCCGAGATGCAGAAAATACATCAGTCGACTACTCAGCTCCCTCGGACCTTACAGGACACATATCCTGACGTCTCTAAAACCGTCGTAGACTTGCGCAATATCATCACGAATTCTTCTCTCCCTCTCCCCGAGAAGATCAATCGCGTAGGCAGAGAAGTCAAAGAGCGCGTGTCACCGTTGCTTGAAAAGCTCACACAGCGGATAGGCGAGATCATTAGCGTCCTTGGGTCGAAGGCAGAAGAAGCTCAAAACGCTGCTGAGGCGAATGGGAACAATGTCAATCTTTCCTCCGACCCAGCGTCTCCCCAGTAAACGCGGATCCAAACCTGTTATGATTTTTCCCTTCCCTTTATTATTATCATGTTCTTTCGTTGTCGTTATGGCTCATAGAAATTTGAATAGAGTAGAGATTTCGTCCCTCCATGCACTATGGTCACATTCATCCATCGTTGTATTTATCCGTTCACCTTGTAGTTGTATTCGAAGCTTTCATATTCTTTTTGTCTATCAAGCAATCACGGATTATTTGTACTAGCAGCGCGAGTGAGCTTAGAAGGCTCAAGACACGCCTGCGTAGACTGCACAACATTAATATTAATGTCATCATTGTATAACGACTGGATCCAAAGAAACACTTCCGATCATCTATCTCGTTGGTGATTAATTGAAGCAGTCGAGCCTGAGTGATGGACATACTATCATGGGGACCGGTTCACGAATCACGATGTCCTCTTTTCTGTGTTGGTCTCCTTCATGCATACCATATAGTTATTGAAGTTAGGGTTCACAGGAGTTAAGTCGGTGTTGAGTCAATAATCATCATGTCATAAGGTATCATTACATAAAAATAAGAAAAAAGATATTATCGATGCTGCATCACATATATGTCACCATCATCGTTTCCCAAATGTCGCCACCCATGTCTCCGCAATACTCGTACTATTTCCGGGTAAATGTCTCTTTTTCACAAATTCCTTGTCCCTCTCCAGCCCCTCAAACATTATTCTATCCTCCAGCCAATCAATTCTCTTCAATCGTTTGACTTTGTCCTTCGCTTGCCTCAACCTTGCAGCTTTCTCAATTGCTTCCTTCCGTGTCTTATCAACAGCCACCATTGCCCACTCCACGTCTCCGACCTGCCATTGTAGCTGTTTATACAGTTCCTCGAAGACCGTGCCGCATGTGACAACAGACCCAACGCGCGCACGGATGACGATTTGCCAAGGGAATGCCTTCGAGACTACGAGAATCTTGAATGTGGCTATCTCTACTACTGCTGGAAAGCAGCTGATTTGTTCCCATGTAGATGGCGCGATCCCTTCCTGCGGGGGCTTGCGAATATCGTAGCGCATGCCTGATCCAACTTGAAGGATGAGGCTGAGGCTGTTGGGGTTGAGGCTGGGGCTGTTATGCATGGGGCTGTTGGAGTAGGACATGGGGCTGTCGAGGATTGGGCTGTCGGGAATGGGGCTGTCAAGAATAGGGCTTTCTGGAATGGAGCTGGGCTTGTTGGTCCAGGGGCTGTCAGGAATGGGGCTGGGCTTGTTGGTCCAGGGGCTGTCGGGGATGGGGCTTTTGGGCCAGGGACTGGGGTTGTTGGGCCAGGGGCTAGGGATGTCGGGGCTGGGATAGCCGTCGGGGTTTTTAGGGCTGTTTTTAGGGCTGGGGTATAGATTTGGATTGTTAGGGCTGGTGTATGGGCTGGGATTGTTAGGGCTGGTGTACGGACTGGGATTTTTAGGGCTGATGTACGGGCTGGGATTTTTGGGGCTGGGGTAACCGTTAGGGTTGTTGGGGCTGGGGTATGGATTGGGATTGTTAGGGCCGGTGTGCGGACTGGGATTGGTAAGGCTAGGCCAAGGGCTGGGGTAGCCGTTGGGGTACAGCTTTGGATTGTTAGGGCTGGTGTATGGGTTGGGATTGTTAGGACTAGGGTACGGGTTGGGATTATTAGGGTTGGTGTATGGGTTGGGATTGTTAGGGCTGGTGTACGGGTTGAGATTGTTAGGGCTAGTGTATGGGTTTGGATTGTCAAGGCCGGGGCACGGATTGAGGTTGTTGGGCCTGGTATTGAGCGGGGCATATCAAGATCACATAGGTGAGTTATGCGGATTGAAGGGCACATACGGTTGAACCGGTGGCTTTTGTTTTTTTGGCTTTACTAGTCGTCGGCCATGTTTTCTACAGGTACACATGATGAGGTCTGTGGTGTATAATCAAAATATACTGCAGCATACTTTATAGGTTCATGAGGGCGTCAGTCTGTCGGAAAGAACAGTAACCGAAACTCCCAAAAGCCTCCTGAGTCTTCTGCAGTGCCTTGATAAAGAGTCTGGTGATGACAATGATAGGAGATCCCTTTGTGCGCTTAGATCATGGGAAGGAGGCTAAGCCAGGCTTGGCTGATGATCACGAAGGCGGTCGCCCACAACTGAAACATTCGAAAATGATGGCGAAAGCGCTCAGGGCAATATAAGAGACGCTGGATTACTTGAGCGCGTCCGACGTCAACGGGTAGTCCATAGAACTCGGTTTGTTGCGCGCTGCTAGATTAAAATAAAACCCACAATTTGTCAATCACAGCACGGGCTATTGTCTACACCACATTATACTATGGGCACGCGTAGTTTTGCTGTATAAACGCTGACACGCTCTGTGAGTACTTTGTTCTGATGCTCTGCTCACCGTGTTATGTCTGATACTGGATGATGTGACGCAATGCTGTAGATAGAAGAGATAGAACTATGAATGCATAGCCACAGTGCGGTCATTAGTGCCTCGGGCATAACGCATAGATGAAGGGATGCAAGTTCTTAGTACTGACAGAGTACACGTCATATTGGGGCTCAGAAGACATACATTGGAACACAATTGCCAAAAGAAGAGTAATGTGCGCTTGAGTGCATGATGGGGGAGATCAGGCGTTCCGTCCTTACATATGTATGTTAGATACGATACATTAAACTGTGTCTAGTGCAGTGACGCCAGATAGACAGGTATAAACTCACCAAAGGTTGAACGGTCCTTTACACTACAAGTCCCGGGTTGAACGGTTGAACAAATCAAGGTACTGTTGGAGTATCCCTAGTAGACGCCATCACGTCACGTCGCAGCTTCCGCAGCTCTAAGAGCGAATTTGAAACCCTCCAGAAGACCCTCCCTTTCCTCCATCCCAACACTGATCCTCACCAAGCCCTCTTCTACGCCATACTCCGCTGCCCATTCAAGCTCAAAATAATGCGCCAGAATGGTATATGGACACGCGAGCGTAAAGTTCGTTCCAAGACTCGGGCCCTTCTGGAATGGCATGTTGTCGAAGAAAGCCTGCGAAGCCGCAAGAGAGGTGAACGTGAGTGAAAAGAGCCCTCCGTAGCCTCCTTCCGGAAGCTTGCATGAGAGGTAGTTTTCAGGCGTGATGTATTTCGGATAGAAGACCTCTTTGATGGCGGGGGATGGTAGGGATGTTCCACCTGAGATGGATCTCGATCGTAAGTACTCGCAAACGGCGAGCGTGTTTTCATCGATGATGCGGATGCGTCGTGCAAAGTTACGGGAGTTGCGCTCCATGAAGACTGCGTCTTCATCAAAGTATGTGTCTTCATAGGTAGCAGACATATGTGCTTTGAGCGTGGCGTAGTGGCGACTTCGAGGATTGAGAATTAAACTGAGGGTAACGAGTATGAGATCAAGCTATCGAGGACGTAAGACGCCTACCTCCCGCCCATAGTGTTTGCATCACCGCTAAAGATCTTGGACAAGCTGCTCACAACGATATCTGCATGTTGCAGTACGTCGACATTGACCAAGTTTCCAATGGTCTCGTCTATGACCATGAGGAAATCATATTTATCTGCAAGGGTACGGAGGGCGGAGATGTTAGCCGAGCGAAGGAGAGGATTTGACGGGAATTCTACAAAAAGCGCTGCAATAGGCAGCGCGGAAGGGTTCGTGGAAAGCTCCTGCTTGATAATTGTCTCTAGCGCGTCTATGTCAGAGTCGAGGCCGTGTCCGAGGAAATGACATCCAGGACCCCATTTTTGAAGGATTTTTAGGGTATCGGTATATGGAAATCTAACAAACTATCAGTACGTATCTCAATGCGGCTCTGGAAAAATGTACCCAAAACACACGCTCTTGGCTGGTGGCTGTGTGCCTAGAACCAACTGATGCGCGGTCCAGATTGCAGTCATACCTGTTGGGAGCAAGTATACATCGTCTTCAGTCACATCCTTCACGCCTCTGTGACTGGGCCCCACTTCGACATCGTGAGCGCCTGCACATGGACCATTGGGACAGTCTTCCCAATTGTCTCTGACGAGCACACCAGCAATTCGTCTGCGCATAGCCCGCTTGGCATAAGAACCCGCACTTAGTGGGAGGTTTCTCCCGTATCGCTCTTCAAGATAAATGCTTTGGTCTTTACTAAGTATGTCTTGCGAGTTCGAACTGAGTGGAAGAGTTGATCCATAGGACAACGATTGCGGGGCACGCTTGACACTATAGTGTTTGTTCAGCGCCTTGAATGGAGCACGGGCAGACGTTGGCGAGGATGCTGGAGAATTTGGTGATTCAGCCGGGAGAAGAGAAAGACAATAGACTGCGAAACGAGAGGAGATGCCGAGACCTGTATGCTGCCAGAATTGTTTTGCAAAAGGCCATGCATCTGCGGGAAATAGAACGATGTGTAGCTCCACCGTGGGTTGCGCAGATGGCAAAGGAGTGTCCTCGGAATAAATGTGATACTGCACAAGCCGGACGTGCGTTGGTGTACCTGCTAATGATGCTCGGTCAAGCATAAAAGATCGACAGCCATCTGCGATCTTCTTGGACGGGCATAGTAGACATTTTTCATTGGGGGCCCCAAATTTCTGCTCGCATATTCGTGCGAGCTTCCGATCAACGGGTCAGGGATGTACTTTTAGTGTGACTTGAAGTGAACACATACCTTTCCGATGCTTAGATGGATAAAGAATCTTGGGTATCCGGACACCATCGCATCAGCAACGCGTTTCTCTCCTTCCTCATATCCCACATTGTCCGCCCAAGTAGGAAGCGAAACAGAGATTGCATGCTGAGTGAAGGGTGGCAATGCAGACCCAAGTGGGTAGTTAGTAGCAGAATGCGGGGTAGTCATGATATATTGATCGTGGGGTCGAGGTAGTAACTATCTCAGAAGTGTTGAGATGGCTTATTATTGTATCATTTCCAGCAAGACTATTAGGACAAAGTTTTATTCTGTCGCGTGTCCCGAATGTGACTCGCGATGTAATGATTCCGGCCGATTCACCCGATATATACATAGCGGAGCTAGAAAATCTCCAAACTATGGTCCGCACTGCTGTCTATACATCACTCGGTGCGAATGAGCGATGCTTCGTCACTAAAAAGTCCTGAGCTACGCATGATAATGTCTTCTATCTTGTTATTTTGGTAGATTGTAGGGTCATGCTGATCTTGGCTTGCAGGTGATAAATTTATACACCACGAATCACTGACACGCCTTATTCCCGCTAGTTCTTGCATCGCAGTAAGCCCACATACAAAGAATTTGACAGTGTTTTACGGGCGCTACAAATTGAAGTAGGAGGTTCCGTCTGTCGAACCTCTCTCATCTTAGTAAGTTGTCCATTTTTTCCACCGTGTATCCATGTACTGCGCCACATCAAACGAATCACTGGCACCGCTGGATATTTCTGTTCTTCAAGGCTTTTGGAATCGACTGTACCTGTCACGATACTAAGAGGTCAACGAACTCGAATTAGTTTCGTCCCTACACATACGGATCTTTTCCGCCATCCACGATAATGACCATCTGATATACATTCACAGTATGTTTCAAGACTGCCGTCACGATACCCGAAACCACAGGCAAGTGCATGCAAGTCCAAGCCTCTGACCCAATGTCTCATCAGAAATTACCATTGATACACACCACGCACTACAAGCTGTAAATGAAGGTGTAGGAGAAAAACAGGACGGTCACATAAGATAGCCTGATTTTCACCCTTGGTTGGAATACCAGCACAAGCATTCGAACCGCACACATTTTGTGTCTTCCGTTGGCTTGTGTCTTCTATTCCGACGTGGTGGTGTTCCTCTACTATTCTTTCCTGTCCGCTCCGTTATTCGACCTCAAGTGAGCCGTCAATGACCGTGACGAGAAATATCACCTGATTGACATTTGGCTGCAGAATATTACTTGATGTATATTGCAGATATCATAAACGCTTACATGTCACTTTCTGCCCACTAATAATGCAGTTTTGTGACCAGCTATTTCCTGTGGAAACTGTCCCCCGACCCGATCCAGACCTCCAGACTCAGACCGCGCCAGGATATGTCCTTGTTGCTTTTGTGCTATAGTCATGAGCCGCAGCGGTGCAAATTAATTTAGAGATGACTGTCTATGAAGCACCATGAAGGAGTTCTTCGATACTCGCTAGAGTTGATGTCAAAGATAAGGGAATTTCAACATTCTTTTTATGCTCTATGGTATATCATATTATTATGGTGAAATGCACGCGTTCCTTGTCTATACTTACGGGACACCAGAAAGCGGGTCCTTCAACTTTATGTACCTCACTAAGGCCGCATCCTGACTGTGTCTATATTCTGCTTCCTTGATTTTCAATTTACCGCCTCTTAACTGGACTTCTTAATTTAGTCAGCGTCTCTTTTCTTGTACCATCGTGCCTCAATCCTGCTGAGTACTGGACACCTAATGCATCCTTCTCTTAGTTTGGTGGAGGATGGCCCGTCCCGCACCTCCAATATCTTCAGAGTACCTGCCGCCAGAGGCTAGTTGAGGATTCTGATATATGTGCCCTGCCAATCTACAAGAGTTTACAAGGCGGTAGCACATGCTGGCCTTTGACTTGCTAGATTGTACAGCCAGCTTCTCCATGAAGCCTTTCCCGCAACGCTGCGCACTCCAACGTTCGTAGCTGCCATTGGGACCCCCTGTGTTTGTCCTTCATGCTCCCAGGAATACTCAAAACTGTGAATACTGGTGACCCAAAAAAGACATAGTACAGTGGTACAAGTACATCGAATGGCACAGCAAAAAAATAGCGCAACAAAATTCCAAGACAATATCACCATCACCCTCGTCCAACATTGAAGTTCATCGTGACTTGACTATTTACAACTTTCATCATCAAAGACCCAGTGACCGTATGTCCCATGGTTCTGGAAGGAATCAACAAATCGTGCCGCAATCGATGCAACTGAGCAGCGAACCTTTTGGAAGCAGAATTCTGCACCTATGAAATGCATCCCGCGGAAGCTTACAGGAGTGGTAGCACAGAACTCTTTCCAATCACCTCCCGATGGGATGTTCTCGAGGTAATGTTCAACACCCTGTATACTGTCAACTTCGCTCACTATATTGTGTCTGAGAAACTTACTCGCTGACCGGATCCAGGTGAAACGCAGCCCTGTGACAATCAATAAGTTGCAAATATGAATATGCCGACGAGAAAGATCGACAAACATAATCTTTGTACCAGCTCCAGTACGACGCGCAATCCGGCTCATGTTGGTTGACTTCCCAATGACCTATCACGTTATTTGAACCCTGGATGCAAAATATCAGCTGCTCGTACTACCAAGAAATGCGGGGACACCCACACGATCCTCGCACCACTTAGGCGTATATTCAGTCCCGTGAATATTTACCGGTGTGGCCATGCAAGCCTCCACACGGCGGTTGTAGTAAGATGGAACGTTCACCAGTCGGGCAGTGTACTCTCGAGTGGCGTATGTCGTACACGTATGGGAAGCCAAGTCGGTCCAAAACATATTCAATTTCAAGCGTTCTTCTTCTTCGTGCTTCCGTCTCTCCTCCACTTGACGTTCATGCTCTTCCACTTCCCTGCTCCAATTTTCGCGGAGAATCATTCTTTCTTGCTCTTCGCGCCTCCGTAACTCCTCCACTTCCTTGTTGTGCTCTTCCGCTTCTCTTCTCCATTCCTCGCGGATACGAATTTTTTCTTCCTCGTCACGCCTCCGTCCCTCCTTCACTTCCTCATCGTGCTCCTCAGCTTCTCTTTCCCATTGTTCATGCATATGAATTTTGTGTTCTTCATCGCGCCTTAGTCTCTCCTCCACTTCGCGGTTGTGTTTTTCCACTTCCGCTCCCCATTGTTCGCGGAGACGAATCCTGTCACTATCTTCTACACGCCAGCGTTTCTGGGTGTCAATGCGCTCGAGAACTTCTTTCTGATGCTGGCGAAGTTCGATGTCCCAGTCTTTGCGAATTCGATCTCGAACATCCGGATCCAAAGGGTCATTTGAAGGTCTCATGGAGAAAATTGTGATTGAAACAATCAAGAGAGCAATGATTGCTGCACAGACACAGAGATATTGATAGCGACGAGAAGGCTTGCGAGTTCCTATCAGAGGGTCTGTCTCTGACGAGCTGCAAGGCTTATCGTCACCTATCAACTGTCAACCTATTACTGAGGCTTACACACCTAGGATAGTAAGGTGGGGGTCTGCCAACGTACTCTCATTAGCATAAATGACTCCAAGGTATTCGAGACGAGACCTTACCTGCCATGTTGGCTCATCTTGGGGAATTTCTTGGGGGAATAGTTGTTGACCAACTTTGATTCTTTGACCACAAGGAGCTTTTTGAGTGGATTCAGTCGGAGTCCCAAAATTGCTGTACACGTTACTTATGTCATATTATGCGGCCTCACGCAAAACACGATGCAGCTGCTGCCTGGCCAGGAATGTGAGATACCTGCTAGACCGCACTTTTAACCTTAAGTGGCCCAAGGAGCAGCTCCGTATCCAATGCATATAATGTATATGCTATTTCCTCAGACTTGCCTATCACAATACTGTCCGGACAAATGGTGGCATATTCATTTTCAACGGATCTTTTGAAGCAGCGTAAATTTCAGAGTGACTTTGGATTTCAGTCTGCGGGATGGTTTGCACCCCGACGATGATAAATCGGTGTGCTATCATACAGCTCATGTCTTTTCGATACGCAATCAAGATGACGGCGAAGGCTATCCTATTCTGCACATTGCTGTGATGAAGAGCGCTGTCTGGTAATACATCACGGTGGATGGGCACACAGATTAATCCAAGCAGTAATCAATATTTGCTGTGTGTATCATTTCTTGTCTGAGATCGCTTCTATGATTTCTGGAGAACGTGATCTTAAGCTAGTGTGTTGTCTTTGGATGTTATTTGTACAGAGTTGACACTAGCCACAGCTGATCATAGTGGATTGACCTTCCGATCAATGACCTCAACACATGGCACGAGATATCAGTTAACTCTGATGCATGCCAGACAGAAATTCTACATGATATACTATGCCTTGGGTGTGTACTCGAAGCCATGAATTTACACCTGTGTCCACCACTCGAAATCAATACATTCTCTTCCTCGTTCATCCTCGAGTCGTTATGATTGTGGTTTGACTACTTGCAGCTCTCGTCATCAAAAACCCAGTGGCCCCATGTGGCATGGTTCTGTAAAATAATCAACAAATCATGCCAAATTAATGCGACTGAATGACGAACCTTTTCGAAGCAGAACTGCGCCCCCGTGAAGTGCATCCCACGGAAGCTTATAGGAGTAGTAGCACAGAACTCCTTCCAATCACCTCCCGACGGAATGTTCTCGAGGTAATGTTCAATACGCTGCATACCGTCAACTTCGCTCACTATATTGTGTGCGAAAAACTTACTCGCTGACCAGATCCAGGCGAAATACAGCCCTGTGACAACCAATAAGTTGCAAATATGCCGACGAGAAGGATTGACAGACAAAATCTTTGTACCAAATCCAGTACGACGCGCAATCCGGCTCATGCTGGTTGACTTCCCAATGACCTATTACATTGTTTGGACCCTGGACACGGAATATCAGCTACTTGTACTACCAAGAAATGTAGGGACACCCACACGATCCTCGCACTACTTAGGTGTATATTCAGTCCCGTGGATCTTTACCGGTGTGGCCATGCAAGCCTCCACACGGCGGTTGTAGTAGGATGGAACGTTCACCAGTCGGGCAGTGTACTCTCGAGTGGCGTATGTCGTGCAAGTGTGGGGAGTCAAGTCGGTCCAAAACATATTCGATCTCAAGCGTTCGTCTTCGCGCTTCTGTCTTTCCTCCGCTTCCGGATCTAAGGAATTATTACAAGTGTTAGACATTGATGCAAAAATCATGACTGCAATTGAAGCAGTTATGATAGCAATCAACGCTGTCCGAATGTGACTCTTGAAGGATTGATGGTGATAAGGCTCGCCGCACAGGTTCGTGTCGTTGTAATGCATCATTTGTTGTAACTGTAGTGGACCTGTGATGCATTCTTGCTACAATTGTAGCGCTCTCTCCTCCCCTGCA
Source organism: Suillus cothurnatus (assembly GCA_016758765.1). Taxonomy (NCBI): domain Eukaryota; kingdom Fungi; phylum Basidiomycota; class Agaricomycetes; order Boletales; family Suillaceae; genus Suillus; species Suillus cothurnatus. The sequence goes on from JABBWL010000079.1 coordinate 44,975, forward strand.
GTACCACTGTATGCCGTGTGATGCATTCCCCTCGTTGATGCATTCCCCTCGCTGATGCATTCCCCTCGTTGTATGCCGTGTCATGCATTCCTCTCTCTTATTCATGCATTCCCCTCGCTGATGCATTCCCTTCGCTGATGCATTCCCCTCGTTGTATCCAGTGTGATGCATTCCCCTCGCTGATGCATTCCCGCCACTGTTGTTGATGCATTCCCGCCACTGTTGATGCATTCCCGCCCACCATTGATGCATTCCCCGCTACCCGCCCTTCAACATTTTCCCGCGATGCATCCCGCCCCTCAGTACCGTTGCAATTCCTCCCTCCAGCCCTTACGGCGCGTTGTAGATAGCACGCAGTATATTGCCAACATGTAATTACTTCTACATTCAATCTATGTCGTTGATATTATCAGGCTGGGCCAGGGTCTCCGCCCAACGTGCTTCAAATGAAGCCGCTAGTTCTCGGCGTAAAAAAGCCTGACGCTTTGCATATGCTACGCACCCATCCTGATGTTCCAAGCTGGTTGGAATGACACTATCTTGCCTTTCGTCCCAGCGCGCTGCCTCCCACATCAAAAATGCCAATATGCGTCGCATCTCTTCTTGCAGCAGTTCGACTTCTTCTCCCCAACGCATTGCGCGAGCCCTTGCCTTGCACCACTCGATCCGCATGTCTGCAGCACTGTCAGTGAGTAAGAATGATTTTGTTGTATCGTGCGTACCTTCTAAACCCCCGGTATCATCCTTTTCACTTCCTCCGGCACCGCGCATGTTCCATATCCACGACAATTTGCGTCTGCCCTCTGATTCCCCCCAAAGTAAGTCAGACATCGAGCGAATGTCCTGCCGATTCAAAGGCCGCAGTGATGACTGCCAGCCAGTCTCGGCCAAGAGTCCACCCAGAATCACTAGAGCCTTGTGTGCACCTTCGTATCTGCTAGCGGCAGCCTCGATCCTTGCGTCAATCGTCTTGAGGGTGTTGCGGGCCCGGGTATTAGCTCCTTGCCCTCGAAGATTGCGATCTTTATATTTGAGAACCGCAGTCTGCGCACGGAGACTGGAGCGCAAAGAGCGGAGAGCGTCGTGACCTTGTGCGTATCTTAATCTCCATTCCGTCCGTTGCAAACGCTCATCACAAGGTGCCAATCTGCCTATTTGCGACGGTAACCACAACTTGAACGTTTCAGAACTAGGTACAGAGGTCATGTTCGTAGAGGTTGCTTGATTGGAGAGTCGCAAGGCAGAAATGTTGGGCATGTAAAGTGCTTGGATCTTTACCCAGGCTTCGATCCTGCGTTGTAGTGAGTTACTCCGCTCGACCAACTTGCCTTGCTGAGTATCTGTGGCATGTAAGCCACACGCAGCCTTGTCAGCTCTCAAACGTCGCCTGGGAGAAATTGAATGACGCCACGAGCAAGTATGTGAGGGAAAAACATACTGTTGCTCCTCCAGCTCCAGCCCCGAGCTGATCAACACGCTGGGAGAACAGTCCTTGTGCAGTGCGAGGCAAGAACCACTCTGAATCTCCGCTTCATCTTCCTTCGCGAGCGCCAGGCGAACAGAAGCCAGTGTGATGACTAGGATTACAACGAATGAGACACTTGCATCATTTCAACCAAAAGGATCACGCACCGTCTGCATTGCACTCAAATGGGTTGGGCTGATGTGGGTCGTCTTCCCAGGCCTCTACTTGCGTCCGCCACTGATCTAGAACCCCTCCGTAATCCTCTTTTAACCCTTCTTCCAAGTCGTTGAGTGCGATTTGTTGATTTGTGCGCTCCGGCAATGCTTCTTTCATCTTGCATAGCATGATCGTACCTAATTATCCAGGTGAGACTAGACTCACAGCAGAACATATACACGTACCGAGTCCCACCACTTTCTTCCAATTCCAGTCACCGAAAAAATCATCTAAGGTATCGCGCCTCGCACCGGGGCCCATTTCCTTCGTGCTGGATGCCACAGGGTTAATGTTGGCCCAACCACGCTCAGGAGCTTCTCCATCTGTGCGACCAACGCCTCGCTTGAAATTGAATGAGAAGGTGGTCTGACATTTTTCGATATGAGCTGGGAGATGAAATTTAGGGACAAAGAAGTCGATAACCTTCGATACGAAATCGAAGTGCATCGAAATAGGAAATGCCGTCATACGCTGCCAGAGTTTCTTATGCCACTGGCAGGCGATATCGTACGAAACGTTTAGAGTCTGTAAGGAAGTGTGACGAAGCGTTGAAAAAAACAAGTAGTCCATATTGACGTATCTATCAACATTCAGTGCATGTAAATATCAGCGAACAAGTAGACTTACTTTTCTCCCTTCTGCAGATCTCCGACAGCGTTGGGACGCTTCATATTATGACGCGCACAGTCGATAGTCCCAAGACCTGTAGCGGCTAACCCCCGACTGGTCTTCGTATCCGCCATATTGACGGCATTGTGACTGGAGCACGTAGATTTCTAGAGGAAATTGATGAGGACCGATATAACAATCACAAAGTAGCCTCACCTCTTGTAGGACATCAACTTTCTCTGCGAGTAACTCCTTGTATGCGCCCTCCTCAACAAAGTAAGCCCATCCGCGACTTAGACTTGGGTCCGTTGTATTGCTTGAAACAATTTTGCGTTTCAAACGGAAGTTCGCATCGATAGCCAGGAACAAAGCATAGATCCAGCTAAATAAAACATCAGACGACAACTGACTGCAGTGTTGCTATCTCACCTTTTCGCACGAGGAACTTTCTCCCAATCATCAGGTAAGTTCTTACCTGGATGCGGACAGGCAGGGCACAGGACGGCGCAATCACCTTCTTCTGTGGCGTCCACTCCATTAGGGTGATGCCCTCTCCCTGAACGCTTGAGCATCTTCAGATGCCGCCACTCGTGGATCATTCTCATGAACGATTCATATCGGTCCTAAAGAATCAGTTAAGTCACGTTGTAAGCACAAAAATTTGAATTACCAACCTTAATGGGTGCCAAGCCGGTGTTGTTGGTTCTGCGCACAAGCGCACTATAGAACTCGTATGCTGAGACCTTCGACTCGAAAGACAGCAAATGAAACTCTTCGAGGAGGCGAAAGGTGGCAGCGGTTTTTGGGTCAGCAGTTGTTGAAGGAAACCATGCGATGCGAAGTAGTTGTTGTGTGTGAGATTCCGCCTCCACACAGTCACAGAAATCCAATAACACTTCATGAATGCCGTAGGAGTCCATGACAACGAAGTTATCGTTGAAGGCACGCCGAGGATTTGGGCATTTCTGGCCAAACGTATGGCCCAATTGGATTCGCAGACCGAGGCTCTTCAGGGTCGCACGTTCGAAATAATTACCATTCCATTTCTATGTAGGTTGGTCAGATATTGCCTTGTATAATAAAGAAACACTACACTAACCTGGAGCCTATGCAAAGGATGACGCTGATGAGCGGCCGTGATGCAAGACGAACATCGAAGATCGATTCCAAAACAATCTTCACACTTGAATTCGGGGGAAGAACCACCGCAGTCGGAACAAGGAACTTCCTGGAGGCCACCTCGACCTTCCATCCGCAACAGCTCCTCAAGGAATTGAGAGCGATGCTCGATCCACATGAGTAATGGATGATCCTAAATTGCGTGAGTAATTCTATGGGGTTATCGAACAGTTAAACTCACTCCGGCTGTACGTCGTCTTTTCTGAGGCAGCCTATCATCCAATGAGGGTGTGATATCGACGTCCGATAGTCCATAAGTTGAAAAATCGTCGAGAGGATCAGGTATGAAAGCAGGCGAAGGTTCCCGTGCAAGCGGCTGAGACGGTTCCGCATTCTTGGGGGGTTCTATGTATCTCCGTGCATAGGTGATAGAACCGTCATTGTAAACACAATACTGGGTGTGCTGTCGCTGTGGGACTGACCGCTTGGAAGAAGCCTGTGAGTATGAGTTGAGAGTTGGTTTCTTCTTGCGTTTTCTGGTTAGCGCCCGTAAGGTTTGGTGGAGTTCCTCTGTACAGTGTATCACTTGGTGGGAGGGTGAAGACGATGGCCCCGAGGCAGACGAAGCGCTCATGCTCGTCAAACGAAGTACTACTAGGATGTGTACACCCCAGTAATACGTTCTTAGAGTTGTCACGCTACAAATTATTTATTATTATTGAGTGGTACATCACAGGTGTTAAGCTATTCTTCACTTACCTGTGTTCCTGAGCATCGTCGGTGAGCCTTGGTCTATTTGTGACCCACTGGGGATCCCTGAACGACATTAAGGTAATGCACTGACTATCATTGAAGAATGCGTGCATCACGCATGCATCACGAATGGACATCGGCTTACATAATAACTTCTTGGGTGATCACGGCTTATTCCCGCACGCTACGGGCTTCGTTCTTTGAGACGACTTAAAGGTAATGTTCATCTAGGTGAGTCAAGTCCAACGTTTAACCTCGTCGTCCTCTTTGACCATGGTATCCCACAGCGTCACAAACCAGGAAAGTAGTGTTGTGCTGGGTATGTGTCTTGCCTGCTTGTTTTCTTCTGCCAGTTGCTCACGGTTTATAGATGTCGTCTTGCGACTTCTATCAACGCTAACGCTCTCTACCGACGACGCTCATAATCTCATCCAAGTCATTATCGATAGCACTGATCCAGCCAACTCTAGTTCGTCTACGTCATCTGCCACTACCTTTCTCACCGCACAGACCCAGCCGACCTCCAGTAGCACCTTGGTTTCGGTCCCTCCCACAGAGCAGACTCCTCCACCGATCCCTTCTGCTACTCCAACTCTACTCCTACCCCCTTCCACTATCCGCACTGAGCAGACTGTCCCACCGATCCCTTCTGCTACTCTGGCTCCACCCCCACCCCCTTCCACCACTCCAACTCAGTCCCCTGCCCCTTCCCAAAACACACAAACATTACCCGACCTCCCAATTACCAGTATCATGGTCAATGGGGAGGAAAGGTTCCAACATCACTATGAGGGTTTCGCCTTCGATGTTCCGCACACAGCAGCTGACGGCCCATTTTACCTCGTTACCCGTGGTCGTCGGGTCGGTGTGTTTAGTTCATGGTGCGTCTCATTTTCTGATTATAGCAGCTTCTTTCTCTTACACTATCTCAGGAGTCATACATCTCCCCATGTGATCGGCGTCAGTCACTCGACCTACACTCGTGCGAGGTCCCGGAACGATGCATTGATTCGCATGCTTGACGCAATCAATCTTGAAGAAGCGGAATGGCTTACTTGAGACTCTCGAATGTGACCACGCTTTTTTGACAATGTGTATTAGTGTTCTGTATGTAATACAATCAATTTCTGTCAATTGTCATTGCCGCCGTTGGATGTAAGGACATGGCAAGTCTACAATGTAGTGATATCGGGAGTTTTCTGATATAGTAGTTCACCTCGCCTGTAGCAATCAAGTAAGTTGTGCGGGTCAGACATAGCGTGCATGAGAACGTCCTCTGATACTTTGGTAAAGCTGGTCACCCTTCCCACAGTTAGCTCCACCTGACGCAACTGCTTCCCTACACCATACTGTTGGAGAGTCGTGCAATGATACTTCTGAACCTCTTCTCTCAGTTTGGCTGCATTTTCTAGCAAAGTCTTGAGGGACTGAAACCAAGGCCCCGTGTCTGCGGCCCTGAATTGTTGAACAAGGCGGTCGAGAAGTTTTGTAGAGGAACCGTTGATGAGGCGAGTCAATGTGGCCTCGGCATCTATCATGCGATCATTGCAATGACGGCGCTGACTGCAGAACATTAACATCATTAAGAAGAAAACATGCATGGGGTTTGTATTACCTGCGAATCATCCGAGTCGGTGTTAGACCTTCCGCTGGCAGGTCTGTCGTTTCCTGAGGAATTATTGCGTTTGAACTACAGAGATATGACCTAAGTACTTGCATATCTGAGAGACATCCTTAAGCTTACCGTTCATGTTGTCGAGCCCGATACTTCGCTTTGTGGTTGGCGCTAATGACATCACGATTCCTGAACATGCACGATAAGTTATAGTAGTAAATACAACGACTCTTGAAACGGACAACTGACCTGTCGTAATATCTTTTTCGATAGCGGCGAGCTGCTTCCAGTTTCTCTTCGGGAGTATGGTGCAGTCGTGACCGACCCATGATATCGTGGGTGTCTGAGGTAAAGTAAGTAGCTGCAGTCTAAGATTCACTGGCAAGGCTAGTAATTAGTATTTACACGAGATTTATAACATAGTAACTCTGTTGCAGTGGCAAATGTCCAATCGGGCGAGTCAAAGACGGTGCAGTATGTTCGGGAATGCTGCAGGTATGATTGCCCACAAGTTTGACTTTGAGATTCGACGTTATTTGATGTTTAGCGAATGTTTAGCACTTCAGCAGACCTTGTTCTCTGTATTGCGGCAGTGACTTCATAGTATTCACACGAGATTTACTACAACACAACACTTTATCTAGTAGGAACCACAAATTGACCATGTCAAAAATGGTGCGACATGCGTAGGAGTACAGCAGGTATCTTTACCACAAGTCTCATGTCTTCTAACCTATGCTACACACTACCAATGCGATCTCATAGACAATTCATGTTTGAATACCGCCTCACACATCATCCGTCATGGAGTTTCAAAATAGAAGTGTTTAACACCTTATCCTTTCAACGTTCAACCATCACCTTGATATCACAGTTCAACGTTCAACCATCGACTTGATTTCACTGTCAGCAACACGAACCATGCAGTCAAACGAACAGCTGGCAAGGCCGGGACGTTCAGGTAAACAATTTAGCCTTTCAACCATCGCCCTGATTTCACACTCAGCGACAGATATGCCGCCGGAACAGTGTCTGGAGGATAACCGTGACAACACCAAGCCAAAAGGTAAATGATTTAATCCTTCAATAATCACACTGATTTCACAGTCAGCGACAGACCAACCATACTGGTCAAGCGAACAGCTCACGTATCTGGAAGACAACAGTGCCATGCACTCATATTGCCACGACGACAACGACCTTGAAGAGTTCTGGCCATCGTTCTTTGACGCGTTCTTTGCGCTTTGGCCAGAGGGTCAGAACATAGAGGAACGCAAACATGTGAGTACTTCAAAATCAAACTAGAGTCTTGTGCGCAAACTGCTACTACATTCTAGAATATCAAGGGCTGGTTCGAAGCCAAACGAACTACGTCTACAGATTGGATCCCATATATCCCATTCGAGCTCGTGTTGGCATCTTTCGCCGCACAGGAGGGTATTATCAAGGAGACACCAACACTGGAGAAGCACGACAAAGGAAAGTAGCACAGCAGAATGCGCAGTATATATTTAGAATCTCACAAACCAATCTTGACGTTTGAATTCTCCATGTACTACTAGTAGCGCCTACTATAATACACAAACTGTCTGCACTGGATCCGCACACTTGCTTCTGCCCACTTGAATTCTTCCGCTGTCTGATTTGGATTGTCTAGATTGGATCCTCCACACTCGATTCTGGCCTCCCAAGGCAACAAATGAAAAAAAAAAGTCCGTGCATGCAATGGTCAGTGTGCGCCTCCAGGGATACATAAGACTTCTGCATCATTCGAGCAGAGAAAGCTAACACCATACGTTCGCACTAAGATTTCATTTTATTAACGGTATGACATCGCAACAACAGTTTACGAGGTTGCTCACGTGTTACAGATGCCGGCAGCTACGTGGGCCTCGAAAGAACAGACGCTCTGGCTTCAAGAACAATTACCAGATTATATGAAATACGCGAAGGAGGGGGACTACGCTCAATTCTGGCCTGCGCTGGATATCGGCTGGTTCACCAAGTACCCAGAACGAGCTGTCGTCTTTCCCGATATCCCTATCGATTTCCCGCTTTCGCCAGAGCAAGAAGTCGCTATTGAAAAAGCAAAGAAGGGGCGCAAGGTGGTAAGTCTCTTTGGAGCATAGTACTGACATGAAACTGTACTAACCAGTACTCCTATTAGCAACTCAGGACCTGGTTTCGCTGGCGCACCAATGGTTCCAAAAAAAATCGCAGCCTGAAGAAAAAGTCTACAGTTTTTGACAATGCTCTGAAGCCGAAGAGACGCACTAAATCCGAGGCTGAGATCTATTCGGAAATGTACTATAATGAACGTGTCAAGCCATTGGTCATGGCTGAGGCAGAGGCTGGCAACGTGACAACTTCTGGGAAATGCGTGGCGCTCGGCCGAAAGTTCTCAAAGGAGTTGCTCGAAGACGAAACCGAGGACGTCAAGGCCGACATTCGTTCAAAGTACGAGGAACAGCTGCGAGCTGTCAAGAGGGCTGCAAAATCTGGCAACCACTTTCTTGATCTGGACGACGAAGTCGATGACGAGATGGATGCGAAAATAATCATGCAGTACGTTCAGTTTATTTCTACCAGTTTATTCAAATGCTAATACCATTGGCAGAGGTATTGATGACCTACCTGTAATTTGCAAACGCTTTGCACAGCTCGTGAAGCAGAAAACTCGGTTTGTTGTGTCATTCATGTTCGCTGGCCCCGATCCAAGGAACAACTGGGACATGACGACTTTATCGTGAGTTTATAAATTGCTCCAGATGCACAGCAACTTACGAGCACAAGATGTCATCCTTCAGAAACACCTCAAGGAAAATCGTTTGCTGAGATGTACGAGACGGCCGACAGAGATTTCCTGGGGGCGTTCCAGCAGTACGCTGAAAAGATATTCCGTAAGTTGTCTTTCTTAGTTTTGGGGTCACTCATCAAATGCGCATCTAGCTGCACACAAGCGCAAGCCTGACTTGAGTGCAATGAGCGAGGCCGATCACTGCGAGGCCAAGGAGGGTGAGGAGGGCGAGGAGGGTGATGAAGACGAGGTCGACGGGCACAATGTAGAAGAGTCTTCGAGTCACCAAGGGGAAGAGGCTCAGTCATGCAGGCGTGAAGGTGAGGGGGCTGGGATGGGGACTCTGGACGCTGGTGGTGAGTTGTTCGGTCTTTAATACATTCGGTGACTAATGCATCAGTGTGGTGCACCAACAGCCTTCTTTCCGAACCCGTTGCATGATGCATCAGCTGCACAGCCTGGGCCTGCTTTATTGGGCCATGCATCAATCACACCTGATGCATCAGCTGCGCAGTCTGGGCCCGGGCTTGCCTTGAATCATGCATCAATTGCGCCTGATGCATTGATGGGGGCGATGGACACTTCGGTAAGTACCTTAAGCCTTTTACTTCACACTATCTTATTAATAATATTTTAGTACGACATGGTGGGCCATAATCATGGACCGTACACCTATGACAATCATGCCCTGTATGGGATGCAGTCCCATCTGGCCTATAATACCCAACCTCATCTAGCCTACCACTCTCTTGCTCATCTGGCCTATGGTACACAATACGGGACTGAAGCCCATCTGGCCTACAACATGGCTGCTCACAACTCGCTGGGCACCAGTCAGACTGATGCATCCTTCCAGGCCGTCATCCCTCAGACTCATGCATCCTTCCAGCCCGTCATCCCTCAGACTAATGCATCATTCCAGGCCGTCATCCCCCCAACTCATGCATCATTGCAGTCGCAGGGATCCTCACTCCAAATGCAGGCAGCGCAGACAGCCAGCTACACTGGCTTTGAGGACATCACCCCTACCTTTTCACTCACTGACGCATCACACGACTCGCAGGGTGCAAACTGGAATTTTGATGGAGTAGGCGGAGTAACAAACATTCCTCAAGGCGGGTGGCGGCTCTCAGATCTTCTATCTCCTGTTTCTGCAGAGCGCAGCAGCTTAACTGTTGAGTCCGATAACGACTCACTTCCCATTATTTCAGCGCCGCTCCCTGCTGAGGCAAACAAGGACTTGCTGCCAGGTGCCAAGGGTAGTAGTACAGGTCCTACTCGTGGAAAACCTGTCCCAAAACCTGCGAAGAAACGTCTCCGAGTCAATGCAAAGTCTGTGGCCAACCAGACCGAGGCTGCCGCTGCACAATCTACCCCTGGTGATTCCAAGCCCAGCGCTGCGACAACCAAGCCCTCGTCCAACGACACTCCCATGTTCGAAGTCATTGGGCCCGCCAACGTTGATAAGGTGGACTCTGCAGTGCGCACCAAACGTGTTCCGATCAAGTCTAGACGAAATGAGCTTGCAGATGCAATTGGCACTGATGGCGTCTCATTCCTTGCTGGCAAGGAAAACACTGACTTAGAAGCATCGTCTGCGTCGAAACGACCTGCATTGAATGACGTCCCCAGCGCTCCCAAGTACGTTACTTTCTTACTTTTGAATTTCATTCATAGGTGACTAACGTTCATCAGGAAAAAGCGAGCTAAGGCTTGATTGTCCCCATGCCATTGATACTTTTACAATACAATAACATCTAGCATCATCTTGATACTGACGTCTTTGAGACGTTGACTACTTGTTCTCCCTAGTATGAGCATCTCTCTCGTTGCCCCCGTGAATTAATCTATCGTCTTGTGCATAATATGTTCGTTGAGTCCTTAAGAACACGTCCTACATACAAGTTGAATTGAACTATGTTAATGTTGACCCGGTGCCTCTTAGTCTTCAGTCATTCGTTCTGACTTAGCAAATTTCAACCAGTGATCATGTGACCGAAGTGAATCGTTCTGACTTCGCAAAATTCAACCAGTGATCATGTGACCGAAGTTGAGTCAGACGGAGTCAAATTCTGACATGTTTTTGACGACAGTGACAATGTTATAATCAATGCTGCGGCCCGATCTGCATTTTCAACAAATTTCGGATACGTGAGTTGTGACCAGAATACGGGGCAGAATTCAACTGCTGGTGCATAGGTATACTACGAAGATAAGTGCAGGCCCGACGCTGGAATCCTGACTTAGTATATGTCGAGGCTACTGCAAAGGCACCGCAAAGGCAGAGGGTAGGGTAGGGTAGGGTAGGGTAGGGTAGGGTGGCGGCCAGGGGGGCGGGTAGGGTGGCGGCAGGGGGCGGGTAGGGTATAATGCATATAATGCATCAAATGCATGCATCATCAGCGGCGGGCCCGACGCTCTAATATGGAAAAGCGGTTGCAAAGGTGGCGGCAGGGGGCGGCTAGGGCATGATGCATGATGCGGCATCACAAATGTATCAATGGATGGTGCATCAAATGCATGCATCATGAGTGCATCGTCATGCATTGCTCTACATTGCTGCTGATGCATCAGTGTTAGCGGCCTACAATTGTAGTAAGAATGCATCACACCTAACGCTGCAATTACAGCATTTTATTGCATTACTATGACAAGGACGCCTGCTCGCCGGGCATCAGAGGCTCTACCTCTGACGAGCTGCAAGGCTTTCCATCATCCATCAAGTATCAACCGATTATCAAGCCTCACTGACCTCATACGATAATAAGGCGGGGGACTACGCACCATCATTAGGGTCAGTGGCAACACTAATATATGGTAGCTTACTCGTTGTATCGCCTCATCCGGGAGAATTGTTAAGCTTAGTGAATTTTTGTTGACTGACTATATCGTAATATAGAGATTATTGTATTCTTTGCTGAAAAATGAACATAAACGAACTTGAGCCTCTCCTAATTGGGCAACCTGGCCAGAGCACTAAGAAACCTAAAGGAATTCCCTGGTGAGTTATGAGGAATAAGAAACATCCACCAGGCTTACAAAAAAATTGCGGACGACAACACGCTGACAATGCGAGGCTCTACTACTGAGCTTAGTCTAAGCGCCTTTGAGTGCTAAGGATTCAGTCGGAGTCGCGGCGTTAATATCTAATGCCGCTGTTCCGAACTTGCATACAGCATGCTTCAATTCGTCGAGCATGCTGTACGACAGTTTAGGCCGGCCGAGCCTATAGGGTCTACACGAAATGCGCAAACGGCCAGATATAGTCAGTGTTGAATAATAAGCATCCTCGCATGAAGTATCTAAGATTCTAACTTGAAAACCTTGTGTCAAGAGTCAAGACCGTGTGCCCGTTGAGCTCAGCGTTAATTTTGATGATCAGCTTCAGTAGTACTTACAAGCAATTCTCAGCCTTGTGGTGTAGTTCATGAGTCAATAACGGTGCTTTGAATTACTGTACAAACCCACATACATCTTGTCAACTATTATCTGTGTGTACAAAACTCATGGCAAGCGAATCCTAAGTTATTGCCGGAAATCATCGAACAACGCACAAAAAACAAAACAAAAAAACCGCACATCCCACTTCTATTTATCACTCCCATCGCCCCATAAGCTCCCCTAAATCTAAGCCCACCGAGTTTCTGTCACCAGCACCAAGTGTTGGCGCCATCCGCGGACTATCCCTGATATCTCCTAGCCCCAAACTTGACACGAGGCGCGGACTGCTGACATCTGCAATTGGGACGACTCGCGGGCTTTGACTGAGACGTATGCTTGTCCTGCTATTGGATCTTGAGTGTGCGAAATCTCTGCTGGATTGCGAGAGCGACCCAGAGCGTGACAACTCCCGCACAATGTTCAGAGACGAGGAGTGTGAAGATGTAGATGAGGCACGTCGGTGTCGCATGCGTTGCGTGGGATCAACATCTGGGACGTTAGCGATGCGCGCGAAAAGAGAAAGAACTACATGGTAGAGATTAGGCATCAGAGACAAGCAAGATAGTCGATGAACGAAATACGCACTGTCGACAACGCTAACGATTCCGCACAGTCCGCTGCCCATGGGCGAGCCTGGAGATGAGCTGGGCTCAAAATCAGAGTCGATTACGAAGAGTCGGTGCGAATTGGCTGATCAGGTCATTAGTTTATCCTATTCTGTGAGTCGGAGAAAAAGTGACGCACTTGCAAGCAGTTTCTGAATCGCATATGAGAGTGTGCTGGAGGGGAGGGCGACATATACTGTGTGGCACGTGCATCAGTTAAAACTACCCCAATACCAAAACAAATAACCGCAAAGCGTATAAGGAGGTATTGTGATGAATCACAAATAAAGGCGAGGAAAGATACGAACCAGGATACCGGTCTGCTCCATCTGTGCTTCCATCTGGCTCCTTGATCTGCGCGACGAATTGATGTAAAGGCGCAGAGAGAATGTGTTTGGACTGCGAGGGAACGACGAGCTGTATGCACATAGCGGTTATGCGTACAGATTGAAGTCCGATGCAGTTCGTGAAAGGAGAGAATTTTAAGCAAACTATGCACTGCGGCAATAGCAAGGGGAACCCACCTTTCCGATATCAGTAACACTCACCGCTCCAATCAGCCCGCCCCAGGACCCGTATCCAGCTCCATATCCTCCTCCGCCATCATCGACGACAGCTACACTACTCACACCGCAGTCGCTCATCAGCCGCATCGCGTCAAGCACTGTAGATGAGCTAGTAGCAGCTATGACAGACGTGTATACCTGAAGGGATGGGATAGCAAATAAGTGCAGGGGGCACGAGAGAAGAGTTGCAAATGTGAAAGTGGAAGAAGGAGGTTGGGGCAGAGCAGAGGGGCGGGAGGCTGTTAAGGCTGATACAAGCTTAGGAGACTGAGAAGGTTGGGAAATTTGTATGGAAGGTTGCATCGAAATCGGTGACCGAGGTGAATGTGGGTATTGCATTGGAGAGTGAATGTGTGCGGTGTCCGATTGCATGGCAAAATTGGCGAAGTACGCCAGCAGAGCGCGGTCGGAGACTGCACCAAGGTAGGTAGTCGTTGTTTTTGTCGTCTCCGGGGCAGTATTGCACTCTGCGGGAGCGTTGGGCGGGGCGGCTTCGACAAGCACTACATGATACAAAACAAAATACAACGCGCGGAGCTAGGTGTTAGCAGAAGAAACAAATCGGCGAACAGGGACGCTCACCCCTATGCGTTCCCTTCGCAAACACTCCAAGCAGTGAAATAAGGCTTGCATCATTCGGAAGGGTCTCTAGGTGGTTCTTTTCGGATAGGTCTGTGAGTGAAATGGCATCAATATGGGCGTAGAGGTGAGGGAAGAAGAAGAAAGAGATAAGTCCGTGGCGTATGACAAAATAAACAAGCCATAAAGCACGCCATCAACATAATGAATAATGTTCAACACATACTGCTAACGAGGTGCACAGGTACCCGTCCTTCTCGTGCAGCACTCATGATCTGATCGGCCCGCGAGTTAGCACGAAGCTCTGCGAGTGGGATCGTGTGCCGCGTCGCGGCAAGCGTGAGGAAGGCATTCACATCCGAAAACTACGTGTTCATCGTCCAAGTTGTGTTATAGCATGGCATAATGATGATCCGGACAGAATGGAGGGACATACAAGTTAGTTTGGACGAGCACGAAACCAAAGAGGAACGCACATCAAAGAGTCCGAGATAGGGTGCACCTGTCCGAGTCGGATCTGGAAGTGTGCGGACGGCGAGACACGGAATGTCTTCTTGCAAAAGGAGCTACAGAAAGAGAATCAATGCGGGTGTACTGACTAAGCCCAACGTTGAACTCACATCGCATGCGTCCTCGACAGACATGTCTGCGTCGACTTCAACTATGCGCACATCAATCAAATCTGTGCCATTTTATGTTAGTATAAAGGTCCGGGATAGAATTCAGAGCATATACGAAACGAGTACCTAGACTCACCTTTAGCCAGTACACATGCCCACTGCGCGATCCACTTCTCTGCCTCTGCATCAGGGACATCATCAGCCATAGCAACTGTTGGGCTCTGCACGCGCGTGGTCCTTGAGAAGGATGCTTTCCGCTGTGCCATAGTATGTATTTCGTTCGGTTCTAAGAGAGAACGAATGTCAGAATGCGTCTTGAATGTTCAGGTGATAGTTTAAAGGCAAGATGGAGTCAGGCACTAGGTACGATGGTAAGGTGATAAGAACTTGTTTGAGAAACCGGGACGGCTCATGTGGTACATAACTTGGATAATAACTGCGTGCCGTTCCTCTTATTACGTGGGTGCTCCCGCCCGGCCTTTCCCTTTCCATCATCTAGACTCTTCATTTCTGACAACTCCTGCCACACTTGAAACTCCGAGTTTCACACCACAGATACCATGTCTGTCTACATCAACATCTATACCTATCTAAGTCGATACGCCAGGTCTATCCGAGTCAACGACTTCGATGACAGAAACGTGATTTTCAAGATGGCGGTGAATACGTCACAATTCAATGAGTAGTCTCATGTCGGAACACTTAGGCCTCAGAGTTCAAACACCCTTTTTTAAAGCACTGAATATTCCATTACAGGTAGGAACGCGAATCGAATCGTTTTGATTTCGGGCGCTAGGAGTGACGTCAGTGGACTCGTGTTCTAATTGGCGATTAAGACGCACCAGACCCTTAAAATGGCTCTAGGGCACATGAGATAGTGAGTCCCCACAGTCTCATGAACTATATATATGCGACGATATCCTACGGATTAAATATGATTGCATCGTACTCGTAACCAGTGAACCCCTGCTCTCTTTAGCAGTCTGGGATAATTTTAATAACGAGTATACGACTCGGAAATAACATTGTCGCGGTGACAGACGGAAGTCGTGATGCAGAACACTGGACTCTTGGGAAGGGCTCACAGTTTTGCTCATGATAGAGGAATCACATCCATGACAACACCCGGACACTTGTATTGAATCCAGTGGCCAATGCTGATAAGAACTTTGTTCGATCTCTCCACGTCACAGGGGATATGATACAAATAACATTTATCGCCGAGCCTCGGATCGAATACCAGTACGGTGATCTGTGATCCTTACTTTAGCGGGGATGCTCTTGAACAGCGCATTGAAAGACTGGGGTGTTTTGCTGTTCGAAAGAAGAAGAAAATATCAGCAATTAATCATTGCGTCAGTTCGGCACCTGAAATATTACCTGCATCTAGACAACGACGCAATCACACACGGGGACTCCCAGCGCTTTTCATATACAGCCACGTCGTGACCACACAGGATTGTCGACCGTGGGCTCTTTGGCAGTTCTGACCTAGGCCATCTTGTTGAAAACCGATCGTCTTAAATCCGATATTCCCCTTTGTAAGTTCAAGGATGGGGTCGAGGGGCATGGTTTTATCCGTTTTGGGCAAGAATGGCAAGAGTAGCAGTACTGCAGGGCCTAGGCTCAGTTATTGTTATCTTAAGCAGTCTGAGGGTAACATCATGAACAAGTATACAACAGTTGCAAATAAAATTTACTTCGCAGAACACCATCCCTTCTTTAAGCGGCTCACAGTTTTGCTCTCGGTAAGGGGATTACATCCATGATAGCATGCGGGACCTCGTATTGAATCCAGTGACCAACTCCAGTAAGGACTCTGGAATTCAACCTCTCCACGTCACGAGGGACGGATTCTAAAATATCGTTGAATTTTGGATCTGATACCAGTACGGTGACCTTGACGTTAGGTGGAATGTTCTTGGTGAGCCCACTGAAAGACCACGGTGTGTTTTGCTAGGCAGAATCTGTCAGCAATACTAACCAATTCAAAAACTGAAATATTACCCGAAGCATCTCGACAGCAGCCCGATCGCACATGGCCAACCCCAGCACTCTTGATATGCAGTCACGTCGTGACCAAGCAGGATTTTCAGCCATATACTCTTCGGGAGTTCTGATTTTCGCCATCTCATTTATAACCAATTGTGTATTTATTTTGATTTTCTCTTCTGTAAGCTCGAGGGCAGGATCGAGGAGTATGACAGTGGTTTCTTGCGTCTTGGGTAAGAATGGCAAGAGTGACAAGGTCACTGGGCCTCCAAAAGAATGACCAATGATTACGTCGTAGGATGTGTCCATGACGAAATACGATCGGAGGTCCTCTGCAATGTTGGACACACGGTAGTCGGTGCTCCGTCTCCATGCATGCCCAAGGAGGTTTGGAGCAACGACGAAGAACCCTGATCAACTTGTTAAAATGGTTTACTTCATGATTTAAGAAATCTGACCATCTGCTACCAGAAGCTCAGCGATGCCCTCCCATGACTGTGAGGACATGGTCATGCCATGAATGAGAAGAGCCCGCTTAGAAGCGGTAGGCGAACCCCACTGAGATGCTGAAATGGTCATGTACACACTTAGATGGCTTGGAAGTGTTCGGGACTTGGCAGCAGAAAAGATCGATCGAAGAGGATCGGCGCTCGCCCTGCACTTAAAAGCTGAGAGAGGGCACGGTGGGAGGAACATTCATTGGCATAGCAATGAGACAAAACTGAAGAGGATGACATATCTAAATGTGAGAGTATCATACCGTTAAATCGGTGAGTTTGTGTATGTAGATCCGGTCCAACAGTAAGTCTCATTTCGCTATTTTGGGTGGAGAGAACTACCGACTAGGTGAGTGAACGGCGTCGTACTTTGGAATCTACATCACTCGAGCAACAAAGTCTAAGAAGAATATCAATAGTGACTGTATCATTTGAACGTAGACGAAGACTACATCACAAAATATATCTTCTTGAGTGCATGGTTCAGAGTTTTGCTCTTCGTAGCGGAATTTCATTCATGATAATATCCAGACTCTCGTATTGAATCCAGTGACCAATTCCGACAAAAACTTTGGAATGCAATCTCGCCACGTCACAAGGGATGTGCCTCACATGACAAATACCACCGAGAGCCGGATCTGATGCCAGCACAGTGACCCTCACGTGGGGTGGGATGTTTTTGAATAGGTCACTAAAAGACCATGGCCTGTTATGCTGTTCACAGCAGAGGCAAAATTATCAGCAATGCTTCTTATTTCGATACCAGAGCTATTACCTCGAATACCCGTTCGACAACAGTACGATCACACATGGAGATTCCTAGCGCTCTTAACACGCTGTCACCTCGAGACCAAGTAGGGTTCTCAACCATGTGGTCGTCGGCGGTTCTGACATTTGCAATCTCCTTCAGAAACCAGTCTTCACACATGCTGGCTGTTTTCTTCGTAAGCTCGAGGGCAGGATCGAGGAGTATAACAGTGGTCTCCTTTGTGTTGGGCAAGAATGGAAAGAGCGATAAGGCCACCGCGCCCCCAAGAGAATGACCTATGATCACGTCATAGGATGTGTCCATGACAAAATACGGTCGGAGGTCCTCTGCAAGGGTGGACACACGATAGTCGGTACCTCGTCTCCATGCGTGCCCAAGGAGATTCGGCGCGACGACAAAGAACCCTGATTAGCCTGATAAAAATTGAGTATCGTCACAATAATATTGCAGAACCTGACCTTCTGCTGCTAATAGCTGAGCAACACCTTCCCATGATTGCGAGGACATGGTCAAACCATGGATGAGCAGGGCCCGCCTGGAAGCAGTAGGGGAACCCCACTGAGACGCCGAAATGGACGTGTACATATATACCCGGATGACTTGGATGTATTCGGATATATCTGCGAGCGGTACAGCTGGTGGGACGTGCCTGAAGAGGTTAGGAACTTGGTCTTCACTTAAATGCTGACGGTGTGACAGAAATGAGAGCAGGAAAAGCGTGTCACAAGAGTGATGATACACAGGGGTATTGCGTATCCTGATAAGTCAAGAGACTCTGAGGAATTGAATGGAAATTAGAATGCCTATTCTTCTGCAAAGACGCCGTCAATCGCCACACATCAAGACAGACTCGGAGGACGGCCCGCATCCAAATGTGCCAATAGTGCGATGTGCGCCTCTGAGAGTAGACTGAACGAGGGTGATGACGCATCTGCCTAGATGTGAGTGACCAATATGTAAATGACAGCGAAGAATTGTTAACCCCATCACACTAAAACAATATGGTTTTTTTATCCTGCTGGCTTCGTCGCGGGGCAGTTGTGTTCTGGAGGTAGCCCTGCCACTCGAATGTGTTCGCGCTGCAAACCAGATCAATGTTCTCTTGCCTGAGTTACCAACCCAGGTGGATTAATACTTTTTCGCATCATGCAGGAGTATGCAGGGGATATTGAACCGAATAGTTTGATATACAACTCCAGATGTTAGATGAATGTCTCCCTAGATTGACCAAAGACTATAGACGCAACTTGAAGGAAAAACGTTCTTCGATGTTCCGAAACGAATGTGTAGTCGCAATGTTGGATAAGTTGCTTGGACGAGAGTTGTCTAGGATTGGCGCAAGATCGGAGTTTCTAATTCTGTCAAAAAAAAAAAGAAACACTCTCGCAACCTTTCGGCTAGATGCTCAGGGAAGACTGAGAGTTGAACGTTGAAGATTAAACGTTCTGAATCATTCAATAATTGGCTATGTGATATTAAAGTGAAGGTGTTGTTTACTGAGACTGCCGAGCGCTAGCGTGGACGTGATGCGTGACGCGTGACGGAATTGAGTTGGCCTGATGGAATTACTTCCGAACTACTACTTTAAATTGTACATAAATCTTCATCTGAGAGTCTGAGACCGAGTTGGCCTAACGTTGAGATGTTGGAGATGGACCATATCTAACTTCTCAACGTTATGCCAACTCAAAGCCAATTTATCGCTGGTCTGACCAGGTGCTTATTAACCGAGATTATATTCCTCGTTTTTGTTTACCGGAAGACAACTACTTGTTGCCCGCGGCAAAGCTGGCCCCCATACTACTGACAAGAATATGTCGACAGTGATCGGAGGTCGCTCTGTGTATGTCCAGCCAGGCCGTGGTGCAGACTGTCCGTGGGCGAGAACTAGCAGCGGGTAGCCTTCTGCTGTGGCTCATGGCTTGAGCGGTCACGATGACATCTGCTCTCAAGCTACGAAACCTTTTTCAGCCATACATCAATTAAGTCTCGCCTCTATCTCTTGATTTTCCTCCTTGATGTCAGCAAACCTGAGGCAATGACAGCAGATTTCCTTATACTTGAGCTGACCATATCCACAGATGGTTCCAATTTCATGCCAGCTATGGCAGTGCTGCAGGACCATTTGTCCCAAGTCTTGTACACTTGGTTGGCATCTGGAACTGGAATAGACTGACAAAGGGTGCAGTTGAATGACGATATTTGTATATCACAGGCAATAGCATCTATGTATGTTCCAAGCAACGCAGACTCTGATATTCTTTTACAAAACTAAAGAGTATGGTTACTATCGGTACATGCGCAATTCTGTTCATATATAGTTTGCACATAAATAAAGAAGATAAAGGAATATAAAGAAAGAAGGCACCACAGGACAGGCTAAGAAAAGTCCTGTCCGGTTGGTCTTTGCATTGTGCTGCCCTTTATTTAAT
Organism: Suillus cothurnatus; assembly: GCA_016758765.1. Taxonomy (NCBI): domain Eukaryota; kingdom Fungi; phylum Basidiomycota; class Agaricomycetes; order Boletales; family Suillaceae; genus Suillus; species Suillus cothurnatus. The sequence goes on from JABBWL010000079.1 coordinate 65,050, forward strand.
GGACCAGGTGTCCGTGAGGACGTATAGAGAGCACATACTGCAGCGGACAATATTTCCTGTGATGAACAATGTTATCTGGCATGCTTCTTGTCTGTGTGTGGTTGGCAGTGTCTTGTCTTGTCCATAGTCGTGTCTTTTGACTGGATTAATATGGTGTAGATGTCTCAATAGATACAAGTTATCTAGTGACCGCTTGCGAGCAGGTATTGGAAGATTGGTCAACGCAGTCCAGCACAGTGATATCACCCGAGTGAGCCGTGATGTCTAGCAAGAGCTGCTCAAATGCACTACGCTATACTAGATGGCAGGTAGGTAGGCAATGATAAAGTGATATGTATGTGATATCCTTTTGAGGGATATGGACCACCATTGAAGTGTCTCCCGGTGCTGCAAAACAGATGTCAAGAATGGGTCAAATATGGATCAATATCATCCGAGTTAATCTCACTACTCAGCTGGGCAGCTGTTACATCTGCAATATTGTAGTGCCATGGTCAATTCTCAAAATGTTAGTCCATTTTGCTCTAATTGTAATCATTCCGTGAGGCACAGGTTACTGCACAGGCATTTAAGTATGCGCATTCTGCAGTTCTAATTCAATGGCTGACGAGTTGCTGGCAAGAGGTGCCAGAGTTCCCACCAGACTCTGCTTGGGATGACTTACAACATTGTGGCCCAGCTACCAATCTGCAAGGCGACTTGTCATTGAACTTTTATGCATCCTAGCTCGATGTTAGTGGCAAGGGTAGGTCACATTGATCAATCCCAGAAACAATGGCTCAGCATAAAGCCTGTAAGGCTGCATGTGAGTTCGAAAGGGAATTGATTGAGGTCAGTGGACTAGGCTTGGTTACGACAGATAATGATGCTTAGTGAGCGATGTAGATGATGACGAACGCGGCTGAATCTCTATACTGCGTCTCTTCGTCGTACTTGGAGCGGGAATCAACGATGGATTGTGCTGCTGATATGAATGTACATGCGCAGTATATATACGTTTGAACGTTTTCTGACTAGTCCTGAAGGAGAGTGGTGATTGTGTGAAGCGAGAGATAAAGGTGAAGGAACGGGTATAAGGTGAAGTGAGCACTCAGTAAGATAGTGAAAGTGAAAAGAAAGGAAAGTATCTCCGTAAGTCAAAGGTAGCGTGTAAAGCTTATCATCGAATCACGTGATCGTGCTAGCGCGAGTCTGTCTGAAGGTTTGGTCTGTGCGTAAAGGATACTGGATCCTTACATCACCCTCCTACTTTGAATATCGACCGCCCTCGGTCGATCTTCCAACAACTGAAATATGTATAGTATCTTCGTCGTGCTCTAGTCGGCTTCGTCGTTATTTCCTGCGAGGGCCTGCAAATTGATGTACTGAGTAACTTCGATTGACGTAGGAGAGCGGGGGTGATATGGAATGATCCGAAAGGCGGCAAACTTGAGTTTGGAGATGCTTCCATCGAGTTCTCCAAGCCGATACGATCCTCCTTGCGAACGTGAGATGACAACCATAGGTCCAAAGTAGCGTGGTTTGCACTTGGCGTTTGACACCGGCTCTATCTTCTTATTGAGTACTAGAACGAGTGAACCTGGAGGAAAGTCGTGGTCGTGGATCATGTTGGCGAACCATCGTTCGAAGTCTTTGATAGATGCAAACCGAGATTTGAGGATTCGAGTATGAATGTGTGCTAAGTCTTCTTCTCATTTTGCTAGTTGCCGCGCTCTGATAGCAATAAGGGTGCTGGTTGGAATTTGAACAGGGATATCGGGAAAAAGGAATGTGGCTTCGGTGATATTGAAGGGAAGGAGAGGTTCGGTGCCGTGTGCGATAAAGAAAGGGGTATGGTTCGTGGATCGTCGTGTCGTTACGCGATCGGACCAGAAGATGTGATGAGTGAGTGTTGGCCATTGTGAAATGTCTCCATTGCAGGCTTTGACGAGGGAGTCCCGGATGGTTCGGTGAGAGCGTTCCACGATTCCGTTCGCCTTTGAGTTGTAAGCTGATATTCGAATGTGGTGGATATGGTACTTTTGCGCGAGCCAATCTAGTGCTGCGACAAACGGCGTTCCATTATCAGTTACTATTTCCTCGATTCCTCCCCATCTGCACAATATCTCTTCAAAGAGAAAGGCACCCAAGGTGCGTCCTGTTTCCTTTCTTAGCATCCTAAATTCCGGCCAACTGGAGAGTGAACAGTGTGCTTGCACAATATAGGAGAATCCATGGGACGCCGGCATGTACATCGAGTCTGTGAATGCCTTTCGAAATAGCGTGGAAGGGATTGAAATTGTGGGCAGGAGAACGACTTTGGCGACGGATCTAATTTGACACTGGTGACAGGTCTTTAGATACCAGGTAAGGTCTTTATCTAGCGTCGGCCACCAAAATCTATCGCTGATGGTTCGTCTTGTCAAATAGAATCCTTTGTGTCCGAGCGCGTCATGCGCCTCGGTCATTATTCATAAGCGATCTTTTCCAAATATTACTAATTGATGGCAGCCACTGGACTCTTTTCTCCAAAGCCGCTGTCCTCTGACAAAGAACTGATAGGCATGTTTACGAAGGCGGGGATGATCTGACAATGGCGTGTTTGATGGGAAGGCTAAGGTGTCAAGGAGTGTGTGAATAGCTTGGAGTTCTCTATCAAGGCACAAGGATAGTTCTGTTGAGGGAATGGTGGAGTCAGAAGTGAGCGTGCTTGCTGCTGACACTAGGGCTACCGGAATGTTATGGGACCTTTCAACTGCCGCTGCTACCCATAATCCGCATCCTAGTACTTCCTCGATCCATTCGTCAATGTCTTCCGTCGTCTCGTCTTCATCGTCTTTGGGTGCTCTGGGTCTTCGGGATAACCCATCCGGTGCTACATGTTTGCTTGCAGGTACGTGTCTAAGGGTGAAATCGAAGAGGGAAATGCCGGTGATCCATCGATTGATGGCAGCGTTAGGTTGAATATCAGGATTATTAAGCATACCCCGAATATACTTTGCGTCTACTTCGACGGTGAAGTGTTTGAGACCAATCAACCATACTTTTGCAGCACGAAGGGCACGAAAAAGTCCGTATAATTCTAATTTAGCTTGCGAGTACCTCGATTCGCGATCATTCCAGGTAATAGACCCCAAACGTGAAGGATAACGTTTCTTATTGACGACTTGTGACAAGATCCACCCACAAGCGATGTGTGATGAATCGACGGCCAGAATAACTTCGTCTTGTGACGTATAGTTTATCGGTCGAATAGCAGAGGATGAGATGATTGCGTTCTTGATGGCGTCCATGGCTTGCTGAGCTTCCTCAGACCAGATGAAGGGGGAGTTATTACGAGTGAGGTGAGTAAGCGGTCGTGATAACAAGGCGTAATTCTTGATCCAATTCCGTACTGTCCCTGCAGTGCTGAGAAAACCGCGAACTTCGGTCTTAGTTGAACAAGGGGGCCAATTTGATATTTTCGAGACTTTGGAAGAATCTGGGATACGGCCTTCGTATGTGCAGAGGTGTCCGACCACGAGGACCTCGGGAACGCAGAGAAAGAGCTTAGATGCTGAAACAGTGGCGCCTGCGTGTCTCAACCAGTGCAGAATTCGGTTAGCATCTACGCAGTGTTCCCAAACGAACCTGCGGATGCCTGGATTTGCAGAGATGGTCTCATAAGTTCCGTCTGGTAACTCATAGCGAGTCCGAGGTCCAAGTACATTCACGTCGTCTTGAAAGTTTGGAGCTATGTCCATTTCTTCCTGCAAAATAAAGGTGACGTCATTCTGAAAGACAGCAGGAGAGTCGGTCCATCCCTGAGGAAGGACTGTCAAACGATAAGTGCTGAGAGGAGTTTGGAAGGTGGTAATGTCGCGTGATTCTTCTGCAAGCACTCGATGATCAAACCCTACAAATAAGTCCATCATAGAATATATAGTGCGTCCTGCGCATTGTTCCGCAAACAACTCTACATATGGCATTGATGCGGCATCCTTGACTGTAACAGAATTTAGCTGTTGAAGGTCATGCACGATTCGGACAGCACCACTCTTCTTTGCAACGCAAAACCATCAGGACTGGTAGGAGGAGTTGGAAGGTTCGTAGACACCGGACGCAATCTTAGATTTGATGAGCTTGACAACTTCATCGCGAATGCCGGGGGGGATAGGTGGTTGACGATGGACCCAAGGCGTGTGCTCTATAGTAGGGATGATGACTGGTTGGAAGTAGTCATCCCTAAAGCGACCTTTTTCTGTCTCGTCCCATGCTAGGGCGAGTTCGTTATTGGCGAGTACCTGAGCAGCAAGTTTCTGTTCTTCGGGCAGCAAGAATTCGTTCTGAAAGACGCCGAGTTGATCCATCCGTTCTTGGGTGAGACGCTTGCCGGGAGTGAAGGCTGGAGGGTGGGGAGAGAGAATAGGGAGTGAAATAAGAGGGTCCTCGGGAAACCTATGGATAATGTGGGCGTGCGATGGCATTGTGGTGGCAACAGGCTTCACCTTATTGGCGACTTTCTTGTAGGCAAAGGTTCGACATGGTAGGTTGGGTGCGTCCTGTGGAGGGTACTCGTCATGGCTGGAGGTGAAGAGGGATGGGGAATCTGAAGCGTTTCGTTTGAAGTCAGGTGCTTCAAGAGATTCGATAGCGCAGTCCTTCTTCTCATCGGTGAGCTTCTTGAATTCGCATTTGGACTTTGCATTGTCTGTGTCGACCATAAGGTTTTGCAGGTGCTGAGGACGCCACGAGAGATATGAAGCGACTTTGGTGTATGCGTTCCAGGTTTTGGAGAGTGGATTCGCGCTACTTGATGGGGTGGAGAAGGCTGCTGCGGTTAGAGTGAGGGAGGGGTGAGGCCAGGGGCGAGGCGTGGTGGTGATCGTTCGGATATTGCTAGGGTCCATAGGGTCGTGTACTGAAACGTGTACGCCGGTGGTATCTTCACTCTTTGCCAGGCGTACTAACCACTGCCAAGGACGTCCTAGAAGTAAGCGATATGGGGCGTCCGGTACTACATAGGCATGGGCCCATGTTTTGATCCCTTCGACGTCTATTTCCAACATTTCCACGCATCCTGCCATCTCCTGCGAACCTCCATTCGCTGTTTGCATTCTCATGCAGATTTCTCGATTAATCGGAGCTTTCGTTTTCTCCCAAATGTCCTTTCTTATGACTACGATCTCTGACCCTTCATCGAGCAGACCTAATTCTGGGTGAACTCCATTAAGTGTAACACGGATTTCTCGATGGGGTGTTGTGTGCTCTATTAATCGAGGGGAGGGAGTTTTGAGAGCGAGGGCGTTTGTCGAAAGAACGGTAGCGGGCGCAGGGACTCTGTGAGTGCGGCAGTGCTCGACAGCTTCCTTTCGTAACTCTGGACTGATAGCAAAGAGGTCTGCAACAGTTATATTGGGAACTGTTACTTCCAAGATCCCTTTAAACACGCGTTGAACCGCATCTGGTGAAGCCACTTTGGATTTGTAGGTGAACACAGGGGGTTTCTTTGTCTCTACCGATGGAGGAGCTTTCGTTGTATCAGCTGCTGGGTCAGTTTCAGGTATAGCGGAGCTGGATGCTTTTGCCTTGGAGCGGGTGACTGCATTAACGTCTAGCGGGTAGTTGCTTTCTTCGTCGGAAGAATCCTCGACGTTGACAACGACGGCGTGATTTTCAACGACTAGCTCACACTGCAGAAAGTATGATTCTGATATGAATGCTGAGGAGGGAATCTCGGTACTGGTTTCATGGCGCGTGCTTTCGACAGGGATGGTATTCGCTCCAGTGGCAGGGGAAGCAGACTGTCCAGAGGTATATCTTGCATCTATCGTTTGCTTGAATGTATTGTTTCCAATATGTCGTATCCGGGATCTGTCGGGATAAGCAAAATATGGGCCGTCTCTGATGATGCGACCTGCTCGTAAATATTCTCCTGCAGTTGGGCAGGCTCGCATAACGTGAGCGCCTCCACAAAAAAAACATACATTCTGGGGGTATCCTGATGCTGACTGAAATGGGGGAAGGGGGATGTAGGGTAGAGGTGTTTGGGTCGTGGCTGTATTGACGAGTTGTCGTTCCTTTGGGGCTGCCCATCCTTGAACTGCAACGGGTGCTAGGCAAGAGAGACGCGTGTAGCAAGCTGAATATGCTACGTCTCCTATGTCCAATCCATGCATTTTTCGTGCTAAGGCTTCGACCTCGTCGAAGTTATCTTTGAGGGCAACCGGTGGCGTAAATGCAACTCTTCTCGTCTGTACTTCCCTTCTAACGTCTTTCCTGTCATCTTCTTCGTCAGAGTCCCATCCTTTGCGCTGCGGTTTGGTTTTAGAGGTAGGAATATCTCGAATAGATCTTAAATGCATGGCGATAGGCTCATTATAGTCTGCGTCGAATGCATCGTCAGAAAGGACGAATCGTCCCGCTTCCACGACTTTCTCGAAGTCTGTTGCCTCATTACGGGTGTAGTTGGTCTCTGTGTGTTGGAGTCATTGAGCTATGGCAAGTCGAGCGGCCTGGGGAAGACCTTGCCAAAAACAACGGTCTCGTTCACGAACCGATATCTTTGCATTAGCTACCAGCCATACGGCTATGGGTCTGAATTGACGATAATACTGTAGCAGCTCTGTCTCAGTGGAGACGTCCGATTCAGCGGTATTGAGTACTACTCGTTCGAGATCGCGAATTGTGTAGCATACACCTTTGGCGGCTCCCGGATACTGACTTAAGATGTTAGTTTTGAAGACTCCATAGTCTTTGCTTTCATATCTGGTGAGAGTCACCCAGAATCTCTTCGTTTCCAGATTGACGTATCATACTAGCATTTTGCATTTGTCTGCATCAGTAAGTCCGCAAGACGTTGCAAGATCCTCGAATACTTCTAGAAACTCCAGGAGTTCGGAGGTTTCCCCGCTGAAAGACGGCGCTTTGCTAGAACCAGGCCCAGGCATAGCGCTGATCCCTCTGATAGCTGACATGGCAAGCGAGGGTGCTGACAAAACTGGGTTCTTGGAAGATTGGTTAAGTTGTAGGGTAGGGAACTGAGTGGGGACTGTAGATTGTGCAGGTGGGAGCGTCTGAGCGGTTGCAGGTGCGAGAAAATGAGGTTTGGGGATAGGTGGGACGGTTTGCAAAGGGGAAGTTTTGGTAGCGGTTGTCTCAGAAAATGTCGTCGGTTGTGTGGGAGTGTGCAATTCAAAAATGGCTGGTCTAAGGATGTAGTCTGGCTGAGGAAGGGTTGGGAAGGGAGAGTTTGACGAAATCCGCTGTCCTATAGTGTCGTCTTCTGATAGGGAGGATTCCAAAGGTACGTCCGAGTTGTCTTGGCTACGATGATCTAACTTGAATCTGATAGGTGTTTTCTGAGCGGTAGGAGCGAGTTGTGAAGTGGTTGCATGTGGAGTAAAATGGGCAGCGGAGGTGTTTGCACGTTTTCTACACTTCTGGGGTGTGAGGACTTCTTCTGAAGATGCCAGTGCAGGTGGCTTGTCTTGTTGTAGGCGAATCTGCGTGTTGGGATGGTAATATTTAGTTATTTTTGAAAGAGGTGGTCGAAAGACCGGGTATGAATTTGAGAGAGATTTAGTATATCAGAGATAAGAAAATCAAACTCGGGGTGCAAGGGTAGCTCGAGAGCAATTCCCTCGCGGTGGGCTCCAAATATGTAAGGCTGCGTGTGAGTTCGAAAGGGAATTGATCGAGGTCAGTGGACTAGGCTTGGTTACGACAGATAATGATGCTTAGTGAGCGATGTAGATGACGACGAACGCGGCTGAATCTCTATACTGCGTCTCTTCGTCGTACTTGGAGCGGGAATCGACGATGGATTGTGCTGCTGATATGAATGTACATGCGCAGTATATATACGTTTGAACGTTTTCTGACTAGTCCTGAAGGAGAGTGGTGATTGTGTGAAGCGAGAGATAAAGGTGAAGGAACAGGTATAAGGTGAAGTGAGCACTCAGTAAGATAGTGAAAGTGAAAAGAAAGGAAAGTATCTCCGTAAGTCAAAGGTAGCGTGTAAAGCTTATCATCGAATCACGTGATCGTGCTAGCGCGAGTCTGTCTGAAGGTTTGGTCTGTGCGTAAAGGATACTGGATCCTTACAAGCCTGAGAATTGTCAGACCATATGCAGTAGAGATATTCTTGGATGGCTCGCCCAATATCATTAATAGGGCATGCAGTGGCCGAGTATCGAGCCAGCCAATTAATTTCATGTCCTGTGCACGGCTAGTGGCAGCCACCGTCCTTCTCGGAAGACTGAGGCTACTATAAACAGGCCACTGCCACCGATCAGAGCGGCAGCACGATACCTTACTAAGCCACTTTTTCTGGCGTAATCGGCAACCTCCCAAAATACAGCACATCAGGACAATAGGTACTACAACATTAATGTACAACCTTCTCCTAGCCAAAGGCTTTAAGCTCTACACATGCCACACATGCACGTAAATAGCAGCCTTAGCAGGCCACCGATCCTAGGAAACAAGCGCGAGTTTATACTCTTTATACTCTATGCTCTGTGATTGTAGACGTTCAACCACAAGACGCCATGACCAGCGCAGAGATTTACATTCGAGACCCAGTGCTCCCCCCTTTGGACACAACGAGCTTGTCCTTCTATCTTCCAACGTTTTACCAACCAAGAAACGGGCCTGTGCTAGTTAGCAACCAATCCGGCGTTTGCAATGTCATAACATCTTCTGATCAACATCCTGGACTCAGTCCTATGTCTGCCGAAGAAGTTCAAGCGGTGAGATATGACAGAAGGAAGCCCATGTAGGTCGGCGTTGAATATAGTATATCATGACAGGCCGACTGACCACTGGTACGCAGTCCGAAAAATACCAAGAATTACATCATTCCATGTATGACAACAGATCCCATCGAGTAACACATTTTCACACTATTACTTTAGTATCTTATGCATCATTTTAGGAGACCGGTTCCTCCTGGATGGAAAATTTTCATTCACCCTGAAGGCTGCCTCTATTACTGTTATGAGAACATGGAGGATTTTGACGGGTGTTCGAGGAAGATTCGTGTCATAACTCAGGCAGATCTCGTACATGTTGAGACAGTCGAAAAGTTTGCAAAGTTCGCCTACAGTCATGCCTGTCAACATTCTTCTTTCCCCGTGAACGTAGACCTCGTGTTGGAACTTGTGCACGGAGAAACTGTTACAGCAAGGTATTATTTTGTGAACCACGAGAATAGGTGCTTGTTCTGGTTGGAGGACTTCGATGCTACCGTCATCTTGTGGGAATGTAGTGGGGTCACCGAACTTTCTCATATGCGTCAGTTCTTTGGACTCATGCCCGACCGTGTCTGATAAACACTTGTAGAAATCGAATTGGAGGCTCAGTACTGGTACGCGCTACAGCAGTCTGTGAGTAGATTCAATGTATGCTTCATTATCAGAATGCATTGTGCTGATTACATCAGTCGAGGCATAGTGACTGCTCACGCAAGTAGGAGACATATCGACCTATTTCCACACACAAGTGCTATCCACTCTCAGGACCTTCGAGGATTGCAGCAGATTATCCGTTTTGCGATAAGCGGTAAGCTTTTTTCTATTAGGACATGACATCAAGCGAGAGCTTGATTGCGCGTTTCAGATTGCATGACTTCGGAGGTATCGGCAGTCTGCGCTTTCAGCATCGATGTCCTCAAGAACACTCTGGACCTCATCAAAGATGTGGATGGTAAGTCACACCAATTCCCAAGATCACAAAACTCATTATATGTCAAGTGGAGGACGATTGGATTCAGTCGGCACATGACAAATGTATCATTGGTAAGTAGTCGTATGTCGCACGCGGCAAATTGACGTTCATGGCATCGTAACCATTAGCGAGGATGATGAACCATTTTAGTACGTGACCTAATTCCGGTTGAGACTATTTTCCTATATCTTACACCAGGACACTGTCAATATCTCAACTATCACGGGCAGCAAGGTGCCCGACTCTCCCGAGACCAGACTGTACACGGCGACACCTACGAGGAGCGGTCCGTGATGATGAGATGTCTTGCACCCTTCCTCTTCAATGCCCCTTATGAGCATATCCGCTCTCTTCACAAACTCTACGTCGATTCCATAGTCAATCAGCTCGACTGGCGCAGCTTCGTTCAGAACCTGAACGCCGAGATGCAGGACTTCAATCTGCTTGTGAGCTCATTCCCCATTAATTTTGCGATATGCGAATCATGTTAACACGTCGATGATCAGGCGACAGTGCTCTTGAGTGTCAATGTTGGCTTTTTGGCAATTCAGAGCGTAGATAACGGTAGAGGACATTCTTTGTCTCAGGTCGCGAGCTACGTTTCTGTGATCTCAAGTTTTGGGAGCATGCTGCTTGGCGTGAATATTGCGAAACAAAGCTACACGCAAGGCCCAGACATGGTTGATAACGTGGTGCGTCTTCTTACAGCTTGCTTAGTGGCCGTCTCCAATGAACGTATCCGATTAGCAAGCATGGCTGGAGAGCTTGGTGCACCCCAAGCACGGCCTCGAGACGCTTGCAATCATGTACAGCCTACCGTATGCTCTACTCATGTGGGGGTGCGTACGACCACAGTCTCCCCTGCCAATTACAAGTTACTCACTACGGCTAATAGGATGATATTTTTCGTGCTTGCATTCTTTACCGAATGTTTTCACCATTCGAGCGCGGTACCCTCGGTCCCTGTTAGCGTGGCGGCGCTCATTGTGTTAGTACTTGTCGGGTGGTCTTGTCACACGTCGGGAGACGCGAATCGCAGCGCGAAGTATGGGCACCTGTCTGGAAGCGTGCTTACGGCAGTACAGTGGGTCAAGAATCTACCCTGGTGGATGATGCACTCGGTTTCCGCCCACATGCTTTGGCAAAAACGCGAAGCCGAATAACAAAGAATCAGCTGGGTGTGCTTTCAGCTATGATTGGGAGTTATAAGAACCCCGCTGGACATTGCCTGGACCGTCGATCTATTAGTGACACTGTCAGTTTCCATTCTAAATGTAATCATATCCGATCTTGTTTTACGTGTTATGTGTTCACCTGGCTAGGTTCTACCTATTTACCTTACCCCACTTGCACTCCGTAACAGGAGTGCAGACACCTGTACTTCACTCACCACCCATAACAGAGCGGTCTTGCCCGTCATGGATGTCCTCCGCTTTGATTTCATTGCAGAACACCCTCCATAACTTCAAGGAGTTTTTCAGCCCATGTGCCTCAGTGAGTGATACCGAACAAAAGAATCACAGCAGGAGTGCTTCCCCGATTGTATCATTTGAACGTAGACGAAGACTATACCACAAAAAATTCCGATAAAAACCTCGTCATAAGGGACTTGTTCCAAATGACAAACACCACCGAGCGCTGTCTTCATGCCCAACTTATCAACCGAGTCATTAATACTTGTATGAGTCGTATCTCGCAGGAACAATGAGCATGCAGGGGAAATTGAGTCGGATAGTTTGAAATGTAACTTCAGATGCAATACTATCTTGTTGGATGAACGTCTCTCTGAATAAACCATAGATACTTGAAGGAGAAATGTTCTCTGATTCGGAAGCGGCGAGCGCTGAGGCAGAGTCTCAGCAAACAACACCTTCAACATAGCTAATTATTCAGAACGTTCAATCTCCAACTTTCAGTTTGCTCGGAGCATCTAAGTGAAAGGCTGCGAGAGTGCAACTTATCCAACATTGCAATTACGGCGGCCCACATTCGTTTCGGAAGCATCAAGAGGGCGCTAGCGTGAACATGACGCGTGACGCATGACGGAATTGGCCTGGTTACAAACTACTTCAACATCTTAACGCTATATGCCAATCCAACAGCCAGTTTATCGCTCCCAGGTGTCACTCGTGCACCGCAGTAAACACATAGTTTTGTAGGTACCGGCGTCTAATATAATGATTTACTCGCTTCTCTATTGGTCATGGTGACGAGGTGCCAGACCTCGAAACCTCCTACTCCCTACTAGCCAGCTGCCACTGCTCTGCCGACATGGGACAAGCTCAAAAACCGGACCACCAGCAGTTAGATGTATTTACTCACGAGGTCTCACGTTTCAGGCCTTCAAACAGTCACGGATTAGCAATCTTCACCGGCAACTCATTGCACAAAAGACTAAGATGATCCAGAATTTTGCACAGGAAACTTGCATCGGCTCTTTGGCACTTATTAACCGAGGTCCTATAATTCTTGTTTACCGGAAAACAGCTCCTTGTCAGCTGCATCAAATCTGGCCCTCGTGCCGCTGACAAGAATGTGTCGACGATGATGGGAGGTCGCTGTGTGCATGTCCAGTTTGTGGCGCAGACTGTCTGTGGGCGAGGACTAACATCGGGCAGCCTTCTGCTGTGACTCACGGGTTAATTGGTTACGATGACGTCCGCTCTCAAGCTACGAAGCCTTTTCAGTCCTCCGTTAATTAGGTCTCGCCTGTATCTTTTGATTCCCCCTCTCCCCCGATGTTAGCCAATCTGAAACAATGACTTCCTTGTAATCTATGAGCTGACCGTTGGACTGTTCCGATCTCATGTCAGCTATTACCCGCTACGTAGCGCTGCGGGGCCATCTGTCCCAAGTGCTCGGCTGGCATCTGGAACCCTCACATGTCGGCTGGCCGCTGATAAGCCCCCCTGGAATAGACCGACAAAGCGTGCAGTTTAATGATGCAATAGCATCTCCGTGTATTCCGAGCAACGCAGAACGACTTTTTTTTCCATAGAAAATCTAGAGGAGATTATCACCGTAATCAGCACACGTCTATTAATTGAATAATTCTGTCCATAGTTTATGTGCAAACAAAGGAGATTGAGGAATAAATAAAGAAGGCGCCCACGGGACAGACTAAGAAAAATTCTGCCCTGTTGGTCTTTCCGTTGTACTACCTTTTATTTGACGGACTGGGCGTCCGCAAGGGGGTGAACGTAAGGAGACCACACGCCATGGCGGGTGATGCTTCTTGTGATGCGCAGTGTGATTTGGTATGTTTCTGGTCTGTGCCATACGAGTTGGTATTGACTGATTTTGTTGAAGTCCCAAATGAATGATCTCTGGTGTGTAGCAGTTGGTCGGAGCAATCGCCGACCAAGCCTGAGTTCAGCGCACTGATCTCATGCGGGCGAGCTGCGATCTCCAGCAAGAGCCGCTCGAATGCACCCTCGCCATAGATGGAAGGTAGATGGGCAAAGAAGATACCGAGCGATATGTATGTGATATCCTTTTGGGATATGTACCGCCTTTGAAGTCTCTTAGCTCGTGGCTGCAAAACAAATGTCAAGAATGGGACGAGTATGAATCAATATGACCTACCCTTGTCGCTAATCTCGATGTACGGGGCGTTGTGCTACACAACCTCGGGGAGCTCGAGCGTCCCCAACTCGTACCTAAGCTACAAAGTTGCAAACCATCCCTGAGCAGTGTTATTGGCTCGGATGATATTGATGAGTCCCCATGATCCGCTTGAAAGGGAGGAGCAATCGCTCGGCGTAAAGCCTGAGGATTGTCAAAGCAGAGTGCATGTAGAACCATGGCAGATGATGATAGATAGTACCACCCGAATATTGTCTTTATAAATGAAATCCGGCTGTGCGTACGCTTGGGTCCGGATTCTTACTAGCTACATATGTAAATTGTGGTCCGTTCACTCTTGAGTATGCAGAAAGCTGTTCTAGACACTGCTGTGGGTGGCAGCCACCGCGCTTCTCGGAAAGCTAGTTTATAAATCTTCTGCAGAAAGTATGCATTATTACCTGATTCGTAATGATAAGGCAATGCACCATTACAGCTTAGCAAGTACATTAATTCCTCATTCCGCTGCTGTCGCTGCAACAAGCTCGCAAAAAAAATACAAAAATCTTGTTGGGCTTAATGCACAATGCAGAGACCTAAGGTATACATGTGTGTTGTTGTTGTAACGCTATTTATCAACAGATGAACATTGTGTACTTTGGCGGATCAGATCGAGGGCCTTTCCGGCGCAATCAGTAACAGGGTGTCGATTGCTTGATATCACTATCAAGCTTCAATACAGGATCATGGAGTACTCTAAATCTTCGGGCGGTCGACCGGTCATGTGCAAGCTTCTCCTGGCCAAAGGCCGTTGCCGACTTTAACCACAAGACGCCATAACCTGCGCAAAAATCAAGTCCATTTACACTCGGGACCTACCTCCCCCTTTGGACACAACGAACATGTCCTTCCATCTTCCAACGTTTCACCAACCAAGAAGTGGGTCTGTGCTAGTTGGCAACGGATCCGGCGTTTGCAATGTCATAACATCTTCCGATCGATATCTTAGACTCAGTCCTATGTCTGCCGAAGGAGTTCAAGCGGAGAGATATGAAAAAAGGAAGCCCATGTAGGTCCGCGTTTGAGACAGTATACCATGTCCGACTGACTGACTACTGGTACGTAGCCCGAAAAACACCAAGAATTACATCATTCCATTTATGACAACGGATCCTATCGAGTGAAACACATTTTCACACTGCTACATTAGTACTATCTTATGCATCATTTTTAGGAGACCAGTTCCTCCTGGGTGGAAAATTTACATTCATCCTGAAGGCTGCCTCTACTACTGTTATGACAGTGTGGTGAATTTTGACAGGTGTTCAAGGAAAATTCACGTTGTGACCCAGGTGGATCTCGTTCATGACGGAGTTGTTGAGACAATCGAAAAGCTTGCAAAGCTCGCCTACAGCCATACCTGTCAATATTCATCTTTCCCCGTGAACGTAGACCTCGTGTTGGAACTTATGCACATCGGAGAAACTGTTACAGCAGGGTATTATTTTGTGCACCACGAGAACAGGTGCTTGTTCTGGTTGCAGGACTTCGATGCTACTGTCATCTTGCGGGAATGCAGTGGGGTCATTGAACTTTCTCATATGCGTCAGTTCTTTGGACTCGTGTTTGACTGTGTCTAATAAAGACTTGCAGAAATCGAGTTAGAGGCTCAGTACTGGTACGCGCTGCAGCAATTTGTGAGTACATTCAATGTATGCTTCATTATCAGAATGTATTGTACTGATTACATCAGTCGAGGCATGGTGACTGCTCACGCAAGTAGGAGACATATCGACCTATTTCCGCACACAAGTGCTCTCCACTCTCAGGTCCTTCGGCAATTGCAGCAGATCATCCGTTTTGCGATAAGTGGTAAGCTTTTTTCTATCAGGACATCATGCGAGAGCTTGACTGCGCGTTTCAGATTGCATGACTTCGGAGGTATCGGCAGTCTGCGCTTTCAGCATCGATGTCCTCAAGAACACTCTGGACCTAATCAAAGATGTGGATGGTAGGTCACACCAATTCCCAAGATCACAAAACTCATCGTATGTCAAGTGGAGGACGATTGGATTCAGTCGGCGCATGACAAATGTTTCATCGGTAAGTAGTCGTATGTTGCGTGCGGCAAATTGACGTTCACGACATCGTAACCATTAGCGAGGATGATGAATCATTTTAGTACGTGACCTAATTCTGGTGGAGTCTATTTTCCCATGTCTTACACCAGGACACTGTCAATATCTCAACTATCACGGGCAGCAGTGCGCACGGCTCTCCCGAGACCAGACTGTACACGGCGACACCTACCAGGAGCGGTCCGTGATGATGAGATGTCTTGCACCCTTCCTCTTCAATGCCCCTTATGAGCATATCCACTCTCTTCACAAACTCTACGTCGATTCCATAGTCAATCAGCTCGACTGGCGCAACTTCGTTCAAAACCTGAACGCTGAGATGCAGGACTTCAATCTGCTTGTGAGCTCATTCCCCATTAATTTTGCGATATGCGAATCATTCTGACACATCGATGGTCAGGCAACAGTGCTCTTGAGCGTCAATGTTGGTTTTTTGGCAATTCAGAGCGTAGATGAGGGTGGGGGATATTCTTTGTCTCAGGTCGCGAGCTACGTTTCTGTGATCTCAAGTTTTGGGAGCATGCTGCTTGGCGTAAATATTGCGAGACAAAGCTACGCGCGAGGTCCAGACATGGTTGATAACGTGGTGCGTCTTCTTACAGCTTGCTTAGTGGCCGTTTCCAATGAACGTATCCGATCAGCAAGCACGCCTGCAGAGTTTAGTGCACCCCAAGCACGGCTTCGAGACGCTTGCGATCATTTACAGCCTACCGTATGCTTTACTCATGTGGGGGTACGTTCGATCACAGCATCCCCTATCAATTTCAAGTTATTCACTACGACTGTTAGGATGATATTTTTCGTGCTTGCATTCTTTACTGAATGTTTTCATCACTCGAGTGCGGTACCCTCTGTCCCTGTGAGTGTGGCGGCGCTCTTTGTGCTAGTGCTTGTCGGGTGGTCTTATCACACGTTGGGAGACACGAACCGCAGCGCGGAGTGGGGGCACTTGTCTGGAAGCGTGCTTACGGCAGTACAGTGGGTCAAGAATTTTCCTAGATGGATGGCGCGCTCAGTTTCTGCCTATGCGCCTTGGTACATAAGTGAAGCTGAATGACAAACAATCAGCTGGGAGTGCTTAAGGGAAATTATAAAAATCCCGCTGGACATTGCCCGGACCTTCGACCTATTAGTATTAGTGACGCTGTCGGTTTACATTCTGAAGCCAATGATATTTCGTGAATTTCGACTCTTGATTTAGGTGTTATGTGTTCACCTAGCTGGGATCTACCTATTTAGAAAGGGATTCCCCTCCTTACCCGACTCGCACTCTCTGACAGAAGTGCAGAAACCAGTCTACCTACAAGAGAGCAGTCTTGCTCGTCATAGATGCCCTCCGCTTTGATTTCATTGCAGAACACCCGCCAGAACCTGCATCACATCAAGGAGTTTTTCAACCCATGCGCCTCGGTAAGTGATACCGAACAAAAAGAATCACAACGGCAGTACTCTCCCAACTCCCACATTAGTGGAGGAGGGTCTTTGTCAATAGGATCATTTAATTTCCCTTTACTTTTCTCCGAAGGATGAAGTAAGGAAGGTAGGATGTCACCTATGGTACAACCAAAGTAAAACTTTCAGGTCTGTGTGAAACATGAAACATGTACCAATGTCCTGCTAGGCTAGTCGTAAGAATTGTGTAGCGCGTGAATAAGTAAATTCAAATTCGCCTCCAGAAGGCATGCACCAGGTATCAGTAGGCTCTACAAGGGCCTTTTGGGAAGCAGCTTGACAATTCGGTCCGGCTCGCTAACATAGTGCTCGACATCTTCGTTTCAAGTTAATGTTGAAGCCATCATCGAACAGTATATGATCTTCGACTATGTATTCCCATTGCCCGCACGCTGGCTTCCCTAGGGTGCAGCACATCAATGAATACAATACTAGGAAGGACAGTGGGCGTACATTGCACAAGTGCGAATGACCAACGGCTGCAAAATAAAGCGGGCCATGAGTCCCTGGAGCAGGATCAGAGCAGCAAAATCTACAGAAGAATGGAGTCTGGTGCGATAAAATGGGGAGCTTTACTTGAGAGCTAGAAGATGAAAGGGGATATTCTGGATAAGCAAAAAGATGGGTAACTTAGCACATAACCGCAAAGTCTGCTTGAGCCCATAAAATAGGTCAGAGTGTCTTGTTGTGGTTGAGGTTTGGGTGGCGCCTAGGCTATCAGCATCCACACAATGCACTATTGAGAGTAGTGAACTGCGAGATGGGAACAGAGTGGAGCGAGTAAGTCGTCAAACTTGCTAGTCACGAGTGCAGTGATATAATTGCGTTTAATATGCCGCGGCCAGGTCTTTTCGTTATGAATAACGTGATGGTGTCCGGAATATGATTCGAAGTCGTTCGAAGAGAGATCCGAATGATAACAGTTTATCATGAAAACGTTGAACTCTGTGCCGGTGGTAGCGCGGATTAGAGCTTGACGCCGTGAGCCATGGTGGGAAAATATAAAAGCCCAGCTCAGCGGACATTACTGTCAGACTTGACGCTATAGCGCTCTGCAGAATGCAATGATATCTCGTGAATTTCGAATTTTGTTTTGGGTGCTATGTATTCACATAACTGGGATCTACCTATTTACAAAGGGATTCCTCCTCACCCGACTCGCACTCCCCGACAAAAGTGCAGACACCTGCACTTCACTCACTACCCACAAAAGAGCAGTCTTGCTCGTCATAGATGCCCTCCGCTTTGATTTCATCGCAGAACACCCGCCAGAACCTCCATCACCTTTCCATCACAACATCCTAACTTTGCCACGCGAATTGACCGCTGCTCATCCCGACCGTTCATTCATATTCAACGCGTATTCTGATCCACCGACCACAACTCTTCAACGACTCAAAGGCATTACCACAGGATCCCTACCCACCTTCGTAGATGCCGGAGAAAACTTTGGAGGCTCTTCCATTCTTGAGGACTCTATTATACATCAGCTAAATGCTGCGGGCAAAAAGGTATGTGTTGACTTCTTTTCCCCTTCGTTTCCCTGATACAATTCAAAGGAAAGATTGCTCTCGCCGGCGATGACACTTGGCTCACCCTTTTCCCAGATGCATTTCAGCCAAACATGTCCTTTGCTTTTGACTCCTTCAACGTCGAAGACCTTCACACCGTAGACCAGGGCGTCATCGATAATCTTTTACCCTTAATACGACATCATCAGAACTCGTGGCATTTTGCCATTGGCCACGGTCTAGGCGTCGACCACGCAGGTCACAGAGTCGGTCCAGATCATCCCGTCCTCAGAGACAAACTCGGGCAGATGAACACTCTTTTGCACGATGTCGTTGCAGCCATGGACGATGATACCCTCCTCATAATGCTCGGGGATCATGGAATGGATAAGATGGGTAATCACGGCGGTGACAGCGTCCAAGAGACAATGTCAGCTCTCTGGATTTATAGCAAGGTCCCTCTTTCCCATCCTGAATACACAATTCCAGAGGCCATTCTGCCGGTGATCACGTTCCCAGGCACTCCGGTCCCCCATCGTCACGTCCAGCAGATAGACTTGGTGCCAACTATCTCCTTACTCCTCGGTCTTCCTATTCCATTCAATAACCTCGGAACCGTCATTCCAGAACTTTTTAATTGGGATTCGGACGCTTCATCTTTGCAGAAAGCCATGGAACTCAACGCAGCTCAGATCAGGCGCTATCTCGACGCTTATCGATCTAGTTCGTCTGGTAAAGAACTTGATGCTGTCTGGCATGATTTTTCCCTCGCCTGGGACGGCATAAATGTGATGGAAGGGAATCACCGTCTCACTGCGCTTGATAACTTTACTCGTTTGGCGTTATCTGCTTGTCGTGTTCTCTGGGCTCAGTTCAACATTTTCCTGATGGGCGCTGGATTGGCCGTCATTGGTTTGAGCATTGTTGCTGGCTGGGCGTTGTACTCCACACTCCGAGATATCGCGGACGTCGAGTGGGAAAAATGGGTGGACGACAAAGTTTGGTGGTCGTTCAGCGCCTCTGCTGTAGGATCTGCCCTAGGATACCTGATGCACCTTGTGTTGCACGAGCATTTGGACGGCATTGCCATGCACCAGACCATACTCTTCGCTGCTGCCATCTCATCATCACTTGTCATGATAGCCACCACCCGCCCCACGATCACCTTGAAATCCATCAAATCACTCCCAATTTTCCTCATTCTGCACACCTTATGTTTCGCATCAAACTCGTTCACAGTATGGGAAGATCGCATCGTGCTCTTCTTCCTCATCTCGTCTATCGTGCCCTCCGTCATCACAGGCTTCTCAGCTCCCACCTCCCGGCTACGCTACCGCATACTGGGCTTTTCTGCTCTCTTCGCTATATGCGCGCGCCTCATGGCTATGAGCACCGTCTGCAGGGAGGAACAACACCCATACTGCACCGTTACTTTTTACGCATCCGAGTCATCATCAGCCCCACCACTCACAGCACTTGTCCTCGCCTTCCCTGTTGCTATTGCAGTTCCCCGCGTCGTCCGACGCATACTCGAAATATCGAAATCAGACTCTGGTCTCGCTGCAACGTTTATCCCGCTGTTGTTCGCGCCGTCTTTAATCGCTGGCACGCTATTTTGGATGCTCGAATGGGTAGACTCTGCGCAGGTCCTGGGAGATATGGGTGACGTTTTGAGGGTGACGAGGACGGTGTTGGCAAGGACTACTGCTGCCGTTATGTTGATCGGGGGTTTGTCGGTCTGGTGGACGTCGCCTATTTGCCTTGCGATTTCAAAAAGCCAAGCGAGTGAGGCATCTACACAAGAAAAAACTGAAGTTACTGTGTTAGGCTTTGCCAACGCATTCGGCTCTCCTTATCTCATGTTCTGGCTCGTCTTCTTTAGTATCGTGTGGTTGATGACTCAGCTTTCAGGACAGATTGTCCTTGGACTCTCATCCATAGCTCTTCTCTCGTATCTAGAGATCATCGACAGCGTCCAGGACGTCCACAGCCTAAATAACGCATTCACATCCCCCAACGCATCTCCCCAACTTGCCGATACTAATCCAAACCACGACCTCTCATTCTCAGATATTGTACCCCTAGCGCTCCTGGCGATGCACACGTACCACAGCACAGGCCACCAATCGACATTCTCATCTATCCAATGGAAAAGCGCATTCATCCTTGGAAAGACGCTTTCTTTCCCCTTTTCACACCTTTCCATTGCTATCAATACCTTTGGGTCTCTTTTCCTCGGAGCGCTGGCGGTGCCGCTGATCGTACTATGGAACCTCCCTCCCATACCTCTTTCGCCCTCCCGCCCCCGCCCTAACGCCCTAAGAGCCGCACTAGCGATATCGTTGTATTTCGCAGTGTTGGCGTTTGGAGCAGCTGCATGTGGAGCGGTATTGAGGAGGCATTTGATGGTGTGGAAGATCTTTGCACCTAGGTATCTGGGAGCTGGTTTTGGGCTTTGGGTTGTTGATGTGGGTATTTTGTTTGGTGTTGGCGTTGGCGTTGGAAGAGTTGGGGGGGAGATCGGGAGGGTTTTTGGGAAGCTGAAGGGTTAGTCTAGGGTGTTGATAAATTGAGTTCTTTCGATCGATCACTCTAGCCGGTGTAATTAAGGTGTACGACTTTTTACTACAGCAAGAACTCGATACTTGGGGAAGATCAGAACGTATTGGGTGCAAAGGTGGCAAGGATTTGGTACTCAGGGGAGATCCGCATGTATCCGTTGAACAGGTTGCATATGCAATGTTGGCCGCTAAGAACATTGCCAGACACCGTGGACACAATTTTACGCGCATAATGATATCGTGTCGAACTTGACAAACTTGTGATATTTCATGGTCCATATACTAGTGAAATTTCGAGGATTCCTGCTTCATGTCACAATAATTTTTGCATCATTGCTTCGCAAATTTTGTTGTTCAAAGACCCAAACATAGGATCAATGTTCTTGAGCAATTTCTTCGAGTTCATCTCGCCTTGAGTATCCCTTTGTTTAGATAGTTAATCAAGTATGCATGTCCAGTTCGAGTAAGGGGGCCTCGTCTGCTGTCGTTCATCTTCCATAATGTGTTGTGTGCATCACATATGTACTTCGCGTAGTATAAGCCGAAGAGAATCGCTATATAACTATATATACGCATCGAGAGAGTGCAGATGTAAATTGCGAATGCGACGTGTGAAGTGGGTGCGCTATCGTGCGTGTCCCGAAGTGCAGAACATCATGTGAAGAAGGTGCGGGGCAGGACGTGAGCAGGACGTCGGCAACTTCGAATTCGTGGTACCGCCAGTCCAGGGAGCAAGTACAAAAAAGGCTGGTAATGAGCGAGGGCTGCGGACTTTAACTGGTAAATGACCTGGGAATACAAGTGGTAATATTGCTCAGCGAGAAGTCTCACAAGTCTAGACTCTAAACGAGTCAAAGGTCAACAATCTAGCTATATCATGCGGAGCTTACTCTTACATCTCAATGACTTCAAGCTGCTCCATGCTAGTCTAGATAAACAACGAGAGATAAATAATGAGCAATGAGTAAGTCGTGGAAAATGGGAGGAACCCACTATGTCTCCAATCCCTTTGAACAAATAGATCTTGTCTTGATCGAGCCATATCTCGACGTACACGCCAAAACTGAAGGTCCTGTCCGACACGACTTCGACATAGGGCAGGGATGTCGTTAAGTATTCGCCTGACTGGCAGTTTTCTACAATAGATGGCTCATTAACCAGCCTTCCTAGGCCTGGCTGGTGGCGCCTAACAGCTGATGGGCTGAAGTCCATCAGATGTAACCTGTACTCCGAAGAAACATGGTGACTATCCTTTGTCACGCTGGGTGGCAGCGCAGGGAATGCATACAAAACTCGATTCCCACTAACGCCAAGTCTGCATGGAAAATGGTGCAGAAAAATGCGAGTATTTGAAGGACCCCAACATATCCACGGTATTGTTGCTAACATTCCCTCCGAATCAATAAAGTCATCGAAGAAAATCCTGGTGGAAATAATGAAGTCGAGACCTGAAGAATATGAGACAAGGGTGAGTAATCGATGCTTAGGGTCTGAGATCCACTGGGTTTGCATCTTCGGGTGCGAGCTATGTGCAATATCGTTCGTCGGAGTGAAGCACTGTAGGTCCAACATTGATGCAGGCAACAAGAAGCATGCTAGTAACTGCGGTGACTGGGACATGTCCTCAATTGAATAGAGCTTTAGATCGTCGCTAATCATTAAAAATCTGTCGTTTCCGAGGAAACTAAAGTCGATTGGCCTGTCTAAATCCAAATCTAGTATAATTGGGCCACTGAGGATGCTCTAAATCGAGTCAACTGTCAAGTCTTTCAACTAATTCTGACCAATACTCACATTGGACGAAGTTGAGTGTTGCCAGTCCCAAATCTGCAACCACCATATGGACGCGAATGAAGAGTCTGTACCATCAAACAATGGTACGAGGCGAAGAAAAGCGATATGCCTCCCAAAACACTCGAGTTTCGAACATGGTGTTGCGAAGTCATCACAGCTTCTGGGCAGCCACAAGTCAGACATAAACAATGTCCGTCCAGCAGCTTGGGGGTGAGTACCATCTCCATCTAGGGTCAGAAGCTCAATATAGGACTCCTCATCAGACGGGTAACTATCATTCCTAATCGCATAGGCGATGACGAGTAGATTTTGCGCTGCATCCATGAAAATATCGATGTTACTTTGGTTGGGAACTGAACAAAGCGAACCCAGAGATAAATCACGCTCGATGGTTTGTTGTGAGGGTTTCGGTAGTATTGGAAAGATTCTGACAGAATCTATAGATGGGTTCCAGAAATAAGCATGCCCATTGGTGATGTACGTTGCTGTGAACTTCTGGTATTTTTCTGGTATAGAGATTGATTCGAAAAAATGGAGATCAAATTTGGACCATGCGCGGGTGTTTTCCCTTAGGAGTTGTAGGCGTTTTGAAATAGAAATGTGATCATTGGAAACAGGAAGTAGTTGTTGGCTACCAAGTTCAGTGACGTACTGAAGCTCGGAGGATGACAGGTATGCCTGGCGAAGGGCCTTGCATAGCTACCAGATAATCGTAAGTATCAGGGTCCATTTAAGACACTGGATGGCTATTAGAAATTTTAATAGTAGCTCACGGATGCACAACGAAGAATGTCTCGCCAAGGAAGGAAGCTTAAAATGTAAGTCAGGAGCTCTCTAGGAAGAGACAGTAACTCTTCTTTGCACTTCATTTTTAGCTTGGCCCGCCGTCTGATAATTTGAGACTCAGCGTCACCATTATCGGCAGTTGTAAGAGGAAGAACTCACCAGAGTTTAGGTCGTCAACAGCAAACTCGGTTTCGATTAGTGGCCTGGAAAATATGTCCATCACGTTGAGACCGCTCTGCTTAAATAGTCGTATAACTAAGAAACGAAAGAATAAAGATATCGCAAATAAAAACTGTAGCGGCTCAATGGTGACAGACTCACAAAGCAGCAATAAGTATTGAGAAGCGCAATGAAGTTGTTAGGTGACTGATCGAAGGTGTGTGATTATAAAAGGTAGCATAGTCAGCCAATCAACGTCAACTTCGTTCATTCAAGTCGTCTGTCGTATTAGTAATCAGCATTCAGTGACTACTAGCTGAGCGAATCAGTACTTCAGCGACATGGTCAATCCGCTTGAAGTGCCACCGTACCTCCTCCAACCGCTCATCCCCAGCATCACTGCAGGGACTGTCACTTGTGCACAGGCCTTAGGTGCGTGATTGACCACATAGACCATTTTCTTGGGTTGCTTCCTTTGTCTCTCTCAATCATTCAAGAACCAGTGCTAATACTGAGTACAGGGTCCGAAATATACGTTGGCTGCTCGAATGGAGAGCTCCTGCGCTATGCTCTCCATCCAGATGCGGATCCCACCAAGGTCGGTACCAACGTCTGCAACATCCTTCTCGTTCATTACCCTACAAATCTTATTATCTTCACTCTAAGCTCACTTTTAGTTTATCTCCCTTTTCCCAACTCAAGTCTACGACACCACGCTAACCTAGCCCAGCTAGACGCTTATGCTCTGCTTTCGCAACAGAGCCACCCTTCGGGCAAGCAAATCGACGAGCTCATCCTCGTACCTTGCATCGCGAGGGCGCTGATATTATGTGGTGCGTTATCCTCGTATTTGTGAGTGCTTGGTCTAGGATGTGCAGTTTATTGTATTGTGAAAATTTGAGATGCTATTTGCACTACGCCATACCTTCTCCTAACAGCTGCATATTCAATCGCTGAGCATACACTAATATACTTCTGCAGATCGCCAAGTCCACATATATACTCTCCCTTCGCTTGATCTTGTCCCGAACACTAAAACCGTCCGCAATGTTGAGGTTCTCGCAGTTGACCATAATCACCTTCAACGCCCCGCCGCAGCCTCACTTACCACTAGAACCACTTCCACATCAATAAATCTTCCTGCTGAGCGAGGGAAAAATGATGCCATTGATCTTTGCATTATAAAACGCAGCACTATTGCCATGTATAGCTTGAGCGAGGAGAAGCTGACATTTACCAGGGTTGGTTGCTTTCAGTATTCCTTCACACCCCATCTTTTTTACTCAGCGTTGATTCGATCTTAGGAAATTCCTTTCCGACCTGGAGCCCTCCGCGCTCAGCGTTCAGGGCGCCACCTGTGCGTTGCAACCGCAGAAATTTACAGTGTAATCGATCTTGTAACCGCACAGATGTTTGAGTTGCTTCCGGTGACACAAGTCGAGGGCACAGCGGGGTAAGTGATTAAGACATTAGCCGTCGTCTCCTTACTGACTCTCACCGACTCGGCTAAAAGTGCGATCAAACCACATATCATCGTTATATCTCCATCTGAGTTCCTTTTACTGAGCTGGACGGGCGGGAGTACGCTTGGCCTGTTCATTACAGGTGAGGGTGATCCCGTGCGTGGAACACTTGAGTGGCCAGCGCATCCGGTGTCCGCGTGTAAGTGATATCTCTTACGTGAATTTCTTTCGTGTTGCTGGTTCGAATTCGCTGATTCTATACCACCCTTCGACTTTCTCAGCAGCACATAAGTTGCTTTTATTTCGTTTATCAGTTGTGATTTGTCTCTGAAGTTCTAATGCTAATCATTACGGATGAATCTGCCTAGGCCTCGACTTTCCCTACCTAACAACACTTCTTCCAAATGGCACAATCGAAGTGCACAGTGTTGAAACGCAGACGATTATCCAGGTCTTTCCTGCGCCTAAATTTGGCGAAGGGGGTAGGCCGGGCTTGGTATCATGCCTTGCTGGCTATGCAGTGCCCTCCTCCGAGTGTGGGGACAAGATGAAGAAGGTGAAAGTTAAGTTGGTACGAAGTGGGGAAGTGGGGCTGAAGATGGACGACATGAAGGTCCACGAAGACCAGAACGAGAAAATGGAGAAAGTGGAGAATGAGAAAGATGGGGATGTCCCAAGTGTGTCTATATGACCGACCCAATTAGTACACGGCCTGTCACTCTGTTTCTCACCCTTCGGACTGGAGTTTAGTTACCCTATTACATATGAGATCATCTTGGGCGGAACAAGACACTCAAGTACAGTGCATATTCTGCAAAACGCAAATAGAGCAAGTCATGACCAAATTGATTATCATGGTCAGAATCTCAATTGAAAATTTCTTTCCGAGAGTAGTGGCTGCAGGACCGAACGTCGGCGCGTGCTCCCGGAATCATATAGTCCTTTTTTGTCGGACCTGTTGTTTTTAACGGTGATGGATGCGGATGCGCCCAACAGGGATATCGTCAATGTTGCAAGGGTCTTTGAATGACGCTGGGCACGGACGTGGAAGGTTTGTCAGGAATTTGACCACACTCAGTACGGGTTGGGTTACTCACAATTAGATACTAGTTGAATAACGAGACTTGAAGCTAGACACCCAACACTATTGGTGATGATGACAGACAAATTATACCCATTGACAACAGATCATGCTAGGAAGGACATACATCATTCGCGTATGATCAGATTGCTGTTGACTTGAGAAGGATACAATGATCGAACGATGAGTAACATGCAGGATAGTAAGATGTACATACAGGTTTGTGACTTTCTTGAGATTATCGCAAGAGTTGCGGGACGTGTTATAGTATCGGAATTCAAGGTCGATCCTGATTGTGTTGAGTTTGTTGAGTAGCATGGGGAGACCGGGCAATGGAGGTGTGGTCGTTATCACTGGGTGCGTCGCTAGTAAACACCACCTCTGTTGAGATAGGTCATCAACTTGCATACCTTGACTTGATCTGGATAGGACGTCGAGCACAAAGCTAAACTCACGGTCGACGTCACTCCCGTCAATGTATGTAAACCGGAAGAGGAATCTGTGTCTTTATTCCCTCGATATGACACCGTAGACGTGTTTCAGCACTGTTTGGGCCGCAAGCATCCCTAGTATTTGCCTCTCTCGGCCTTTTTCTATGAAATTTGACATCAGCAGCAAGCGTCACAATAGGAATTACAACGAGACAACCCATCTCGTTTTAGACTGGCAGTTAGAGCACAATACTAATACTGCTCTATCTCCGCATCGACATACTGGCAAGTTTCACGGATCGATGCGAGTTAGCATTTCAAAGCAGTGATTAACGTCTCGGCTCCCCGGACCTCCCCTTTTTCCCTTGCCACTACTGCGGGGCACCACTCAACAATTACATCACAACAATCATAACCACGTACCAGCCAGCAGCTCAATCTCCTTCAGCTTGCACTGATTAATTTCAACCTTTATGGCAGCAGTTTTCTCAGCCAAGCGCCTTTTATCGCCTCTTGCGCATTCTGTATTTGGTGATCTCTGCTACTTAACGGTTTGCATAGCTGGTGACACCAGATGTAGACTTCATATGCGTGCAGGTGCAGTCGACAGAGGGATTGGGCTCTCTGCAAGTATCGAAGAAAGATAGATATGGGTAGGCCAAACGTGAGGTATAGCATAAATCGAAGTACTATTGGCAACATGCACTGATTACTGAGCGCTGAGCACTAGGCCACAGTGAGCAGCTTGAGATTCCAGAACGTGCCGGTCATGTGACCGTATCATAACATCAATTCACGTGCATCCTCTGTTTATGTATATTTGCACATTGACACTACGCGTCGCGTTCCTGTAAATGACACCGCACCTTCCTTCGCCAGCCTAATTGCTAACATCGCGTAACCGAAGGCTATCGTCACACTTGCTATTCTTCACCATCCTTGCAAGTCTATTGCTATCACTATATCCTAATTGCTGGTAATGCCTCAATTCACTGGCGTGCGCGATGCCCGTGACTTTCAAGCGGACGCGAGACACGAACCGTATACAGATATTTCTCTATCTTTGGAAGAGCCAGATATCTTGATCTCTCCACCACGCTCTCCTAGTAGACTTGATTTCTTTCATGAAGAAGGCGGCGCTCTTGGTTACTCTGAATCAGATGCAGATGCAGAACTACCGATTTCAAGGGTCAAATGGGGACGCGGCCTCTTCCGTAGCGGCCCGGCACTCACGAAGTTTACGGAAGAGGAGGAGGATGAGCCTCTCTTCGGTGTACCAATCCTCCAAATGAATGACCACAGTATCAATTCCCAGACAGACTTCGAAGACGAGCACCCATGCGTCCCATCCCCACCTCCACTTCAGACAGTCACGGTGGAGCCCTTTGCACCAGAACCTGTTCGCCATGCTACCCTTCCAAAAGAAAGAAAGGCGCAAATCCCAACTCCTGTGTCGCGTACCCACACGCAGCGCCTGAACTACCCTCACCGCGGATTTTCACGGAGTGCTTTGTTACACCAAAAGTCCTTCTGGACAGCACGTTATGACGAATGGTTGGAATGGCAGGCCAAAGAAGTGAAACGACGAATAGACCACGGTATATGCGCGCAAGGCCCTGGAAGCGCGTATGTTGGCGTCACGCTCGCAGATACTCAGGAAGCCTCTGGGCTACCATCGCAAATCCGCGTGCCTCTATCTGGCTTGGAGCGTGACTTTGAGGGGTATGCATCGAGAGAGTTAGCCCAGGACTTGAATGCGCCGATCTTCCCTCGTGTGGGCGATATCTCTGCGCTTCGTGACCCATACTCTGCCAATGTCGACCGGTGCTTCTTCAGGTTTCCGCTGTGGACCATTCACAAGACGCTCTACGTGTTCGATATGCATCAAAGGGCAGTCCATATTTCCGACCAGATACAAGGTTCTACATCCTCAGGAAGCTTGCAGTCGTCGACCGGTTCGACGATATGCGATGATGAGGATGTAACCCTTGTTGCTGACGATAAACGGCCCTTCGAGAAACAAACGCTTGACAACGGGTCTCATCAAGAATGTCTCCTACCTGAAGGATCTCCGCCGTGTACATGGGATGCTATTCGTGCCTGGGAGCTGAACTGGTACGCTCGCTGGGAACTACTCATTGGTCTCGTACAACGCGACCAAGCCCTCCGGCAGGCAACGCCGCTTTCGCCGTCGACAACTCCCTCTGGGTTCGTAGATGAAGACCTTTCACCGCTAAAAGAACTCCTGGAAACCGTTCACCCCGAAAGCCCCCACACCGGTTTTCCACTTTGCTGGCGAAGATGGAGAAGAGGATGACGGAGATGAAGAGGACGATTATGGTACCTTGGTTGCAAACCCGATTTACAACGTTGACGAAACGTTCAAGGAGGGGTATCACCGTGCAGTAAATTTTTTCTCCAAAGGTCGAGGGTTGAAAAGAGAGCGTCGCCTGCGAACAGTGTCTGGGTAGAAAGTTAATGTGGACCGTCCTCGTCGAAGTCAACGAGAATAGGAATATTTTCACCTTATATACAGTTCCCTAGTTTTGTCGATCCATGCTATATCTCGAGACCCTGATCGAAACGGCGCCAGTCCCCGACTCGCTTATTCCTGACATGTCCTGTCCATTGAATTACATAAACACAAACAAGTCTTTTTATTTCATTTTGCGTTGGCAAATGTTCTTTGACTCGTACTCGGACACCCATCTTGACCAGTTTTGCGAAGCCAAATGGTAAGCGTGATAAGACAGGCTGTAATGGGTTCGAAATCTGCGCAACAGTCTTCTTTCTTTTACCACGCCTTGAACGTTTGAACATTCACCCGAGGATGGATCCTTCAAATCATGAGCAGCCATGGCCAACTGACATCAGTCTTGGGAGGTGCAAGTTCCAAACCTACGACAAATACCTCGACATTCACTCACATATAGTACATGTGGACAATTCTTCACAAGTTCATCAAATATCTTGGCCGAAGTGATTAGTGCAACAGAATTGAAATCTGTTCCTCTTGGACTGTGGAGGTTCGAAGCCTGCCGACGAGAAGGTTGTTTTTCTTGTTCGGAACACTGACATTCACTCATGGACAGTACTAGTGGTTTCCTCCGATCGGGGGTGAATCTCAACTTCGTCCTGGCTGAAGTGGTTGCCACAACAGAATCGAAATCTGTTTCTCGTCGACTGTGCAGATTCGAAACCTGCTGACGAGATAGTTATTTTTCTTTCTCAAAACACACCATTCACTTCATTGCTGCTTTCCTCGGAACTTGATCACAACTTTGTCCTGGCCGAAGTGGTTGCCCCAACAGAATGGAAATCTGTTTCTCGTCGACTGCGCAGATTCGAAACCTGCTGATGAGATAGTTATTTTTCTTTCTCAAAACACACCATTCACTCCATTGCTGCTTTCCTCGGAACTTGATCACAACTTTGTCCTGGCCGAAGTGGTTGCCCCAACAGAATGGAAATCTGTTTCTCGTCGACTGCGCAGATTCGAAACCTGCTGACGACAAGCTTTTTTTCTGTTGGAACACACCTTAACATTGACTTATGGATGGTGTCCTCGGAGACTCATCGTCACTGGGCTTAGCCAAGCGGTCACCACAACAGAATAAAAATCTGTTTCTCTTGCGCTGTGCAAGTTTGAAACTTGCCGACAGCAGTTGTTTTGCCTCAGAACGCACCTTGACATTTACTCATGGGCAGTTCCTCACAGTCTCATCTCAACTTCATCCTGGCCAAAGTGGTTGCCATAACAGAATCAAAATCTGTTTCTCTTGGACTGCGCAGATTTGAAACCTGCCAACGACGAGGTTTTTATTTTATTGGAACAACACACATTGACGTTCATTCATGGATGGTTCCATCAGCTGATCATCCAAATGGTCTTAGCCAAGTGGTTATCGGAGTCAAAATCCGTTCCTCTTGGAGTGGGCTCGAAACCTTCTGACAACATTTTTGCGGTGTATACATCCTTGGAAGTCCATCTTAACTAGGTCCAGTCACTGCGCTGAAACCCCATTTTTATGTGATAGTCTGTCCATGAAAAGGAATTTACCGTCACGTCTCATGAGGGTCGTAGCTCAGAAACATGAGATATATCCCGTGCGTGCTGATATAAATTCTCGACAGGCTGACCAAAGCTGTCGGGATTCATCACCAAATAAAAAACAGGGCCGGAGGCCAGAACAATGCATGCAAGCCAAGGATAGAGTAAGCCTGACAATCAGGAAATCCCCACCCCACCTTTAGCTTTCAAGACATCCTCAGTCGCATTGGAAAGAGCTTTCCGTTATGGCGTGTTCTAGGGTTTCGCGTGGACCTCTCCGTTGGACCTCTTCGTCCGATGTCACCAGGGTCTTCTCGCAGGAATCGAAAGTAAATAATTATTTGTTCTACCGCAGCATCAACATAAAACAGGAGCGCACGCAAACTACACACATCAGACCAATATGGCTCGGTCTGCCACTTTCAATCCCTCCAGCCTCGCTGGAGCTTCATCGATGAACACTCCTTCGGTCGTTAGCTGAAGGCACCATGCAGGAGTGACCCACCGAGGCATGCATAACGGAGAAGGGGGCTCAGCGAGAATTGAATAACAGATGCAAAGACAACCAATTTGATAGGCATCTAATAAATTAGGTGCGGTAACCCTGGACCGTCACCTCTGCTGTCGATGAATTAATAGTACTGTCCATATACATGGGACTCGTTGGTCGAGGCCCACATTCTTACGATCTATAGCATAATTAAAATGGGGCGAAACGGCGCCGGCCCCCAACTCGCTGATTCCTGGCATGTGTTGTGTCCATCGAATTAACGTAAATTTGTCTTTTCGTGACATTTTGCATTGGCAAATGTTCTACTGTCAATCATTCTTTGATTCGTACTACGGACGCCCACCTTGACCAGTCTTGGTCAAGTGGTAAGGGTAGCAACAATCTTTCCCCACGCCTTGAAGGGATGGATCCTTCAAGGTCTATCTTAAGCAGTCATGGCCAATTGACACCAGTCTTGGATGGTGCAGGTTCGAAACCTACCATGAACATTCACTCACATATCGACAGTTCTTCTAAAGTTCATCACTCCTAGGAAAGCATCTTGGTCAAAGTGATTAACTACCAACTGTGACAGAATCGAAATCTGTTTCTCTTGGCCTGCGCAGGTTCGAAACCTGCCAGCCAGAAGGTTATTTTTCTCTCTCGAAACACAACTTGACAATCAATCATGGAGGGTTACTCCCAGTGTTATCTCAACTTCGTCTTAGCCGAAGTGGTTACCACAACAGAATCGAAATCTGTTTCTCTGGGACTGCGCAGATTCGAAACCTGCCGACGAGACGGTAATTTTTTCTCTCTTGGAGCACACCTTGACATTCACCCATGGACAGTTGCTCCGAGTCAGAGGTTCATCTCAACTTCGTCCTGGCCAGAAACCTGTTTCTCTTTGACTGCGCAGGTTCCAAACCTGCGGACGAGATGGTTACTTTTCTCTCTCGAAATACACCTTGACATTCACTCATGGGTGATTTCCTCGGACATTCATCATAACTTCGTCCTGGCCGAAGTGGTTGCCACAACAGAATCGAAATCTGTTTCTCTTCGATTGCGCAGATTCGAAACCTGCAGAGGACAATTTTTTTTCTATTGGAACACACCTTAACATTGACTTATGGATGGTGTCCTCGGAAGCTCATAGTATCTGAGCTTAGCCAAGCGGTTACAACAACAGAATAAAAATCTGTTTCTCTTGCGCTGTGCAAGTTTGAAACTTGCCGACAACAATTGTTTTGCCTCAGAGCACACCTTGACATTTATTCATGGGCAGTTCCTCACAGGCTCATCTCAACTTCGTCCTGGCCAAAGTGGTTGCCATAACAGAATCAAAATCTGTTTCTCTGGGACTGCGCAGATTTGAAACCTGCCAACGACAAGTTTTTATTTTATTGGAACACACATCGTCATTCATTCATGGATGGTCTCATCAGCTGATCATCCAACTGGTCCTAGCCAAGTGGTTACCGGAGTCAAAATCCGTTTCCCTTGGAGTGGGTTCGAAACCTTCTGACAATATTTTTGCGGTGTATAGATCCTCGGAGGTCCGCATTCTTCCAACTAGGCCCTGTCATTACGCTGCAACCTCATTTTTATGTGATAGTCTGTCCATGAAAATGAATTTACCTTCATGTCTCGCGTGAGTCGTCTCAGAAACATCAGATATATCCCGTGCGTGCCGACTTGGATTCTCGACCGACTGACCAAAACTCTCGGGATTCATCACCAAATAAAAAACAGGGCCGGAGGCCAGAACAATGCATGCAAGCTAAGGACAGAGTAAGCCTGACAGTCAGGAAAATCCCTCCGCCTTTAGCTTTCAAGTCATCCTCAGTTGCATCGGAAGAGCTAACGACCGAAGGAGTGTCCATCGATGAGGCTTCAACGAGGCTGGAGGAATTGAAAGTGGCAGACCGAGCCATATCGTTCTGATGAGTGCGCTCCTATTTTATGTCGATGCTAAGGCAGGCCTAAGATTATTTTCTTTCGGTTCGTGCGGCAAAACCCTGGTGGCACCGGGTAGAGAGGTCAACAGAGAGATCAATGCGAACCTCTAGAACACCCCATAACGGAAAGCTCAAAACACTGCGCAGGAGTGGCCCACCGAGGCACGCATCATTAATGGAGAAGGGGGCTCGGCGAGAACTGAATAACAGACGCAAGGATAACCAACTTAACAGGCCTCTGATGAACTAAGTGTCAAATGACTGTACTGACTGAAAGGCTAATTGGAGCAAGGTGAAATTATTACCCCCCGCTTTTTTCGATGAAACTCCCTTGAGCTCTTATCTACATAAGCTTGACCTTGACGTAACCCTGGACCGTCACCTCTGCTGTCGAGAAATTGATAGCACTTTCTAGATACATCTTATAGATCTATTATCCACATGGGAAGCCGTTCGTTGTCGGTCCAGATTCTTACGATCTATAGCATAATCAACAACGGACAGCTGTCTTCCGTCCCCTACTAGGGGAAATATAGATTCGAACTTACTGATACGTTTGAAGCATTTCATCTGGGTAGAATGCGATACATTTGTCGCCAGTACTGATCAAGGATGTAAGACTGAGGCCTGATTACTGATACTCGGGTCTACTACAAAAGTCTCTTCTAATTAAACACTAATCGTGTAGCTAGCATTGCGTAACCTAAAGATTACTTGTCGAACTGAAGACATTAGGCGAATGTGTACATGTGAGTTTATTGATACCAAGGTAAAGAAGGAAATGTAGTCCCAGTGTCTTCGTATACATAAGAATTGATGAGGGGTGTACGTGATTGTCACTAATCTTGGGGTATTGATTGATTACGAGCGATGGGGTTGGTCGACTCGGATGGGTATATGTCTTCATACAATCATTTACTTCCTCCATACCTGTCCCTCCTCCTCTGATTCAGAAGTGTTTGAATGTGATCGCGAGGAGAATCGAGAGCGTCTGTGAGGGTTCCCGGACCAGGACGGGCTATGGTTCATGTGCCATTCGTGTGATTTGCGCTGCCTGCGGCTTTGCACTATTTCTG
Source organism: Suillus cothurnatus (assembly GCA_016758765.1). Classification (NCBI taxonomy): domain Eukaryota; kingdom Fungi; phylum Basidiomycota; class Agaricomycetes; order Boletales; family Suillaceae; genus Suillus; species Suillus cothurnatus. The sequence continues at coordinate 99,255 of JABBWL010000079.1, forward strand.
GTGCCGCAGCTCGCAAGGCGCTGAATTCCTCACGCGACAACTTTGACAGAGGCGATGACGCCAATAGTAGCAAGTCTGAAGGTGTGTAGATATGCACTGTATGACGTGATAAACGTTAAGTATTTGCAACTCAAGGGGTGGGGGATCATACTCACGACTATCATGAGGCAAAGGTGATAATGAGTTCGCTGGTGAAGAACCCCCCGATGAAGTCGATAAACTCGGTGAAGGTGCCCGTCGGTGTACGGGTATGTAGAGTCCGGAAGATGACGACATCACAGACGCGGCGACGGAGGCAGGTTACTAGAGAAGACTTGGTAGATGAGGATGCAGAAGATGATGCTGGCCATGTCTTGGTTCAAACAAGGTCTTATATATACACACAGGAGCATCCTGCGGACTTGCACATGCTTGGGCCCCTCGGCAGTTGGGTATTGCGTGACATTAGTGTTGTCGTGGCGTGAAGTGGCAGTGATGACTCATCAACTTGGACCGCCGCGTCAGCTATTCATGACCCGTCTGGAAGGTCGTGGAAGGTAGCACAAAGTGACGAGAAAATACTCTCAAATTACCTCGAATGTCTCAGAAATTCCGCGAGTCCTATGCATAGGCTATGATACATATTGCACAATATTGGACAGTGATAGACGTTGTTCCCAGCTGCGGCCCGTGTGATTTATAATTTCCACCCGATCGCGGTTTGACAACTCCGATTCCCGTATTTGTAAATCACTAGGAACTCTGTTAGAACCGTATAAGTATCACAGGATGTCAGTACTTCTGTAGTGCACTGGGCAGCTTTGGGGCAGCTTGGCATGTGTGGATTAAAATGATCTCCAATGCTGCGGCATGAAGAGGCCAGTTTTAGTAACGCTACTGCGCTGGGCCGCTGGTGTGAGAGTGCCATCGAGAATGACCTGGAAGTTATTACTCTCATAAGTATCCCTGTCTAACAGTTACCTGATTAGAAAAACCCAGAATGCCGCAGTCAGGGTGAGAGCTTTTTGTCGACTTAAGGCTCAATGCAACCTTGCTATTGTACATACTTCGAGTGACGGAACATGATGGTCTTTGCTTCAATATACGTGACTAAAGGTCTTCGTATGTCCTAAATTGCTTGTGGATATATGCGACCTATATTTTTCAGAATTCCGAGTCATTGCAATCACCAGTCAATTCTTTCTGAAGGTTATATACACATCTCTGATTCGCTAGCGACACCAAACTCTGACGCAATTCTGAGTTGGTTTATCTCGTGAGGAATATGTACTCACACCCCAACAGTCCCCGGGTTCTTTTGGAATAATCTCCCAGCCAGGACGATATCGGCTTGACCTTTGTCAAGGATTTCTTGGGCGATCTTGTCATCTGTGATTGAGCCGGCAGCCCAAACAGTAAGGTTGTCCCCAACAGCTTGTTTGACTGCCTGTGCGAACGATGCCCGGTACGCTGGGCTGGCGTTGGTGATGGCTTTTGGGCAGCTAGCACCGCTGGAGACGTCGAGAAAGTCAACTCCATATTCGATGATACCAGTAAGTTCGGCATCTTCAACACGCAACAACGGTTCATCGAAAGCGCTTCTTCGAACCATTCAGTTGCAGAAACCCTACGAGGCATGAATCAGATCAAGCAAGCACTGATTAAGGACTCGGAAAAGTGGCATGTCTTCAGCGATGACGTCACGAATAACATCTACGACCTTGAGAGTTAAATGATTGCTGATAGGGCTCAAGAAAGAGAATATATAACCGTATGCGTTGTGAATTTCAATGCTGACTTTCAACGTTCTCTTCGTAACTTCCACGAATGCGACAACGACCAACTGCGTCTTCGAGAACCCCTTAGGCACCAGGAAGGCGTCATCGAAGGAGGGCCCCATACATCCTCTGGCCATCAGCCAATAACGAAACAGTGAGTGCTTTCCAGCTGGCGTGGGCAATCTCAATGCCAACTTTGTAGTTTTGTGAATGGCTAAACTCGACTATCTTGCGGAGGGGCTGTCTTTTCAGAGTCCTGCATCTTCAGGAGAGATGCGACCCTCTGGGAGCACCGCGGTGGCTTTAATTACAGAAAGACCAAGTCCCCGCGTGAAGATCTCGCTGCTACTGGGTACTATGAGCATTTCTGATGCTTGATATTCATAAACTTACGGTTCGCCATATGCCAAGACGTGAGATGACCGCCGTCTGCAGAATATTGAACAGTGGAGATAGCTGCATGTAATTGGGATAAGACAACAGGGAACTCATCGTCCCGTTAATGATCAATATAACGACTCACGAAGATACAGTTGTGATGTGTCGTCGTTCTGATCTTGATGGGCTGGAATAATAGCTTGTTTACTGGAGACTGCGGAACGTCCTCCATATCTTCGAGGTGTTATATCCAACTGGGGTTCATCTAATGTTATTGAACGAATCAGCGTGATTCCTTATGAAATTCAATGGCAACAAGTTTGCTGGCGATAACGAAGAACTTCAATGAAGACAGATGCCAATGTTGTGGCTACGGATACAAAAACATAACGACCTATTTGTAACGTAAAAAGTAGGAGGTTGAGCTAGGAACAAGCACTGCATACCCATACATTACTCCCATCCTTTCGACTGCATTCCTTTCAACCAGTTCGGAGCGTAAAATTTTAAAACCTAAACATCACAAAGATGATACTCCACAAAGGAGTTCGAAAAACGAAAAAAACTGGTAAGAACCAGTCCAAGAGTAGTCTGAATCGAGTTTCGCGAACCACGAAGGATACGCGAGCCACGAAGTGAACTCAAGGACAAACCAGTGCCAAAGTGCATATCCCTCATACGCAAGGAGAGCTACACCATGGTGGTGTTGGGACGTCTCCAGCCGTAAGCGGTTTATTCATCAAGCTTAGCGGATACGCTGGTAATGAACGGAGACACGCTCATCCGTAGAGTATGCGCCGTGGCAAGATACCTCGACTGCAGTCTGCATGCACAAACCAACGCGGGACAGTTCCCGTGGGCACTAAAAGTACATGACATCGATTGATGTAGGTAAGAAGGAGACGCTCATTAGTAGAGTATGCTCCGTGGCCAGATACCTCGACTGCAGTCTGCATGCAGACCAACTCGGGACTGTTCCCATGGGCACCAAAAGTACATGACATCGATGGATGTAGGTGAGAAAAATGTACCGCGGCAAATGCCCGGGGACTGGATGACTGGAGCATCTAGCATCTAGTTCTCCCCATCCCTGAGCGCCAGTGATAGGCGCATGCGCGATAGGACTGCTACACGATGGACACAAGTTTGCCCAATCCCCGCAACGCTTTCAAAGCTTTCATCCTCGCCCTCCTCTGCTGGAACAGGATCTTGGGATATGAAAATGAAGCTGCTTTTCTGGTACGTCGCGCAGCTGATTACAGCCAGACTCCGCTAGAGCCAATCGAGGGGGATTGAAATACTCAGACCTTAGCCCGCTCAGAAATGTGGATGCATGAAGCAACCTGTACGTGATGAGCATTCGTGGCCTTCAAGCTGGTTGAAGAAAAGAATAATTTTGAAGTCCGCCTGGCTTATAACGTTGCAACTATTACATTCAAACTCAGCGCCTAAACGCAGAGTCTAAGCGCTCTCAGCATCGTGCGACAGTGGCGGCCCGCCGTCTTCAAGCTTCAAGCTTACGTTTGTATCCAAGAGCCAAAGATTAAAATGCGGCAGGAGCTGGTATGGGTTACTCATTACGGAATGGAGGAAGTCTTTGCAGACATTTGTCGCAGCTGATGGGAGGCAACGCATGCCGAATACATGCTGGAATACTCAAATCGTCCGATGAACATTCTTCCTGAAGATGGCTGTACTTGGGAGATCGCGGTTGCTGTTACTTATGACGCCTCCACTTCCACTCCGGAGTACATGGATACGGAAGCATTGAAACCAATGGTAGTCATCCTTGTGCACATTCAAAATGGACCACCCAGCATTGTGGCAGCATGCCAAGACCTGCCAGCACCGTAACTCATGGAGTAATTCCCATTGGATATGCCGTTTGCCTTGATTTACTTCCATTACTGCACTATTCACAGCATCAAATATTATTCACATTTAGATGGTCAAGCGTGCAGCCACATTTGGATTTTCAAAATCAATGAGGGTGCGTCAACTGGCTGTGTAAATTGATGCAACGCTGACGGGTATCCGTATGATACGGCCTGTACAATACAATGCGTTTTGTATTTGCTTTTGTCGATTGAAACAGTTGGTGCCAGCCCTATTCCTTCGCATGCTTGTGACGTGTAGCCTACACAATCATCAATGAAGAACGCGCAGCGGTAGGACTTGGCATGAGGTCAGGGGTGCATTGATCATGATTCAGGTTATTTCGGTGAGATCATGATAGCGATGATATCTAGCCCGGACGGTATCATTCGTCATTCTTGCGTCCAATTCGCCACTCACTGATACCAAATCTAATTCCTTCAATAGGACTATAATCCCAGTTGGTGGCCGATAATCAAATTGATATCATGAGTACAGCTATTTCTTTGGTTTGTAGAGATTAGATGTTCACCTGCTTCGATCTATTTCTGACTGCGATTTCACATTTGTATCCTCTACTGTGTTGAAATACGATTGGGGGAGCAAGGTGGCACTTATGGAGGGGATTATCAATGTCAGTATGGCATTCTCCAGCCCTGTCATTCGGACATGAGGTAGAGGAGTTTAAACCGTCACCAGAGCAGACACCACTATGAATGGTCTTACAATTGGACCTGGTCTGGGTAGGCGGAGTCCCATATCAGAAGTATAACAAAAAGGATAACACATATGCAGGGCAGAGGTAACGCTGGACCTTCATAACTGTTCTGTATATCGGCGTAAGTGGTCTATATCATGGGCGCAGTTGACAAGTTTCAGTTAACTTTAAAGATATATAGTTGCACCATGTTTTCAAGGCTAAGACACTGTGCTAATGCGATTAGCATCAGCATGTTGTGTAAATCCCCCTGGATGCACCTTGTTTACTCCTGACCGGCGGTACGCAGTAAGTTTCCCGGCACTCTTCCCGACAGACTTTGTGAATATTACGTAGCATTGCCTGCCATTTTCGTCCAACTAACTGCACCATTCCAGAGGCATGAGTAAGGTTGTTGACGACTGAAACAACTGTGAGTTTGCTTAAGAAATTACTTATAAGAGGTTCACTAATCACCGTGTCTCAGGCAATATCCTCAATTGTGGATGCCTTTCTCCGTGTTTGGCACGCTGGATGGTGAGCCGCCACTTAGTCACAGTACCCCAATAATACTGACTTTGAATAGTGATCATGATTACTCGGCTATATGTCATGCATCACCAATCAAGAAAGATTCTTGCCTTTCTTGCCGTAACCTCTGGCTGTCATTTCCGCCCGTGGAGTTCTCGTCGTAATGATGAATAATCATGTTTCGATCGGTAAGCTTCGAATTGTGGGTATCAGCCTGGCTTATGGGACGAACCTCAGAGGAAGTTGTCGTCTCCGGCATCCATTGATGCGTTTACACCTGTGAGGGAGACTTACAACTACTGAAGGTCAACTTTTGGGTACTCACCACTGTATGGGAAGTCCTTGCCTTGTACCTAGCAATCGGATTGTAATCAAACACTGCAACAACCGTCAACAGGATTGACAAGGGACAGTCTCACGGTGTTAATAAAATGTTTTACTTTGCAGTGCGAGTTCGTAATTATCTTTTACGCTGATCTTCTATATGTCCTAATAGTTATATTCTTTTTCCTTGCATCTTGGCCATCTCTCTCCAAATCTGTCGGTGTGTTTATCTGCGACCGAGTCACATCTGCATCTGGCCTTTCATCATTTCTATAGGGCTGATATTCCTCGGGATCAGAGATCTACAAAGGCATTCTTCAAGTCCCGCCCGTGCAAATATTTGTGCTGGGGTCACGCCTCATTTTTAACGTTCGAGGATACAACGCTAAGGATGTGGCTAACTCCGACACAGCAACTACTATGATCACAACCTTATTCCAAGAGCGAATGTGTATTCCAACTGATAGTGGCATGCAGCTTAGGAGATATTGCAGTCTGTGGGGACGTGATCATTGTTTCGAATTCCAATATGGTATCGGTTTGATGTTCTGGTGCAGATTTGAAAGAGCAAAATCACGCAACTGCTCGACGCATTATGTACTGCAAGTGCCTGATTTTTTTTGCTATCTACTAGCTTCTGCGTCCTCAGAGGAAGAAGTAGAGTCGACGATAGATTGTATGATCAACGAGGCGTCCGTAATCATTTACGAAACAATTCTCGAAGGACAAATGGGGTTGAAACTGCACATCACGAGTATACTAGTGCCTTTATCCACTAGCGTGCAGTACGGAGGTCCGCTCGAAGCTCAAGAGAGATCTAGACGCCAACGTATGTTGGCCTATATGACATAAGTACGTTTATGTGCCAATAAAGATGAGACATCGGGTCATTCAAGGGGCGAAGGCGCGGTTACTGCCATCATAATATGCTGAATAAAGTATTACGGCTGGCCAAGGCAAGCAAGGTCAGGCGTCTGGATCAACTGTTTTCGCTAGTGCGGGGAACAACCTGTGATCATTTACGAAATTGAGAATTAAGATACGCCAAGAACAGGGAAGTTAGCCAGCATCCCCATATAAACACAGCGCCTCTTTGATCATGAAACAGTGGGTGTGGAGATCGGCGGAGACTGGATTGCTTCCCTATTTCGAGTGAAGGAGCTGCGCCTGTTATATTCAAAGAGTACTTGGTGCTTGTGAATATTCTGAGTCACTGACTGCGGACGGTATTAATTTGGCTAACAACTCTGAGGCTAGGTCGCCATTACAACGAAAATTAACTCCTCTAAGCTGGCACTCAGTTGTTGAAGAGCCGGATCTATTGAGTGGCTAGACCTAAACTGCTCGCGAAGATGGAAATGTCGTCCTGTAGTCTGTATTGCGGCTCCTAGAAGTCCACATAAGGTCTTTGATAGTCTAAAGTCCGAATGCCGAACTCAGATCATGAGAAGTAAATGCATTCCCAAGTCTTGCGCAACGGATCTGATTGCGAACTATCGCACGTACAGGGTTGGCTAGTAATCGCAAATCGGGAACATTTAAATACCAGGCCTTCCTTTGTCTAGATGATAAACCTATTCTGGGTCAATTATGACATGTGGAAGGTCGCAATGAAGGGCGGAGACCACAGAACATCACGCGTAGGAAATCAAGAGGTGCGTTATTGTTATCGTGCGGCACAGGACAAGGTTTGAGTAAGCGGTGGGAGCATGAAGTCGCGGAGCACCAAAGAGGATAATTCTTGATTCGCCGAGGTAGGTCAGGACAACAAATTATTACCCGCCCATCTTGTTCTATGCAAGTAACATCCTTGCTGCTATTGAACAACGGCGGCAAAACTATTGGAATAAAAAATTGAGTAACACTGCTTACCGGTAGCAGTGGAATATGAAGGGAAAGTCAAGGACAGAGAAGGGACTTAAGGATATTTTGAGAGCACAACTCCTTTTGGGATGGCTATAAAGTTAACTGAGCATTGATTAACAGAGACAACAGAAGCGATCAACACGAGAAGGATCTAGAAAGACTTGCATAGTTGATCTTGTAAGAACAAGGGCAATAAACCAGAAATTATAAAGAGATTTATATCACCGGCTCGTATGGCAAGGCATAGGAAAACAGTGTGGGAGGGTGGAAACGTTGGAGCGGAGTCCAGGATGTTTGGGTCGGAGAAAGAGAAAGAGATCATGCGTTGCGCTGTCAAACTCAACTTCGATTGATAATTATGGCCAACGAATTCACAGTTATCGCTCTTTTCATACGAAGGTCTGCTCGTCGTAGAGCTCGACATCATGAAGTTCAGACGATGAAGTAAAGGCGCGCGCGGCGTCACTTAAAGTCACGTTTTTATCCAAGTCCCACGTTTACAATTTCTCCCAGTTGTGCTTTCACTCCATCAATTATACTCAAAAACTACCCTTTTCCTCGTCAAACTCTTCAAGACCTTTGAGATATCAAATTTGGTGTCAAACCGATATCGTCAATTCAAATAATTTAAAGCACGGGAGTGTAGGAGACGTGTTCTGAGCGGCGACGATCGGAAAACCAAGCAATTTCGAGCGGAGTGAGCAACTACTTTCTTCCCTTTCCTTCGTTCCATCTCTACTGGAGCCTGTTATCCGTCTACTTCACAAAATACGAGGTCGATCAAACACTCAACATGGTCCCCGTTCTGCAGGTTCGTGATTATTCGCTCGGTCATAGAGAACAAAGTTCTGTGAAGAGCGCTGGGCAAAATTCTTGTCCCCAATGGCAAGCGATCAAGCCAAGAGTGCTGGTGCCGTGGCACAAGAACATCACATGCCACCATACCAAGCATACGGTGCCTACTCGCCACCTTTCCCGGTCTACTATGATCCGAGCCATCCTGAATCAAACGGCGCGGCACACCCAGCACCCCCGTACATCTATCATTACCCACCTCCGGGGATGATGTACCCTTATCCTCCTCCTGGTAAGTCTAGTTTCGCGGCGCCATCTTCTGTCGTTCTCTCTTACGTTAGAGGCTCGTAGGATTTCCGCCTTATGCACCCCCACCCCAAACTAACTTTCAACGCGTTAAGCGTAAGCAGGTCAAGATGGCAGTACGTTGACGTACATTTCTGCGCCCATTTTCTAAATTAATTATGATATTATGTCAGTGTACTAACTGCGCGAATGCCTGCAAGCGTTGTGATGAGCATCGTCCATGTGAACGATGCGTCAAATATGGTATCCCAGAAACGTGCGTTGATGGTGTGCGGAAGGAGCGACAGAAGGGAATCAAGCGGGGACCCTACAAGCGCAAAAACAAGTCCGGCGGTAGCGATACTGCTACCTCACCCACTCATAATGCCACTTTCGAGAGTGCGTTATGAAATCATCAATCTGCATTTTTTTTTTGCTCATCAGCGGGATTGACAGCTTTCTCGGCCACCCCAACTGAAGCAAACGGTGACTCAACTTGGCACCCGCCGAACGGTGTAGCGCAAGGTTCTGCGACCGCAACTCCTGCACCTTCCTCGATGCCATCCTTTCCACCACCACCGCCACCGCCAGAGGGGGGATATTACCCTCCCCCATATTTCTATCCTCCCCCTCCTGGTTTTGTACCACCCCCTGAAGGTCAGGCGCCCGTGGAAGGGTCCCCAAATTCTGGCGCACCTCCGATGATGCCTTACTATATGCCTCCTCCTGGATACTTTGGTCCGCCATATTACGGCCCTCCTGGCGTGCCGCCACCTACGATGGATCCAGCTCAGGCTGAGCTTCAAAGGACCTCTGGCCCGCCTGTAGATCATGATCCTGATGTTGAAGAAATTCCACCGCCTGCTCCCAAGACAAATTCGAAGAAGAGATCAAGGGTCGGGAAAGATGGGCAGCCCAAGAAGAAGAAGACCAAGGTTGCTGATGTTGTGCAAGAGCCTTCAACTTCCAGTGGAACGACGGGAGGGAGCGACCAGGCTTCAGAACCTGGACATGGCAGCCCAGCTGAGATTGGTGATGCATGAATATCACTGGGACTCCTCTTGCTGCACACAGTTCCCTGCTTTCGCACCGCTATTATCTTTTTTTTTGCAATCTCTGCTTTCTCGTTGTTCAGTTTCAAATGCATGTTCGATGTGATTCTGTTTTGCCTCCTACGTACTTCTGAAAAATTTTCAGACACTCCGACGCTCTTTGACCACCAACAAGGTCTCGATGAGGATGATAACATGGGGAGAGGATGTAGATCGTGTGACGCGATCCTGTTTATGGTCAAAAAGCCGCCGGAGGCAAAGTATGCTGTCATTTTCGAACACCCCGTACGTTGATGATAGATATGTTACTCCCACAGTCAAATTCTTGAACGTCCCTGGATTTTTCTATTTGGTCGCCTTTTTTTTTCTTTCTTGTTGCCCTTTGGAATTACGGTTTCTGCTAGTTGTACGTCTATGACCTATCTATCATCCTATGCCTCCCGCCTCCTCTCACTTAATATACGATTCGGTGGTATTTATTACTGTAGGATATCTTGAATGTTGAAGCAACATGGTCGTCCGTGGTTACCGAAATTGATTTCTAGAAGCGATGGTCAGATACAAACATAGCATCATAATTACCTTGCTTGTCGTGGCAATGTTCCATGTGCATCTAAAATTTAAAGCCGTTCGTCACAACGCGACCGCTACAACACACAAGTCGACAATCACGGATTTACATACCTCGGCTCGTTAGTCTGTGAAATAGGTTGCTTTTAAAAGGCCCTTGAATGACAAAGCGAGCGCCAAAATATAAGAGAAGTGGAAAGACATCAAGCAAAGAAAATGTTCTTCCCCAGCGGATGAATAACATACCGGCTATGTCCGGGCGTTTGTTTATTTCAGAAGGTGTTGCCAAACAATCGCTTAAATTTTGAGTGACTTCAAAATTCGAAAACCGGTTGTGTCCGTCTAAGCTTCCTCTTCACCATCTTCTGTACTTTGCCTTTCCCGCGCCACATGTCTGTTCTCCGTGCCCTTCGTCAAGTTACTGCATCCTCGTCACGGGCTATTGCTCGTCCTGCGACTCGCTCTGGCCCCCTGCGCCTTGCGACTGTGCAGCTTGCTCCACGGGTATCCATGACTGCTGCGAGAGCTTTCTCGGCATCTTCGTGTCGTTTCTCGGAGGGTTCGAGTGAGCTTGATCATTTTTTCAATGAACCAGTACTAACACTTGTTCGGTACCGATAGCTGACGTCGTCCTCTCACAAAAACTTGCCGAGGAACTAAAGTATGAGAAAGAGGCTGTCGCTGACGCGCCGGCTGAGCCTGAGTTCTTGAAGGCATTCAAGGAGGATGGCATCTGGGAGGTATGTGTTATGGAGAGCAGATGGCGGGCTTGTTCCTCAGACCTTTCGTACAGATCCAGGACGTCGCCGGTAACGATGAGGTCACTCTTGTACGGAAATTTGGCAATGAGACGTAGGTTAGAGAAATTATACCGTTTGGCATGTACTGATATTTTTTTAGTATTCGTATGATGTTCTCCATTGCCGATATTCAAAATGCTGAGGAAGAGCCGGAATACGAGGCGGAAGAAGGTGAAGGTGGAGAGGAGCAACCTCCCCACTCGTACCCTATCCGTTCTTCATTCTCCATCACGAAGGTATGACCTCACGTGAAACATTCTTGCGCTTGTACTTACATTTGGGTGTAGGCTAATGGAAAAGGGTCTATCAACATTGACACTATGTGCCAGGAGGGCGCGTTCATTATTGACAACATGTCCTACTATCCTGATGCACAGCTTGGCACCGAGCTTACTGCCGAGGCCGACTGGAAACGCCGTGGTTTGTACATTGGCCCTCAGTTTGATACCCTCGACGTTTCCGTCCAGGAGGAGATTGAGAAGTGGCTACAGGAGCGGGGTATCAATGAGAACCTTGCCATGTTCGTTCCTGAATATTCCGAATATAAAGAGCAGAAGGTTGGTGGTTATTTGCCTGTCCATTTTTTGCAGGACCTTATCGCTTTCTCTCATAGGAATACGTGAAGTGGCTGGAAAACGTGAAGAACTTCGTTGATGCATAGGCATGTAGTTCTTGCTCTCACTGCTTTCATGACCGCCCAAAAGTCACCCCTGCCATCTGCATGACCTTGCACGCATCTTTACACGTACAACCATACATTTATTGGCTGTTGTCTCCCCCCTCAGTCCCTCACTAGCATCTAATGTTACTCAATGCTAACTGCTTCTACTTATAAAAGTCTATTTCCGACGTGTTGCCTTCAAGCTTCAGCGAGATCAATGACATTCATTTCTACGTGTCAAGTAGTCCACTAACATCTGAGTTGTGTTTCCTAGCAGTGATTGTCAAATCGTCTACATGGACCGCCGGGAACACGTCTATCACTATGAAGAGGGTCCCGAGCGCTTAGACCATTCGAAGTAATTCAAACATGTTTCTCGTCACTTGTACGACCCTGCAGACTTTTCTTTCACAGACCGCTTACGTAGCGATTCAACCTGAAGTGGAAAAGCCGCCACTGCTGCTTCGCGCCACAACAACAGTGACACAATAACCAACTGCTGAGGGATGCATGCGCGGGTCCACAGGTTGGTCCTGTGTGTATATAAAAGACCTTGTTCGAGCCAGAACATGTTCAGCATCATCTCTTGCATCCTCGTCTACCAAGTCTTCTCGAGTGGCCCGCCTCCCTCTCCACATCAGCAATGCCATCATCTTCCAGACTCTACATCCCCGTGCACCGACGGGAACCTTCAGCAGATTCGCCGAACTCAGCAAAGGTTTCGTCACCAGCATACTCGTTGCCACCCTCGCCACATGATAGTCGTGAGTATCACCCCCTAGCCTCTACCCATCGAGTTGCAAATACTTGATGTTAACCACTTGACGCAGTGCCTATCTACACGCCTTCAGACTTGCTACTACTAGCATCATCGCCACTGTCAAAGTTGTCGCCTGAGGAATTGAGCGCCTTGCGAGCTACAGCGCCAGAAATCGTGCAGAGCCGGAAGCAGCGCAGAATACACGAATGGAACATGAGTTTTGGCCCGTACTGGCCTGGGAACCCCCGCAGGCGCTCTCAATTCCCCTTGTGGCCACATTCAAACACTTCTGAATTTGAAGGGGAGGAACAAGGATGGAGGAGGTAACGCTTAGTAATGGATATGCCCGTCTGAGTCGACCAAGTTCATCGCTTAAGGACATCCCAAGATTCATGATGGCTGTTGGAAGCGACCATACGGTACGGGTCCTGGAGTCCATATGATACGAGTCCTGGAGGATTAATCGATTAACCCTTCGGGAGCTTCAAGCTTGAAGTTTTATTTCCTGTTTAAATTCTTATTGCCTTTGACACCTCATGCTGTCCTTACCTTAGATGCTACTGCCGATTGACTCTTACCGTCTCGGACTTCTTGGTGTCCAATGCTTAAATATCTTGCTTCGTTCGCAGCCTGCCTCGGCGTTTCTCTCACGTCCGCTAAGACTTACTTCGTGTCTGGCTTTCATCAACGGCCACTTACACCACTTGAATTTGTATTTTGTAAATGAAAACATAAGTCTCATACTGGCAGATGTATCGTATTCCACCCAGATGAAATTCTTTCAAGTCAGCAGTTGGGTGTTAGTATTAGCTCCCCGTAGGTGAATCATAGATTGGTCTTTATTGTGCTGTCGATCATGTTGCATATATCCATTTTTTGAGCCAATACTCAAAGAGTCATTCGAAAGTTCATATCTGAGAAACACGATCGAATTCTACACCGCAGTGATGACCTAGGGTTACCATAGGCTTGAACAGGGTTGCGAGCTTTGAGGATCCGTCCGAAAGTTAACACCGGCTGGTACCATTACTAAAGAAATGAAGAATAGATAAAACGAGCATAGCGGTGAGTAGCCCTTCTATAACACAAACATACACGTATAAATGAAAAATAAGGCTACACCTTGATCAACCCCTTCAACCACCTCACCCACTCACCAACATCTGTGGCACGTGTGTAACCAACGCTAACCACTGCTAGGCTCACCACCAGGAGGAGCCATTTAGTGTTGCGCTTCCGTTCGATTAATCCCTTCAGGGGCCTTGTTCAATAAGCCAATTTCGTAAGTGCTAGATATTGTGACTACGTACGTGGCCATTTGCCGAAATTTGGGGGCGGGGTGGGAGTTTGACACCGAGACGTTTGAGGGAAGCTATCTTCCCGGACTGGAACTTATGGTGAGGGGAGTGCTGAGGAATATGAATCATTAAAACTTACAGAGTAAGGAGGAAACCTTGCTCCTAGGATATTGTCAATCCTATAAGATGTCACAAGTGAGGAAGAGGACGGAATTAAAAGTAAAGAGCAAACCATCCAGGAGAGTCAAGAGAGGCACGTAAGTGCGTGAACATGTCGAAAGTGAAACCTCGTGTGTGATACCCAGCTAAAAAGATGTAGTCAGTTATGGCTGGCTTGAGAGAAGAATGAACTGACATCCGCTGGGGCCAATACCGCCGAATGGCAGTCCATCAGCTAAGGCAATATCAGTGTGCTATCCTCATTAGGAACATTGAAAAACATACTGGCGCAGTGTACCATCACATCATTGGCAATAGCTGAGCCACTCTGAGTATTGTCAAACACTGACCAAGAATGTCAACGACAATAGCTTGATAAACAATCGAAAGTAAAACACACCTTTAGCTTTGAAGGCCGCATCTTGCGAGAAACAGTACAAAGCGAGCGGATGGTCGCTGACAGAACTCAGTCTGATATTAATATGTGAATACAAAGTCAACTTACTGAGCATTGATGTATGCAATTGCTGCATCGACATTGTCCACAGGCATAATAGGCAAGATCGGCCCGAACAACTCGCTTTGCAATCAGTCAGACGTGCTTGAAAATACTCCAACAATCAGATGTATACGCACTCGCTCATCAGGGAATCACTATCTTTGACACCCTTGACCACGGTAGGAGCTATAAACTTTCGCGACTCATCAGTCTGCCCACCAAAGGCGATGGTGCCGGAAGTGCTGTCGAGCAAGTTCTTGAGACGATGGAAGTGCATGAGGTTGATGATACGAGCAATATCCGGAGTGGTAGTAGCGCCAGAAGGATAGAATTCGTCGTGTCTGCGGACGTGATGAGATATAGATTGAACATGACACATATGAGGGTGTGATGAGGTACGCACGCATCTTTGAGGGCCTTCACGAACGCGTCCTCGGAAGAGCGCGGGACGAGGACGTAGTCTGGTGCGACGCAGGTCTGACCGGCATTAGCACACTTGCCCCACATGATACGGCGTGCAGCAATCTTGAAGTCACATTTAGGGTCGATGACAACGGGGGACTTCCCTCCGAGCTAGGAAGACGTTGGCACTAGTACATCGCACTGAAGGTATGGATTTACCTCGAGACTGATAGGTGAAAGAGTCTTCGCAGCGGCTACACCTATAATCTTTGCTACACGCCCGCTCCCGGTGTACAGGACTAGCCGTCTCGCGTCATGATTCCGACATCAAAAATAGTAAATTGCACATACTATGACCCCATGGGTATTCCATGAGCTGCACGACATGATGAGCACAGTCTATATGTGACAGAAGTGGATAACACACCTTGCTGGTCTCCGGAACAGCACCCAACACAACTCTAATGACATCACTGTCCATATACTTTGGAATGAGTTCCGCAATGAGGCCGCTGATAGCAGGGGACAATTCAGACGGTTTGAGAACGACACAGTTGCCAGCAGCAATTGCTCCAATCTTGAAAAGGCAAACAATGAACTGGAAGCGAGCGCAACAAAAGACGAAAAGGAACATACGATAGGTCCAAGAGCAAGCCATACGGGATAGTTGAATGGGCTGATGGACAACACGACACCCTTTGGTTCCTTGCGGATGACTGGACGGAAAGCAGCAAATTTGATGTTGAAAGGTGCTTTTTCGGTTCGAGCCCACTTGTCCACGCGGTCATAGGCGATCTTACAGTCGCTAATGGTTGAGTCAAGCTCGAGGCTGGAGTGCAGGTAAGTAAGCTTCATACATGGTAACAGAAACAGTGCTTACAATGAAGCTTCTAATGGAGGTCTCCCTAGGTCAATGGCAAGAGCCTCTTTGAAACGTTCAAGGTTGTCCTGCAGAAGGTAGGCCAGTTGCAGGATCTGAACCTTCCTGAATGCAATGGGTTTAGTCTTGCCCGACCGAAAAGTTTTGTTGAGAGTAGAGTAAATCTGAAGCGCGTTCCGTGAGCTACAGAATGGAAATATAGTTCGCAAGCCTCGCACCTCGTCGATTTCTTTGAACGACGTGAATTTTAATTCAGGAGCCATACTTGACATGACTGCACACGAGGAATGAACACGTTCTATAGTTACGTGGTCTTTAGTATATACACAGCATAGACTTGGAGACCGAGATTTGCAACCAGTGGTACGAATGAATCAAGAACTGACACGAGTTCATCCACATATGATGATGCCAGTTCGCCAATCATTGAAGGACTTACAGTCTCTCACACAAATATTATCGAGTCTCCAAGGATATACGGCTTTTGTGCGGTTCGGATGGGAAGCTATCTGAGGTTATGGAAGGTGACTGCAATAAGCGAAAGCGAACGAAAAGAATCAGCTGGGAGTGCTTTGACTCTGTATTATGATAATGGGAAATTATCTCGTGTGCCCGGAACAATCGGCTACTATGTTACAAGGACATCTGAAAGTCACTAGTAGTAGTATATTATAGGCATGACTATTTTGAAGCAGTTCCGAGTCAGCCGGCAGAACTGGCAGAACTCGGTAGAACTATGCCATGTATTCTACCAGTACTTGTGCTACGTTCTACTATAGGATAGCAAGCTCAAGTCCTTGGCCATTATTTTGTCTACACTTATTAATGCTGCCGCCGGCACTAGTACTAGTCCCTCGTCAACATGCAGCCGCCGCAGTTTTTCGCAAAGGCGGATGCACTCCCTTCTAATACTTCCGTTCCATTCATTTTACATTCCAAGCCAAATTCTCCGTGCATCGCTCCTTCCCCATTAAGATTTACTTATAATTATCGTTCTGGGTGTTCGAGAACCTATATATCCAAGCTGCATTGAAGAAGCAAGTTAAAGAAACGACCATCTTCATTGGTCTGTTGACGCAGAGAGACTAGTCAGCATGCCCTTGATCAATCAGAATAAGCTACTAATGTGCATCCTTATCAATAATTATGATGCTAAGATCATGCTATGCTGCTCTGCCAGCTTGTCACATACTCGAGTTCAGGTCCCTATAGCTTCTACTAAGACCTAGGTGCCACTGATGTCACATTAATATGGATTGCAATGAACAAACAATAGAGGGGGTGGGGAATTCATCTGAAGGCATTACGTCCTCTGTCATAGTGATTGTCAAAGCTCTCCGGACGGACGGATGTAACATTCCTATACGAGTATTATCTAAGGCTGCTGTTCCTGTGCGCGCATATCGGTCGACATGATCATAAGCTGCTCGTAAGCGATCAAAATTACATTTCGGAGATATTTGCAGCCATCCGATGAGGCAACAACCACAGCCACACTGAAACTGGTGGCTTCACCGTCGGGCTTGGAGCTTTACATAAGAATCAAATGGTGAGTTGAGTTGGCTACAGCCAGGATATGGGTGACAATCACCCAAGAGTCTCAAGCGATGGAGGTCGCGGATACAATTGACCAGTCTTCTAATTGAGACATGCATTTTTCCAGGAATTGCTGTCCTTGCAGACCACAGGAGAGGGGAAGTGAGCGTGGAAATACAGTGTCGGCAGGACTTGCTGAAGGCTGCTTAAGATAGAGACCGCGAAAAGTGAATAAACAAAAGTCACTGACAGACTGAATCGGAGATTGATCCAACAAGAATTGAGGAAGGTCATTCATAGAGAATGACTAACAAGTACTTGGCCAAATGATTATCGCAGCAGACATGATACCATCGAGCGGCTGAGCCTGTACAGTGCCCTGAAAGAGAGCTGCGGAAACAGTGCAAGATTTGGCAGTGGCCATGCACTTGAAATCTTACGGACCACCTGAATGCTCTTAGTCCGGATGTACAGACGGAGGTGCGCAATAGGGAGTATCCTGACACGGTAAATCGAAGGCTCCCCGTGGCTATGAAAATAGGATCCGCCAAGGAGTCCCATGTCTGTCAAGGTAGGCGCCAGGATGACCGGACGAATTGCGGGTCCAGGCAAGAAGACCAGGAAACGCGCGAAAACTGCGCTCAATCTGTTTAACGGCGACTCACGTCATTTGCATGTCAGTGGAGAGCAATGGCACTGTCATGCACGGCCCTTGCCAAACGGACAGGGAATCGGAGTTCTCGCTCTCAAAATATTGTTCTTTTCGACATGTCGGCGCTTCGCCCTCGTATGTGAAAGCTATGACGCCAAGTTTGTCTTTATCATTGTACAAGGCGATCTGCAACCGTGGAGGGCCTGGGGCTGGCGCAGTCCTAGAGTGCTGGCTCGTAGGTAGTCCGAGGAAGTCCAAGTAAGCCCTGCATGTTCGAGAGTCGTAGTCCATCCTCGATAGATAGCCCCTCCTCTTTACCTTCGAGGTTAGTCTGGGCTCCCATTGCGTCTCGGTTCGTGCTTGGTTCCAGCATCGGGTGATAACCATGCTGATATCTCACGAGGCTTTGAAAGTTACCATCGTGAAAGGAACGCATAGGCACAGTATATCGGGTGGAAGACTTGCCGATGAGGAAGGAGAGGCACATAATCCTAGGGCGGGGCGAAAGTGTGGGCCTACTAATCGGCAATATCGGGTACCACTGGGTCTCGAAGCTTAACGCTGAGCTTGAGAGTCCAGGGCCTAACATTGATGTCGTATGTGTATGAGTGCCGTGAGGTGTTGTGAGATGTTGTACAACCTGTGATGAATTACCCCACATACTTAAGACTGGATGATAATTGTTGCCAGGTACCGAGTACTATAATTAGTTCTCACTGAAAACTGAAAGCGCTCAACATTACATACAGTGCTTGACATGGGGGCAGCAACTTCACATTCAATCGGGATCTAGTGGGAGGTTTCTTAGCAGCGTCGTACATAATTGAGATCCGAGGTAGCACTTCGCTACCGGACCCGAACTCACTTGTCTGGAATGTCTTTCTCTTTCCGCTTCGAGAAAATTCGTGGAGGTTGTGGCGCTTCATGATCGATTCTGTGCGCGCCGCGTGCTTGTCGATCCAGGGACCAACTCTAAAGAATGGGCAGCCACTAGCAAATCTTTAAAGTAAGGGAGAACGGGTGGGAATCGTCTCGCTTGCTCGCGTGGCTTTCGCTTAGGAACGCTTAGCTCGGCTAATTTCTTTTAGGAAATTCCACGTGGTTTTTTCAAGCGCCGACTCAACGGGTCAACGGGTTACTGCGCTCCTGTGTGCCCCGACTCAATGGGTCACGGGTTTTGAGTGCTGACTCAATTATCACTACTGTAGCATTGTAAGTGTATGTGCAGTAAATAAATAATGAAAATTTGAATTTTGAATAAGAGAACAGGGGAATGGGTGAACATGGGAACAGGGAAATGGGTCAAAGGAGAGCGAGCTTGCGAGCGATCCTTTGGCCCATTTCCCTGTTCCCATGTTCACCCATTCCCCTGTTCTCTCATTCAAAATTCAAATTTTCATTATTTATGTACTGCACATATCAGGATGCAGCCAAGGCCAGGAAGCCAAAAAGGGGCGCGAAGCGTTCCTTTTGCTTCCTGTGCCGAAGGCACAACGGGTGTGGACTAGTGTCTACGCAAGGGGGGTGGCCACCAACCAAAATACGCCACCATAGCGCCCGACTTACGCCGACATAGCCAGTGAGATAACCGGCTTGACTAGATCACCGTTACCCACTGGCAAGAGTTGCTAAGTGCTGGCGCCCGCTATCGTGATTCCGAGTTCCTTGCTGACCTGGTACTGTGCGTCCTTGACTATCGCGTATCGATAAAGCGATGATGAAACTGTTCGACAGCCAGCACAGCCCTACATCTAAGTACTAAACATAGGACTTACATACACTTAATAAGTAGACTGTATCAAACTATGCGTGTTCAAACTACGGACCGGCTCTCGTTGTGCCCATATCCGGGTTTCTTCCATTGTACACCCTGCTCCTAGTCTCTGATGTGACGGAAATGCATTACGGTCGTACTTCATACAGATCGAGGGATAGGAACTGCGTCTTTGATGAATGTCGTCACTTGTGTGATCGAGTGCACAATTGTTTTGATGCGATCATAAGCTATGAAACACAGGAAAAGCCTTGGTGGTGTAACCATGTTTTTCATAAGTCGAAGCATGTTATAGTCACAGAACCCTAAAAAAAGAAAACACAAGTTGCCAAGAAGTCAGACCACGATCTTTCAACTTCTATCTTCTTACCATAGGACGTTACATATCCAGACGTTCTCGGTATCTAATCTGACAAACAGCATTGACCTGTGTTATCCTTGACAGTTGGCCCAGTTTTGCAAACGGCGCGTCCGGAAAGTTCCCTTCGTCGTCGTTCTCGTACAAAGTATCTGATCAAAGCATGAAGCAGTGCATCTTGCAATTGATTGTGTTTGATCCATACCTGTGGGAAGAAGTTTGGGGCACTGCGGTGAAGGCGGGGGAAGTCGAGTCGTTGATGGTTGGCTGAACGTTGATTGCTGATTGTTGGGAACGCATGATGCATCATTTCCTACGCTTCTTCGGCTGCAGCAGGAACAAGATGTATGTATCAGTATTTGGTTAGGGTATCCAGGTTCGCGATCGCAGACTGATGTCCGAACGGCAGCTGTGAGTTGAAGACGGCTCCCCGGATGCCGGTGAATAGTAAGATTCCCCGTATTATTAGTAACGCCGAACCTGCAGGACGGGTCTAATGGCAATTCCTATTCTCTTCAACTAGGAGTAGGCTCGATTAACGATAGGTTGCACTGTTAAATTAGCATTCGGACGTGTTATTAATATTATGGAGGCCGCGGGTTTCATGCACGATCGTAGAACGCGACCTTGAACTACTAGTCCTTACTGATAGGCTGAGGCTAGAATGAGTGCCACAGCGTGGACCTGTGACCTCAAAGCTCCCTTCGCATAAGAAGCGGGGCAGGTGTCATTAATGAGAATAAGATGCAGGGAAAGAATGATGATTAGCGGAAATGGATGTGAACGCAGTTACATGTTGCGGGAGCAAACATGTCAAGCTGCTCAAACTTTCGGCTGAAACAGTGAAACACAGTACTACTAAGTACATAATGCGTATTACCACCATGTCGGGATCCGCGACCCACAGCAAAAACCACTCAATATCGTCGGTCCGATCGGCATCGGACGAGGTGAAAAAGTTCTATAAATGTTAACTTGGCTCGTGTTTAGTCTGACTAGAAGGAGGGTATTGATAGTAAGCTGATAGCACACAGTACTAGTCGGCACATTATCATGTTTTTCTGCGGAGTACTGACAATGCCCGCATGCGATGCCTTTCTCAAACGTACAGCGAAAAGGACTCAGAAATCGGACCGAGGGTAGCTACATGGGATAATCAAAGATAGCTCCGCTCCACCAACTACGTGAATGCGATCGATGATCGATGTCATAGCACTGAGCTCCTGTTGGCCATTCTCAATTGCACACTTTTGGTAGGTTCAGCTTGTGTACATAGCTTGGCAGTTATGGCATATGTTGCCCTTGGTGTTGTGTTTTATAATGGAGGTTTG
Source organism: Suillus cothurnatus (assembly GCA_016758765.1). NCBI lineage: Eukaryota > Fungi > Basidiomycota > Agaricomycetes > Boletales > Suillaceae > Suillus > Suillus cothurnatus. The sequence goes on from JABBWL010000079.1 coordinate 120,495, forward strand.
GCAGATACTGTCCCTCATAATAGTAAACACGTTGCTTTGTGTCACTGGGCCAAGTATGCCGTTAAACGGAACCTTCGTTGCAGCCAAGAGTCCAAGAATATTACACGTAGCGTGAACTTGGCGTCTCGAAGATTAGTAGTGGATAGTTGGACTTGATAACGCCTCTAGCCCGAGCTTGTGCGATATATATCCCAAATGGAACCTTCGTTGCAGCCAAGAGTCCAAGAATATTACACGTAACGTGAACTTGGCGCTTCCAAGACTCGAAGTAAAGTGAATATTCGGTTAGAAAGTTGGACTTGATGTGAGCCCGTGGGGTACGGCCTTGAAACAATTATACGGTGATAGAGCGTAGCACAAGTCTCTAGCCTGAGCTTTGTGCGATATCCCGGGACCATACGGAACGGCAGTGTCAATATTACAGTTGCCGAGATTCAGAAGGATTTTATTACGATTCTGACTAAATTAGGTTGGAACCTTTGTATTTGACTTTATTTGGTCGTTCGATCACTGATTTTTCCTCCCCAAATATAAAGTCCGTTCAACGACGGGGCTGACATTCTCCCACTCCTTCCTTATCCTCCTTGACTCACCGTCAATTCTCGTTTCAAAAGTGCCCGAGACACTATAGATATTTCTATAGGGCTTTCCCTTCCTCCCCCCCTCTGCATCGTTCCCCATGTCCGAATCAAACGTGGCCAAGGAGCCTGGTCCACAAGGTGATGAATCGCCTGTTGTCAGCTCTCCAGAAGAAAAGAAGAAAAGAGAGTACAAAGAGTTCGGTCATGACGAAGAGAAACCAACCCGTAGGCTTTCAACTTCTGACACCACTCCCTGATCTTACGTTGCATTATTTATATCTTTATCGCCGCAGATGCCAATGTTGACATGTCATTGGCAAGTAGTCGCCGCGCTTCCATCTAATATTAATTAATTTCTTACCTCTCTTTAGATTGAGTTGAAAGCGGAGGACCTTTATGATAAAGAAAAGGTCGACCTCGAGACTATCGTTATTGAGGATGTCTTCAAGCTCCTTCAATGTGACGAGAATGGTCTCGGTGATGAAGAGGCAAACCGTCGTATTGAACTTTTCGGTCCCAACAAACTTGAGCAGGAAGAGCAAAACGCGTTCTTACAGGTATGTTATACCAGCACCGCGTCTGGAGCGCTTCCACTTATTTTTGTTCTATAGTTCTTGGGTTTCATGTGGAATCCCTTATCCTGGGTTATGGAGGGAGCTGCGCTCGTCGCCATTGTATTATCAAACGGTAATAATCAACCACCAGACTGGGAGGATTTCATCGGTATCGTCCTTCTCCTCTTCATCAACTCCGCCATCGGTTTCTACGAAGAACGCAACGCTGGCAATGCTGTCAAGGCACTTATGGATTCCCTCGCCCCCAAAGCAAAAGTCAAGCGTAACGGTACTTGGTTGGAAATCGAATCCGCTGGCCTCGTTCCCGGTGACATGATCTCTTTCAAGATCGGTGACATTGTTCCCGCAGACTGTCGTTTGACGGAAGCCATCAATGTCTCTATTGATCAGGCTGCCCTTACGGGCGAGTCTCTTCCTCAGAGCAAGAAGTTGGGTGACCAATGTTTCTCGTACGTCGTCTTCGATTTAGCACAGCGGTTGGCATTAAAATATATTTTCAGGGGTTCAACTTGCAAGCAGGGTGAGGCAGAAGGTGTCGTCATTTCCACTGGCGCCAACACTTTCTTCGGCCGGGCTGCTTCCCTCGTGGGTCAAGACGATGATACTACGGGTCATTTGCAGAAGATCCTTGCCCAGATTGGCTCGTTCTGCTTGGTATCGATCGGCATCTTTGTTCTCGCAGAGATTTTCGTGCTCTATGCGGGCTTCCACTACAGCTATCGTCGTGGTCTTAACAACATATTGGTGCTCTTGATCGGTGGTATCCCCATCGCCATGCCAACTGTCTTATCCGTCACTCTTGCCGTAGGTGCCCAACAACTCGCTAAGCACAAAGCCATTGTTACCCGTATCACTGCTATCGAGGAGTTGGCCGGTGTCACCATCCTTTGCTCCGACAAGACGGGTACGCTGACCACCAACAAACTTACGATCGACAGAGCCACCATTCGCACATACGGTCCCTTCTCCGCCGATGATGTCATGCTCCTCGCTGCCTACGCTTCTCGTACCGAGAACCAGGACGCTATCGACTCTGCTGTTGTTCAGGCTCTCGGTGATGCCTCCCGCGCTCGTGCTGGCATTAAACTCCTTGACTTCAAGCCTTTCAACCCTGTCGACAAACGCACAGAGATCACTTACCGTGAAGAGTCTTCCGGCAAGTTGAAGCGCGTTACCAAGGGAATGACTGGTATCATCATCGAACTTTGCTCGCGCAACAAGACCGACAAACTTGAGAATAAACTTGAAGCTGATGTTGAGGAATTCGCCACTCGTGGTCTTCGTGCCCTCGCCGTTGCATATGAGGAACTCGATGGCCAAGACCCAGAAGGTGAAGGCAACGGTTTCGAGCTCATTGGTCTTCTTGCCATCTTCGACCCCCCTCGTGAAGACACCAAGCAGACCATCGACGATGCTCTTGCTCTCGGCGTGAAAGTGAAGATGGTTACAGGTGACCAGCTTGCAATTGCGAAGGAGACTGGACGTCGTCTCGGTCTTGGTGACCACATGTATCCCGCCAAGGTTCTCAAGGATGGACCTGCTCCTGGCAGCAAACACTTGTCACTTGACGAGATGATTTTAGATGCTGATGGTTTCGCTGGTGTGTTCCCTGAGCACAAGTATGAGATCGTCAAGCGCCTCCAGGGTCTTGGCCACTTGTGTGCCATGACTGGTGACGGTGCCAACGACGCTCCCGCGCTTTCCCGTGCCAATGTTGGTATTGCCGTTGAGGGTGCCACAGATGCTGCCCGTGGCGCTGCTGATATTGTGCTTACTGAGCCCGGTCTTTCCACCATCGTCCACGCCATTCGCGGTTCACGTGTCATCTTCCAGCGTATGCGCAATTATTCTATATATGCCTGCGCTGTCACCATACGTATCGTTGTCTGCTTCGCTATCCTTGCCTTTGCGTACAAGTTCGACTTCCCTCCGTTCATGGTCCTGATCATTGCCCTACTGAATGATGGTACCATCATGACGCTCTCAGTTGATCGTGTCTTGCCCTCGATGACGCCTGATTCTTGGGATCTCGCTGAGATCTTCGCGTATGCCGTTGCCTATGGTATCTACTTGACTGCCTCAACGTAAGTAACACTTTATCTACTCTGCCGTCGGACTAAATCATTTCCTGTAGTGTCGCTCTGGTCTCGATCATCTTGAAGACCTCATTCTTCTATGACAAATTCGGGGTCACTTTCCTAGATTCTACAAATCCTGCATATCCTTCTAGTTCCAATGATCCTCAGCTCCACATGATCGTCTATCTCCAAGTTGCTATCATCTCGCAGGCGTTGATCTTTGTCACCCGTTCGCATGGTTTCTTTTTCATGGAACGCCCCTCTTTCGCCCTTTTGGGAGCATTCTGCATCGCGCAACTGGTGTCCTCGATTATCGCTGCTTACGCCGATTTTGGCTTCACGCAGATCCAGCCGATCTCAGGTGGATGGATCGGTATTGTGTGGGTTTGGGTATGTACATCTGCCGAACGTTCTGTCTGTGCCTTTGTTCACTCATGAATCCACAGAATATTGTTTGGTTTGCCCCTCTCGACTGGATCAAATTTGCAATGAAGGCCACCGTTATCAAGAAGCTTCGCCAGCGTCACGAGTTGGCACAGGCAGAACAGGTCAGCGCTGGTGTCCCCATCACTCGCACCCAATCTCGCGTTGCGTCGATCCACGAATCGTTGTACTCGAACCGTGTGTCGTTCATTCGCCGTGCTGCTCGCAAGGTTGGCTTCGGATCTAAGATTACGATGAAGCCCGAGGAGCTTCAACGCTTCAGCAGTATTCAGGCACAGCGTACGGGTGCGACACTTGCTCGTAATCCCAGTCGCACCGCTGCTGCATAGACTTTGTGAGTTGTAGAATGGGAATGCGTGTCTCGAAACTATCCGCAGCAAAGCAAAATATGGAACGAAGTCATGTGTAATCTAGATACTATTAAGGCCCGCCGTCTTTCGCATGTGGTGTCATCCCTCTCTTTGCCTATTCCTACTTATTTCATGTCGTCATCACACCGTATACATACGCATGGCATTGGATCTGGATACCTCGTGCCCTTTTCATCGGTTGCTCTTGGTTTAATTTTTTCTGTGGTTCAGGTCGGCCGATGTGTGTTTACTTGTTCCGACTTTCGAGACCCACACTCCTTTTTTCCCGCTTTTCTTCATAGCTAATGATTGATCGCTCAAGCGGTAGTGGGGCCTTAGTACCCCATTCGTATAGATTCGTCCATCTTGCGTTCGATGTCTATGATTCATGAAATGCCTACACAGTACACATGTATGTCGTAATTAAAACGTAAATGAAGATAGATGTGCCCCTCCATCACTGAGCATCCGGTCAATATCAAGTTCTACTTGTTGATATATCGGTGGTCTATAAGAACTAATGTTGATATGGATACGCTTCGCTGTCAACTTGTTTTGTTATGCGTGACGACAATAACGCCATTCCAGTTGTAGAGGAAACAGAAACGAATTTTATGATCTATTCTCGAGAATTTCTGATTTTTAGGGATGTTTTCGTGTGCCAGATGCGGGAATCCCTTTCATGATGGAAGCCCTGTGTGAGTGAGAGGAGAACGTTGACGCTTTAAGTTTAACGCCTACACCAGTGCGACCAACCCCGAATCAAACGCCCGCCATCTGGCAAGATGCGTATATGCGCACATAATGAAACAATCAAATTTCGTTCCTGTCAGCTAACAGCCTCTAACAGCATGTACATACAGGAACACACAGGTTGCTCAAACAAAAGAATCGGTGCATACATGTCACTACTGACATACGCCACCCAGGGTGTTTATCGATGAGAAGATATCACCGGCTGCTTCACCGCGGTCATCCCTGGAGATATGGTCAGAGGAATGATGCCAGCGAACAAGCGTACTCTGGGAAGATGGTTCGGTTGTCTCTGTTAAGAGCTCAAAGAATCGGACGGTGATTCCGAATAGTATCTGGGGTTAGCTGTGATGCCCGGGGACTCACGTTTCCGTGGGACTTGGTGCTGACAAGCGTCAAAGTATAGGGTACCTGACAGCTTCCATCCGACCGTGGACATTCGGTCAAACGGAATCCCCATGATAGACAGCCCGGAATCAGTGGTTATACAAAGGAAAGGAACTACTAATGCCACCTAGTTCCTCGGACGGAAGGTGAAGGCATGGTGTCGCGAGGCTTGGTCCGATGGTCTTCCGCATTATTTGTTATAGCGGACACGAGGGTGTTTAACTTTACTGGCTGCTCCCGTCGCTCTTTATGGGAGAAAATACGAGATAGGCGGAATCCCACGATGATATGATGTTGACGTCCATGGAATCGGGAAACAGAAGTTTTTGTGTTGCAGGGTCTGCTACTGATCAGTGGAAGGCTTTGATACTCCAATTCATGTCCCATACCCATGTTGACATCTAGGCGATTCACGGGATCTCAATCGGATGTCTGGGAGATACCAAATGTTGGCTGCTTTTATTTCTGTCTGCCGAGGCATGGGTCTGGACCTCTATTCGTGAAGATGCTAAATGTGAAATACTATTTGTATGGGATTCGGGGTAGTGCATGTCGTTTTGCCTTGCGTTTACGGCTCGTGTAGGTCTCATGGTTATTCACACATCTATTTTCAAATGTTTTTGACCACCGTCTGATCCTACATAGTAGAAACACGGTGAAAATCTGGGTCAGCACTAGAATTTCGAAAGTGATGTTCGATTACTTATTCATCGGATACCATATGGATGTTAAACCAGTTAGCAACAGCCGTGGACAGAGGATGCGGACGACCAGTCGATGTCGGTGTCACATCGTGAAGAAGACCCGATGGCAAAGTTAACCGAGGAAAATATTTGAAATTGCAATGGCCAGTTTAAAACTGGTAGGCCTGCGAAGGACCAGGTTACGAGAAACTGGTGTGCGAACAGGAGGAAGGCCCATTTATCGAAGTTTGAGTGTGTCTAAATAACCAAAATGGTATCGTCGTAGATGTTTTCTTGTTCTTTAGAGGACGGACATGTGGTGCAGTCACGTAATTCCTGAAAAAGAGTCGATGAAGTGGATAGGGTAGTCGCGAGAAGGTGTTTCCATATCATTGCACTGGTAACTTGTCAAACAAAATTGTAGTGCTGAAACTAGCTTGAAGTTGGACTGGATGTCAAACTATTGGATTGGTCAACTACTGTGCCAGTTTTTTGTCACCTTATTCGACATCTTGCGGCGCCATGTTAGAAAGCTCGATCTAGCACTCCAAACCTTGTCATCTGAGTGATGGGCGCTTCATCGGTGTTAAAGGAGATATTGAAGTCCTAACTGGTAATAAGAAGGATGATCGGGTGATACTGGAGGATGGCGCAGCCCATGGGTAACTTGAGTTGTTGATACAAGCGCATAGTACCGTCTTCCCACTTACATCCGAATCATCAATTCATGAAAATGCAGCCGAGTTAATCCCGAAGCTAAACAAAACGACTCAGTATTAACGATAGCCACGCTTGGAATCTTAGCTTCGTGTCATCAAATTCGGGCTCAAGATCACAATGATTCCGACCCGTGAATGTCCGTTCGAGTGATACTTTCTGCGGAAAATTGATCAGTTGGTCTCCCGTAACAATTATTAGCACAATATTAATAACTTGTTGAGGTACCCAGTGGCCCCGAGACTGGAGGTAGCATGCAGCATGATGTGGCAGGTCATTGGAAATGCATTTGTCAGCTTGCATACAGTACCAAGCACTTAGTAAGCATGCGCCACACAACTCAGTTTTAACTTGAACATAGCATACTGAAGAATTCCAAGTTTCTCATTGTCGTTGCATCAGTCAACGAAAATTGGATTGAAACTTGATTGCACAATTATATAGACAGCAACTAACTACTCGAAATCAAGCACTTCGATGTTTTGTTCAACTTCATACTCGGCGAAGCATACAGTGTTCACCACCCTCAAGCAAATCAAGCTCAGCTACAAATCCGATGATGCAGCTACTCACCAGGCTCAAGCACGACTTCGACTAGGCAACGCATCATGATGACTTGGGTATTTATCTGGGTCACTGGAATGCGAGCAGATCGCTGCTTTATTTCCTGTCTGGGACAATTTTTTTTAGCATCAGAGTGATCCTTTAAGGTCGGTGACCCTATGCCAGTTATGTCTCGTCATGGATCATACATCGATCTCAATGGCCCCATACCTCGCAAGCGCAATTATTGCGCACGTGCAGATCTGTGCATGTCGTGTAGAAGGGCTGGTCGAGATACTGATATTCTGGAATATTCGGCTACCATGCCCTCGGATATTTCTCCAGAGGGGGACTTCGAAACTGAAAGGAGGTCAAGTTCTTTGCTTCGATATTGGCTGTGGAATGTATGGGCGTAGACTCTCCTAATTGATTAGCATATTGACCAAAATACCCAGAAGCCCCTGTCCGACTTCAAGCTAGGGTTCTGGCCATATTACTGTCGTCGTGCTGCGGTTTGCACAAGGTTTGCAGCACAGTACTGTCTGCCTCGGTTAACGCCCCCGCTTGTCGAATTTATTCTCTTGGCATAAGTTAAATTACCAAGAGGTCATTCGTTCGTGCGCTGAACGGACGGCGTGGATGTTGCTGTGAGTCACCTCTCACGAATTGCTACTGCTGAACACTCAGTGGCTTTGCCACGTAAGTTCTGTTTCTGGCTTACAGAAAACTTACAAAAGCCCAATAACATACTTGTTGCAGACCCAGCGTTTTGGCAACTAAACTATCACCTGTGACATGACATCTCGGTCAGCAACTACCAACCTTCAAGTTGTGCCGTGATTTTGGACCAGTCCTGGCGTGTCCTGGCGTGGCCTACCTAACTCGGAGTTTGCTTTTCTGTCATTTTCCCGACAGCTCCTTCCGTCATCATCATAGAACGTTTGACATTTCTACAAGGCCTTCGCGTCTTCCCATTGCTTTTGTCGATGGTAGTTTTAGGCGCAGCACCTCTGGGGTTTACAACTTAGGTTCTCACAGATGGGACATTTCAACGAAAGGCCACTCGACCTGGTGCCAGACTCATTCCTCGTGTCCAGGGCAGATACTCTGGAAGTCTGGACAAGATAGCGAACACAGTCCCGAGGCTCGAGAACGATTACCTTGGTATAGTTTCAGTTTCATGCATTTCATGTTCGCGCTTTATTCCTGTCTAAAACGACTTATGCTGAACGGATCACTGCAATGCATCTAGAGATCCTCTCTTGGCTCAGGGAGGAAATCACATCAAAGGTGGGCTAACTTGCATGCCCACATAGAGTTATCACAGGGATCGAGTAGATCCAGGCCGTTCTCAATCATCCATGTTCATGTTAGCTCTTGTTGCACATGGGGACGTCACTCGCCTGTTTCAGGAAGAATGCGCCTCTCCCTGCTGTGTAAGTAATCGAACTTGGTTTCAGACAAATTGTAACGTCTCACCATAGATGCCTAGCCCCCTTTCATGCGAAGTACGTTATCAGGCTACTTCAAAAATATTAAACTTGAACCACAAGTTTCCAGGGAAACTATGCACGACACCGTATGGACATCCCTCGAACCTGAGAAGAAGCCACTGTTTGTCCCAGGTGGAATCGCGTACGTGTTTGTTTGATAGCTTACATTTACTGCACGTCTACTTGAGAAATTCCAGGGTCACTTATTCAGTGCCCCTTACGCACAGGAGAACAGATCTATGGGGACCAGACGACAAGGAGCTTGAGCTTCGTTTACATATAAATTACTGACTCAATTGAACTCTGTGTTCTAGCATTGGATTCGATCCGGATAGGTGGCTCGACAAGCGCGTATAGAAATACCTGCTTCCCAATCCCTTCCATCTAATGCAGGACCAGGAATTTACTTAGGGCAACAAGTACGTCACTGATGGAGTTATTCATTACCACCACCCATCTTATACCCTATTTCGTGCTTTAGTTTGGCTACAACGAGATGTCGTTTATCATCTTTCGTCTGCTGTAAAGTTTTTCTGCGATCACATTGTCTCCTGAGCCCGCAATGCCTGAGCCCGCAATGCATTCATCTGCGTGGTGGGCTGAGAAAGACGGTTGGCGAGTAATTGAGTGGTTCAGGCCGAGAAACCACTCGACACTTTATGCCGAGGCAAGACTATCTGTGCCACTAGCATGCTTTGCAGCCGTTTTCCCTCGCATGGTAGTATGTGGGTCAAGATAATAGAAGTTGTAAATGATGTCGAAGCCATACAACGACCTTCCTGCTATATGCGATACATCAGGTAACATCGACAACTCATATTACCAGTATTTTTTTTGCAAGTTTGAAGAAGTGTGAAGTGTCCAAATGTTGTTTGTTCAACTACAATTATTACTAGCCTTGTAAACATCGAGAAGTAATGATTCTGGGACCCGTTTCAACAAATGCCGTGCCATAGATACCAGACTCAACGCCCTATCATCCCAAACAACCAACACCTTCATCGACTCCGAATATATACCTCATCTAATATAAATATTCACGTTGTCTAATATGAATGCACGATTATTTTAGTTGGATACCGCAGAGGTAGATGAAGTAGTTGCGAAACCGACTCGGTGGTTAGTGGTGTCGAAGACAGAGTAGAAGCGTTGGCTGTAGGACAGGTGGTCAGCGTATATCCAACAAGGTCACTTAAAATACAAACAGGAATGAGTAACCGTTGATGAAGTCGAGACCAGTGCCAGAATTGGAGCCGATATCGCCGATGACAAGGTAAATGTTATTACTGCTACCACCGATGTCTGTGTTAAGGGAACGGGGCCAGATTTGGCCGTTGGGGGTGAGGCCGTACGAAGTACCCCCGATGTTGAAGTTCAGAGTTTTCAGGTTAGCATACTGCTCAGAGGTGATCATCAACAGACCAGTGGCGTTATCCAGCATAGCACCAGTAGCAGACTGGTACTTGGCGAATGCATCTAGTATTCTCCAGTCAGTTGGAGTGACCCGTTTATAACTAACTTGTCATACCAGTGGCGATGAGAATGAGGGTCGTGCCAGTGTCGACGATACCAGCAGTCGCGGACAAAATCGTCGAGCTACCGTAGGTGATCGATTGATCGATACCCCAGTAATTGCTCGAAGGCGACGTGGTTGTGATAGGGACGTAATTCACTGAGCTCGTTGTCTTTGAGCTGTCGGAACCACCAAAGGTGAGCTCGCCAGCGCCGCCACCAGGAGCAAAGTAGACACCGAGTGCCTCAGTGCCAATGGTACCCTTGCTGTAGAGGTTATCGGTGACAGTGGGGACTGAATCGACATTGGAAACGGTGCCCTGCGTCAGGTCGGTCGGTCCGACACCAAGAATCCCATCAATGCCATCAAAGCCTTGTGCACTGCTTGCAACACCGATAGATTGTCCGGTAATGACCAAATCGGAATTGAGAGTGACTGTGTCCAAGTATTCCTCTCCGGAAAACTCGCCGGAACCGTAAGAGACGGACTGATGCGTTGTTGTGAGCAAATATTTAGTAGAGGGCGTGAAAAGACATACGACAGAGTCACCAGTAGCCACACTGGTATTGGTGCGTTTGTATGGGGTTTTTGCACCCACCCAGGTGTTGGAGCTGCCCGTATCAATGAGGAGCGTGTCTGAGAGTTTTTTTAGTCGAAGATATCTGAAGTCACTCGATGGCGAGTCTTACACTGAGTTGCAGGGCTACCGACACCAACTTGGGCGGTGTAAGCCGTAACAGCATTAGCTATGCTGAACGAGCTGCTAGCACGCTTGCTGAAACTACTATGCACCATCGCCTGGGCACGAGCCTGGTCAGCGGCAGCGATGTTGAGACTACTACCCCTGGCGTTCACCCTAGCAGTGAAGTGGAGGGTCGGGGCAGCTTCAGGGCGTAGGGGGGATGCATCCACAGTGGACAGCGCGATAAGGAGAATAGAAATGAGAGCCTTAGAAGGGAACATCTGAAGGTACTAGGTGAGGAATGAGATCAGCTGGAAGTGAGGCTTCAATCGTCAATGCAAAGACTTTATATATGTCCTGGCCTCCGACTTAGCCATGCGATACCCAATCTCGAGTCATGTAAGATGCGAGACTTGCTGTATTTCCGTCCGGTCATGAGATACCGATGAGAGGTCTCCGAGATCAACATTGCTGCACGCCGTCATCAACAAGAAATGATTCATTGCTATAGAAATAAGAGAGCTCAGGTCTCATTTCGTCGACCGCTTAGTAGTCGCCCAGAAAATTTACCGGACTGTGAGCATTATGATATTTCGGTTAGCCATCATGATCGAGTACGTTCCCTGTATATCGCGTTCTGGCCAGAATTGGTACAAATAGTCGTTTCGCCTATCTGAGTCAGACGGTGCTTGCACAGGATCCCAACTTTGTCCTCTGCTAACCACAACACGACAAACTTTCCTGGCATGTGCCTATACTTTTTCAGGCTCATAGTTAATCATACCAGTGTGACTGTGAACATACTGTGAAGAACTACACACATGGCCGGTACCGCCCCTGGGAATGAATTTTCGAAATCACTTATGCCCGATGATCTCGAGAATTGCGGCTCGGAGACCTAACGTGGCATGCACAATATGGCTGGCATTAGAGTCCCGAAAGCCCGATTATCATAATATTCATACAGTCACGTCACTTATGCGGTAGTCGAAGGCTGCTCACACTGCTCATAATCGTACTGAGTACCGAACGTCGAACGAGGCTGGACAACGCACTGTTATGGATAGTTTTTGTTGGTCGTAAGAAACTTTATGAAACTCCTGGTGCCATCATCAAGCCCGTTGACAAGCTAAGCTGGTATTCTCGAGATTGGTAGCGGTCATGTGGGTAAAGTTTATTATGAACTGCCAAGGCTATTGAGTATATGGTACTCTGACGGTAGTCGTGCCAGTGAAGATGAAACAAAGCATTGCATTTGTAACTCAGCGAATATTATAACAATTTTAATTGGCTAGATTATCATAGCACGACTCGAAAGACTTGGATCAAATATTCCACAACACAACAACCATCATATTACAAGCATATATAAGTGTGATGGTAAATACGTTTCATTCCTTTGGGGGCCGGGCTGAGTACAAGGTTTCTGTGCTCAGTGTTCATCAACGTTACTGGCCTGCAGGTGGCGGTCAATCAACTTTTGGTTGTGATGCACGCGAACATTAATTTGAGACTGAGTCCACTCCTCAATTTCGACGATCACGAAATTCATTGGTATCCCCATGACCTCGAGGTTATTGAAATTGATAGTACACCTGCGATTCGTCGGTCGCCATTTTGATCGCACTTTCGCAAATTCACTCACGTGCTTCGATCACCTTTGCATTCATGTGCTCGATTAATAATGATTTTAATGGTGGGCGGATTTACGAGGGGGGCGTGGCATCGTCGGAAGACCTTCTTACGAAGTAAGTGCAGGGTTATCGGGCGATGCGATCCATGCAGAATCAAAGTACAGCTGTAGAACTCTGGTGCACTCTGATCTCTTTCTCACGTAGCCCTCTCCTCGTTTCTGATGCACCCTGGATCGTCACATTGCAATATCTTCATCATCCCATACTATGTCATCAATTTATCATGCAGAAAGGGGAGACACCGACCAGCAGCACTACCAAAAACTAAATGAAAGCCAGGTCGTAGCTCGAAGCAAGCCAGACGATAGTATAATACTGTATTAGTAGGTCGGAGTCGAGCGGCCCAGGTAAGGTTGTCAACAGCCTCCTTGTGCGTCATTAACTGGCAGTGCCGAGGCGAGTACCACGGTCCACTAAATACGGAAGACCAGGAGCGATCTTCCAGAGGACTGCCTTCCAAGGCCCAGACTTCCTTTTCATAACTCGGTTGATTTATATGATGACGGCGATCGAAGTTGTTCCCTCGTTCACAGGCCCAGCCGGGTTTCTCTGTTGATAATATCGATACTGGCTCGATTGTCGAAAATATGTTGTGTGCGTGTCTGTCAGTGTCTTCATCGTTCTCCAGCCATGGACAGAGTAGTGCCCTAAACATAATGTTCAGTGAAAGCTAGCAAGCTGCAAAGCAGACATACCGGAATTTCTGCGCCAGGAGCCTTCAGAAAGGATGACCTCTCGGCGGTCGTACTGACCGAGGCAGAATTTGTGGTCGTAAATGAAGACGCACAGGACATAAAGCTAGAACGGTCGTGCGGCCATGAAGAGCTTTGCATAATCGGCTCCTTACATGATCTGTTTGACAACTGTGGCGTTGGTCGTATTGGGACCTTCCTTGAGGTCGGGTCTGACTTCAATAAAACTGCGAAAATGCAACCACTTGAGTTCATCATCGATAGCTGGAGTCAGTGGTCCCGACACTGGGGGTACTTCAACAAGGACAAAGGCAGGTTTGTTGTCAAGAAAAGACATTTTTGGCATTGGGGCCCGAGCGTTCGGCCATTGACACCACCTGACGAAATTGCAATTGTTTATATCCTGTCACTTCTGCCGCTGCACCCTCGATCGTGCAGAGTATACTTTGCTATAAAATCTCCTGGCATGACTGATGCGGCCAGGTTGACGAAGTGCATACTCACCAGTAGTGGGTATAGATAAATTTCATCAGATTTATCTCGGATAGTTTGTTAAAATTCAGCCAAATCACCGCTTGCCCTTATAGACATCCCGACTATTTTGATAATGGTGTGGATATCGTTCACATCCGACCATTTCTCGTAAGCCTCGATAGGTTTGGGTGATCGGTAAGTATTCGATGCGACCAAGGAGGTCCCGTTCGTATGTTATGAGGAATTCTCCTGAACTAGTCATGAAGTTCTGTGTGGATCAGTGTGAGATTTCTGTGGGCGGATATTGGGAGTATGAAGGAGGGGACTTGAAAAAGAGATGAAGTACTACTGACGTAAATAGCGCCCAGTTAAGCGCTGAGTTTGAGTATGATTACGAGGCGGACTTCGAAACGATTCTTTTCTTCAACCAGCTTGAAGGCCACGAATGCTCATCACGTACAGGTTGCTTCATGCACCCACATTTCTGAGCGGGCTAAGGTCTGAGTATTTCAATCCCATTCTATCGGCTCTAGCGGGGCCCAGCTGTAATCAGCTGCGCGACGTACCAGAAAAGTAGCTCCATTTTCACATCCCCAAGATTCTGTCATGGCGGAGGAGGGCGAGAATGGGAGGCTTTGAAAGCGTTGCGGGGATCGGGCAAACCTTTATCCATCGTGTCGCAGTCCTATCGCGCGTGCGCTTGTCAAGATCGCGCTCAGGGACACGGAGAAGTCTCACATCTGCTGAGGGTCTCAGTCTCCGGGCCTTGGCTGCGGTACATTCTTCGCATCTACATCACTAGATGACGTGTACTTTCTTACCCTTAGGATCTCTCCTGAGTTGGTGTACATGTAGACTGCAGTCGAGGTATCCTCTCATGATGCCTACTCTACCGACGAGCGTCTCCGCTCAGTCTCATGAAGATCCGCATATGGCTGGAGATGAACATATCCATGTCCCTCTCCTTGCGTATGAGGGATATATGCGATAGCACTGGTTTGTCCTTGAGTTCACTTCGTGGCTCATGTATCCTTCGTGGATCGTGAAACTCGATTCAGACTACTCTTGGGCTGGTTCTTACAATTTTTTACTTCTTGAACTCCTTTGTGGAGTGTCATTTCCCTGGTGTCCACGGTCTCCGCTTGCCCCCTTATTGGTCGAAAGGAACTTAACTGAAAGATGGGAGTAATGTATCTGGTATGCAGTACTGTTAAATCTTATCTTCACCTCCCAAGTTTACCTCCCAAAGATAGGTAGTCACTTTTTGTGTTCGTAGTAATCACCTCGTCATCTATTTATATGCATATCATACCCACGGTTCTGTCATCATCATCAGCGTGCTTATCGGAACTCTGCCTCACTAAGAATTGAGCTGAATAATCCAGTGGAATTGCGACATTTTGAAGCGAACTCATCAGGTGGGCGCCAGTTGGTATATATAGCGTGGAAGTCCTTCCTCGCACACTTGATTATTTGTCCCTCAACATGCAGCCTCCAGCAAACAAGCCCGCACCCGCTGTCCCATACTTCACTCCTGCGCAGGTCCCCGCTGCAGGCACAGCATTCGATCCCCAGCCCGATGGAAATCGTATACCAAAGCTGTTCCAGCCCATCAAGATCAGAGGGACAACATTCCACAACCGTATCTTCGTGAGTCGGCATATCGGTTGATGAGTTCCCGTGATGTCTCACCCCAATCTCATGCAGCTATCTCCACTATGTCAGTATTCTGCAGATGATGGTCATCTCACGTCCTGGCATATGGCACACCGTACGTTTATGAATATCGAGTATGAGAAAGTATTCACGGGATTCAGTGGGCGGCATCTTCACGCGTGGTCCTGGTCTTTCTATAATCGAAGCCTCAGCGGTCGTCCCAGAGGGTCGCATCACTCCTGATGACGCAGGCCTTTGGAAAGACAGCCAAATCGAGCCCCTCCGCAAGATAGTGGAGTTCGCCCATTCACAAAACCAAAAGGTTGGCATTCAGCTTGCCCACGCCGGACGGAAAGCATCTACCGTTGTGCCGTGGTTAGGTACGGGTCTTGCAGCAACTGAGAGTATAGGCGGATGGCCAGACAATGTATGGGGGCCTTCCGTGGTCCCTTACAAGGACGCCTTCCCTGTACCTAAAGAGCTATCAAAGGCGCAGATCAAGGCGATCATCGTCGCATTTGCAGAAGCTACGAAGAGAGCGTTGAAAGCTGGCATTGATGTCATTGAAATTCACAACGCACATGGCTATCTACTGTTCTCTTTCTTAAGCCCCATCAGCAACACGCGCACAGACGAATATGGTGGAAGCTTCGAGAACCGCATTCGTTTAACTCTCGAGGTCGTAGATGCTATCCGTGACATCATCCCTGAAGACATGCCACTTTTCCTGAGGTACCTTCGAGTCCATAAGATGTTCTTGTTGGTTCTGAATGATATCCCTCGTACTTAGGGTTTCTGCGACTGAATGGCTCGAAGAAGCGCTTCCAAATGAACGATCGTGGGGTGTCGAGGATACCGTCAAACTTGCAGATATTCTTGCCGAGCATGGGGTTGACTTCCTCGATGTCTCCAGTGGTGGTAGCCACCCAAAAGCCATGATGAAACTCGGGCCGGCTTACCAAGCGCCATTCGCACAGGCAGTCAAAGAAGCTGTCGGAGATAAGCTTGTCGTTGGGTCTGTAGGGTCAATTAACAATGGAAACATCGCCCAAGAAGTGCTTGACAAAGGTCAAGCCGACGTCGTCTTGGTTGGACGACAATTCCAAAAGAACCCGGCGACTGTTTGGGCGTGAGTGTATTTTTCTCGTGAGATAAGTTAACATCTGACCTGATGATGTGTTGATAGATTTGCGTCAGACCTTGGCGTCGCGATCAAGCTAGCAAACCAGATTGGGTGGGGCTTCGGGGGTCGGGGTACCAGTCACAAGAAAATAGACTGGTGATTGCAACGACTCGGTGGTATAAGCAGGTCAGACTGCCGCCCGCGCATAACCGTTACACCAAAAGGTAGAATACTGAAGGATTAGCTTTCAGTATCAACGACAGTATATGTACTGATTATGGGAACTCAGGTAAGCCAGGTGGTTTGATAGAATGTAGATGGGGCGGAAAGTCGCATATACCCACTCGCAGTTAGGGAGACACGAAACTCATGAATAGCAAGACGTCGAAGCAAAACCCATGCTCGATCACTCAAAGTGATGTAAAAGCAAAGTTGCATTGAGCCTTCGACACGTTTAGTAACTACTTATGAAGAAGGAAAAAACTGTCTTGATACGTTGTGACGCCACGACAATGCCAATCCCGCAATGTCAAAATTAGACATTGTGACAGTGAACAGTGCTAGTGAATAGTCAGCACCAACGAAACTCAATGCATTACTTACTTCCAACGTCCTCGTGGAGATATTCACGTATGCAAATCAAATATCAGATTGATATACTAAAAAAACATCGACCGGGAAATCTGACCTTATTGCGCTTGCAACAACATGCAAAGCCTTCTACGAACTCGTGATGGATTATCATGACTATCAGAACTACCCGTAGGTACGACTCATCTGAGTACTCGAGGAGAGGGCTGCGTGAGAAAGAGACTCAGAGTGCACTGGAGTTCTACAGCAAAGACTTTAATCTGGCACACGGCGGCATCGCCTGACCACCTTGCATTCGCTTCGAAGGATGATTGATGATCTTCAATGGTGCGCACGGCCCCCTCGTAGATCCGTTATTAAACGCATCATTTCGAGCACATGGATACACACTATGCTGTCGATCAGAATACGTCAGTGGATTTGCGGAAGTGAGTTCTAGATCAAAATAGTGGCCGACGAACCGCAAATGTATTATCAATGCCAATGGAGTCACGGTGGTCTCAAATTAATGCCCGTGTGCACCGCAACCAAAAGTTGATTGACCGCCACCTGCAGAGTCCAGACCGGTAACGTTGATGAACACCAAGCATAGAAACCTTGTATTCAGCCTGGCCTCTAAAGGAATGGATTATATTTACAGTCACGCCCATGATGGTTGTTGTGTTCAAGTTGAAGAATTAAGTCTTTGTCGACGATCAATCACCTATCGTAATCAAACCATAATCTGGACTAGCCAAAATTCAACATGATCTTCGCTTGAGCTGAGTTACAAAATTTTGAATACAATTCTTTTCTTGCACCCCCTCCGAGTCAATACTGCTCGCGTATGCTTAGCCCTGCAAGCAGTTCATAATGAACTTAAAACACATAACTGCTACGAAAATCAAGATCACTGGCTTGGTTTGCCAACGGGCTTGATTATGAAGTTTCTTACAATCAAATGCAACTATTCATAACAGTGCGTTATCCAGCCTCGTACAACGTTCAGTACTCAGTATGATTCTGTGCAGCGCGTGGGTTGTCTTTGATTGCCGCATAAGCAACGTAGCTGTGTGAACATGATCAGGCTTTCGGGATTTTACTGCCAGACATAACGGCACTGTGCCACGCCAGGTCTTTAAGCTGCAATTCTTGAGATCATCAATTCCGAGCCCGATTTCCAGGGGCGGTACCGGCCATGTGTGTGGTTCTTCATGGTGTGTTTTCAATTACACTGGTATGATTAGTTACAACGAGTCTGAAAAAGTATAGCCCTTATGCACATATTGGAAAGGTTTGTCATGTCGGGGCTAGCAGAGGACAAAGTTAGGATTCTCTGCAAGTTCCGTCTAATACGCGAAACACTGTTCTTTGTACTGATTCCGGTCAGAATATGGTAGGCAACATGCTCGATCATGATAGCGGGCCGAAATGCCATGATGCTTATAGTCCGGTAAACTCTCTGTTGTCGAGATGAAGTCTGGGTTCTGATTTCTACAGTAATGAATCATTTCTGGTGACGACCGCGTGCAGCAATGTTGATTTCAGAAAGCTCTCATCGATATCTCGTAACCCCCCTAGGATGGGACGAAAATACAGGAAATCCTGCATCTTACAGGACTCGCGACCGGGTATCGCATGTTTAGGTCAAATGTCAGGACATATATAAAGTCTTTGCATTGACGATTGAAGCCTCACTCTCAGTTTATCCTATTCCTCACCCAGTACCTTCAGATGTTCCCTTCTAAGGCTCTCCTTTCTATTCTCCTTATCGCGCTGTCCACTGTGGATGCATCCCCCCTGCGCCGTGAAGCTGCCCCGACGCTCCACTTTACCGCTAGAGTGAACGCTAGGACTAGTAATGTCAACATCGTTGACGCTGACAGGGCTCGTGCCCAGGCGATGGTGCATAGTAGTTTCAGCAAGCGTGCTAGCAGCTCATTCAGCATAGCTAATGCTGTCACGGCTTACACTGCTCAAGTTGGTGTCGGCAGCCCTGCAACTCAGTGTAAGACTCGCCATCGAGTAACTTCAGATATCTTCGACTAAAAAAACTCTCAGACACGCTCCTCATTGATACGGGCAGCTCCAACACATGGGTGGGCGCAAAAACCCCATACAAACGCACCAATACCAGCGTGGATACTGGTGACTCTGTCGTATGTCTTTTCACGCCCTCCACTAAATATTTGCTCACAACAACGCTTCAGTCCGTCTCTTATGGTTCCGGCGAGTTTTCCGGAGAGGAATACTTGGACACAGTCACTCTCAGTTCTGATTTGGTCATTACCAAGCAATCTATCGGTGTTGCAAGCAGTGCACAAGGCTTTGATGGCATTGATGGGATTCTTGGTGTCGGACCGACCGACCTGACAAAGGGCACCGTTTCCAATGTTGATTCAGTCCCCACTGTCACCGACAACCTCTACAGCAAGGGTACCATTGGCACCGAGGCACTCGGTGTCTACTTTGCTCCTGGTGGCGGCGCTGGCGAGCTCACCTTTGGTGGCTCCGACAGCTCAAAGACAACGAGCTCAGTGAATTACGTCCCTATCACAACCACGTCGCCTTCGAGCAATTACTGGGGTATCGATCAATCGATCACCTACGGTAGCTCGACGATTTTGTCCGCGACTGCTGGTATCGTCGATACTGGCACGACCCTTATTCTCATCGCCACTGGTATGACAAGTTAGTTATAAACGGGTCACTCAAACTGACTGGAAAATACTAGATGCATTCGTCAAGTACCAGGTTGCTACTGGTGCTATGCTGGATAACGCCACTGGTCTGTTGATGATCACCTCTGAGCAGTATGCTAACCTGAAAACTCTGAACTTCAACATCGGGGGTACTTCGTACGGCCTCACCCCCAACGGCCAAATCTGGCCCCGTTCCCTTAACACAGACATCGGTGGTAGCAGTAATAACATTTACCTTGTCATTAACGATATCGGTCCCGGCTCTGGCCCTGGCCTCAACTTCATCAACGGTTACTCATTCCTGTTTGTATTCCAAGTGACCTTGTTTGGTATAAAGCTGACCACCTGTCCTACAGCCAACGCTTCTACTCTGTCTTCGACACCACTAATCACCGAGTCGGTTTCGCAACTACTTCATCTACCTCTGCGGTCTCCAACTAAAACAATCGTGTATTCGTCTGACGCTCACACACAATGTGAATATTTATGTTGAATTTTGTATATATTCGGAGTCGATGGAGGTGGTTGTTTGGGATGATAGGGTCTTGTGAGTAGGGTCTTGTATCTATGGCACATCATTCGTCGAAATGTATTCTCGATGTTTACGAGACTGCTGGTTAATGTGCTTGAACTTTGAACTTCTTCAATTTACTGGCATCGCCCGAGTAGCGCTATGATTCGACCTTTGGACATGCCACAGAGACTCTTGTGTCCCCTGTGACCTCAATGATTGAATACTGTAAGATGGACGGAGGAAGGAGGCCAGGCCAATGGCGCAGCATTAGACAATATACACCAACCATAATCAAGACGATGTTTATTAACACTGACGTAGATTTATATTCTCGACGACGTCATTTGATAAATAGCACGCATTTGTGCTCGCCCCCCAGAAAAATCTCCCGAGTGTCTTACCAAGCCCCTTTACTCATGGGCAGAAGGTAATCGTATACTCAGCATTGAGAGAAGAACTGCAGGTGAATAGAGACGTTGCGTCATCGTATGCATATGCATATGCGTCGGGGCAGTTATCCTCTGCATACGGGTAATCAGTCACTCACATACAAGCAACAGCATGATGTCACTTACTGAAGTAGCTGTAGTATTCAACGCCTGATGAGGGACACGTAGCAGGTGTGTCATACTGGCCAGTGCAGCAGTTGGGAGAGTTTGCTAGATGTTTGGATGAGGATTTTGCATGGTTCGAGAGGAGATATCTCTTACATGGATCACCGTCGAGGTCAGCTTCACATGCACTCTTGCACCCAACAGGGAAGCCGGTGGAGTCATAAGGGCCCTGGAGAGGTGCTGGACCTGAGAGCGGAAGATTTATCAGCGATTTGAATACAGCTGGAGTGCAGTTTACTCACAGTCGGGACCCAGGTCTACAGGGCAACTTGGAACCCCACACCCAACATTATTTGTGATTTCAACGGGCAAATTATACCCGTCAACAAGAGATACTATGACAGGAAGTTAGCCTGACTGATGACATTATCCTGAATCTTATGTACCATCAAAATAGTCAACGCCTCCACCATCCAAAGTGAACTCTGCAAGACTGGCAGGAGGAACTCCCTGATAGCAGAGCAATCAGAAAATTAAAATGTCTTGCAGCGAGTGTATTTACTGTGCCGGTGGTGGGGTCGCACACCAGTCCCCCATTGCAACCACCGTCAAGGCAAGAGTTCGGGCCGGGGTCGGTACTGAAATCACAGTCACGACGTCCCTATCATAATATGAACGGGTGTAAAGGAGGATAGATATAATGAAAACCGACCCAAATTCGTCCAGCAGTCCAGTCGCTCGGGACCTGTTATCAATCAGTCAGATAGATAAGTCAAAGTCCAACGAAATATTATATGTACCTGGAAGGTGACCGCAGTATACTCGCCAGCCTCCCAACTGGTTGACAGTCAACTCGGGTTCAAATGGTGGATATTAAATGCCTACCCAGTCGTGTAGCTAGGTAATGTACCAGAGCCGGTGAACATCTAATTAGTTATTAGTAAAGATACCATCGTTTATTCATCACAAGGAACGTACTGCGGGCCTGTATTTGTCTCTTCATCATTAATGCTGACAATAGGAAGGATATGGACATACCAAATGGTGAAAGGACATGCATTGTACACAGTAATGGTGCGCTGAGCGAGCGCTGTTGACGCCAGAGCGAGGGAAGACGCTGCAAGAAGATACTTCATGATAAAATCCACAATTGAACTAAACTGAAAATACCTTCGCCGAAGTCCCGACTGCCCTCTTTATACCTTTAGCTAGCGCTTGAGAATTTTGGATACAAGCGCAGAATACGCGAATGACATGGAATGTCAGATGGTATCTGTGAGATGATGTCACATCAAGTTTGCATGTGAATGAAGAGCACGCAATGCTAGTCTGGTAGGGCAGGATCCATCGAAATAGTTTATGGCACAGATCCGATCCTGTCGCACCCGACCGTACCTCTGGACACTAACCCATGTGGCACGAGCAGAGGCGGGAGGTCCAAGCCGTCTATATCCATCTTTTACTGACAAGTCATCAAATGGTGGTGAGAAGTAGAACTCCACAGGACCGGGGATACACTGGCATGTCAGTAATTCGACACCCGTAGCAGATACCTAACCTTAGCTGTCATAGTGGGGTGGAAGATGTGCCTAGAGGTGTAAAATATTTCAGTATTCAGGTGTTCTGAGTCATGAGGGGCTTTCAAGTCAATTCTTACCCTCCAAACGATCCTTGAAAACGTTCGAGATGCATGAGATACCAGGGTTGATGGCGCCCAGGTCTCCATCATGATCATGATCGCTGCCACATGGTACAGTCCAAGATGTCATGCGCGTAGAGGCTATAAAAAGGATGGTTATAATTTCTACGGTCACCTGTTGCACAAAAAGTGCTAGGAGGCAGTTGAAAGTGACTAGTATGGCTCCATATAGACAAATTACAACATTTGGAGATTCTAGTGGGGCGCGAGTGATGAGCACCACCGTAACAGAGCCTCATCCAACGTGTCCTAAAATAATGCCACTGTGAGGTGACTCCGGCCAAAGGGATGGGAACTATTATTGAGCCAGAGTTGCAAAATCTGACGACCTCATTTTCATATCTCAGTGTTTGCTACACATCAAGATGAACGGAACTGTACCTACATTGAATCGGGCACAGACTGCAAGAGAACCCAAGACCAAACCTCTATGGCGGGAAGAGGCAGTTCTATACCGACTACAACGCTGACTACGAGTCAGGACTCCTGCTACTGCTCCAGGACCTCTGGCACTCCCGACCCGATCTGTCCTGCCAGAACGCCCCACTCACAGCATTAGAAAATATACCTGGGCCCGACCGCAACCAAGATGAAGACGATGTTTATTATAGCACTGACGTAGATTGATATTCATGACAAACACGACGAAATTCAACAAATAGCATGCATTTCTGCTCGACCCTCCAGAAAAGAAACAAAAATATCTTACCAAGTTCTTGCCGACAAGAGGAAAAATGGCCTTTACTCACGGGCAGAAGGTAATTGTATACACCGCATTGAGAGAAGATTGGCAGGTGAATAGAGAAGTTGTGTCATCGTACGCATAAGCGTATGAGTTGGGGCAGTTGTCCTCTGCATGTGGGTAATCAGCCACCTGCAGACAAACGAAAGCGAGATGACACTTACTGAAGTAGCTGTAGTATTCAACGCCTGATGGAGGACACGTAGCAGGTGTGTCGTACTGGCCAGTGCAGCAGTTGGGAGAGTTTGCTAGATGTTTGGATGAGGATTTTGCATGACTCGACGGGAGATATCTCTTACATGGATTACCATCGAGGTTAGCTTCACATGCACTCTTGCACCCAACAGGGAAGCCGGTGGAGTCATAAGGGCCCTTGAGAGGTGCCGGACCTGAGAGCGGAAGGTTTATCAGCGATTTGAATACAGCTGGGGTGCAGTTTGCTCACAGTTGGGCCCCAGATCTACAGGGCAACTTGGAATCCCACACCCAACATTATTTGTGATTTTAACGGGTAAATTATACCCATCAACGAGAGATACTATGATATGAAGTTAGCCTGACTGATGACCTTAGCGTGAACCTTACGCACCGTCATAATAGTCAAGGCCCCCTGCACCATTCAAAGTGAACTCTGCAAGAGTGGCGGGAGGGACACCCTGATGAAAGAGCAGTCAGAAAACTAAGATGTCTTGTAATAGGCGTGCTTACCGTGCCAGTGGTGGGGTTGCACACCAGTCCCCCATTGCAACCACCGTCAAGGCAAGAGTTCGGGCCGGGGTTGGTGCTGAAGTCACAGTCACGACGTCCCTGTCATACTATGTAGGGGTGAAAAATGAAGGTAGATTTGATGAGAACCAACCCAGATTCGTCCAGAGGTCCAGTCGCTCGGGACCTGTCATCAATCAGTCAGATAGAGAAGTCAAATACTAACGAAACATTATATGTACCTGGAAGGTGACCGCAGTGTACTGACCAGCCTCCCAGCTGGTTGACAGTCAGCTCGGGTTCAAATGGTAGATATTAAATGCCTACCCAGTCGTGTAGCTAGGTAATGTGCCAGAGCCGGTGAACATCTAATTAGTTATTAGTGAAGATGCCATCGTTCATCCATGACGAAGAACATACTGCGGGCCTATATTTGTCTCATCATTGATGTCGACAATAGGAAGGACATGGACATACCAAATGGTGAAAGGACACGCATTGTACACAGTAATGGTGCGCTGAGCGAGCGCTGTTGACGCTAGAGCGAGGGAAGACGCTGCAAGAAGATACTTCATGATAAAATCTGCAATTGAACTAAACTGCTAAGATACCTTCACCATACTCCCAAGTGCCCCCTTTATACCTTTTAGCCAGCGCTTGAAATTTCCATAAAATGCGCAGAATGCACTAATGACACGGAATATTAGCCGTTTTCTGTGCCAAGACGGAGACGCATCAAGTTAGCATGTGATCAAAGGCATACAATGTCAGCCTGTGGGGGCGGGATCCATTGAAAACGAGCATGGCACAGATCCGAATCTGTCGTGCTCTATCATACCTCTGGACACTAACGCATGTGATACTAGCAGAGGGGAGGAGGTCCAAACCGTCCATATCCATTTTTGGCTGTCAAAATTCAAATGGTGAGCCAGAAGTATGACAAGGGATATATGTCAGTAATTCTACACCCATAGCGGACATCCAGCCCTGGCTGCGCAGTGCAGATATGCCTGGAGGTGATTCAGCATTCAGGTGCTCTGAGTTGTGAGTGGCTTTCAAGTTAATTCTCTGCGCACCTAGTAAACCTCCGAACGATGCTGGGAAACGTTCGAGATACACGAGAGACCATGACACAAAAGACGCCACATGATACATTCCAGTGCGTAGAGGCTATAAAAAAGGATGGTTACCATTTCTACGGCGATCAAAACTGTTGAAAACAAGTGCTAGGAGGCGGCTGAAGACGACTAGTGTCAAAGAGTATGGCTCCATATAGATTGCAATTCTTACTATGCAACATTTGGGTGACGAGTGATGATTGATATCAATGAGCGCCAAACGCCACTGTAACAGAGCCGAGTCTGACACAGCTGAAAACGACGTCACAGCGGACTTGAGCTGAAGGGAAATACTGGGCCAGAGTTGCAAATCTGACAACTGTATTTTCATATCTCATTGTTTGATACACATTAAGATGAGAAATCATATGGAACTGTAGCTACCTGTGTCATAAGGGAGCTCCAGTTGACAGAATAATTATATGCTGGAATGATACTGCCAGAAGCCTGATGGACCGACCCAAAACGTTAGAAGCAGTGTGTACTAGACTCCGAGCGGCGAGTAGTTGTCATCATGGGGCGCGTTGATGCAAGTGTCACACCGTGTGTCACAGCAGCACGTTTGAACTCCGATGAAATGCATGGCGGAGAAAGGCGCAAAGAAGAAATCGTGAATTAGGCGCATAAGTATGATGCATAGGTGTGTACTTGGGGCGGTGATTATCGCAGCGCTCAAGACAGCGATAGGATAAATGTGCCTGGGTAAAGAAATCTCTGTGGGAGCTGTCCATGGAGCGGGTACAAGAGACGCGGACGACGCGTCCGGGCTTGTAGTATGCATTATGAATGGCCCGGGTTGGTACTCTCGGAACACGTCCTGAGTGCACTGAAGTTCTACAGCAAGTGCGCAAAATTGAAACCGTAATCAACCCACAGCTCCTCGTAGATCCGTTTCTACATAAAAGTATCATTTCGAGCACATGGTCATTGAATACAAAGGCAATTGGGGCACGTCGGCCGAAGAAGATCATGAGCATGAGCCATGGATTGAGGGCAATCGATACTTCATGTGAATGTACAGAAGTTACCAGTGGCCGACGAGTCGCGCCAAGTGTACTATCAAATTAGTTCCTCAGCCTCGATGCCAATGGATATTTCAAATAAGCGCCCACGTGCATTGACCACCTGCAGGCCGGTGACGTTGATGAACGTTTGAACGTTCGAAGACCGAGCACGGAGACTTTATTTAGCTCTGCCCCCAGTACAACAACCATCATGCGGGTGATGATAAATACATTACATTCCCATGTGTTGCAGAATGTCGACAATACGTAGTACTCTTGCCAATTACGTTTCGAGCTGAGTTACAAACCTTCAAATCTACTCTTTTGTTTCACCCTCGCGAGCAGTAGCCTTGGCAGTTCATCATGAACTTTACCCACATGACTGCTACCAAAATCAGGATTACTGGCTAATACTACCTTGATGATGGCACCATGAAGTCTCTTACGACTAACATCATTTATTCATAACAGTGCATTGTCCAGCTTCAACGGTTCAACGTTCGACGTTCAGTCCTTGATACAATTCTGAGCAGCGCGTGGGCCGTCTTCGATTACCACATAAGCGATTAATCAAACTTTCAGGATTCTACTGCCAGACATAACGTGTATGCCACGTTAGGTCTCCGAGCCGGAATTCTCGAGATCGTTGATTTCGAGACTCATTCCCAGGCGCGGTATCGGTCATGTGTACAGTTTTTCATGGTGTGTTTTCAGTGACGCCGGTACGACTAGCTACAATGAATCTGACAAAACATTACCCTCATGCACATACTGGGAAAGTTTGTAATGTCGCGGTTGGCACAATCCTCTGCAAGCTCCGTTTAATAGGCGGAATGCTAGGTTCTTTGCACCAATTCTACCAGTACCCAGAACGTGGTAGGTAACGTACTCGATCATGATGGCGAACGGAAATACCATAATGCTCACAATCCGGTAAATCCTCTGGGCTCTCTGATTTCTATAGCAATGAATCATTTTTCTAGTCACAACGGTGTGTAGCGATGTGAATCTCATCGACATCTCATCGACATCTCGTAACCCCCCTAGGATGGAGCGGAAATACAGCAAGTCCCGTGTATTACATGACTTTAAGACTGGGCATCGCATGGTTAAGGTTGAGTCGGAGGCTAGGACATATATAAACATTGACGACTGAAGCCTCACTTCCAGTTTATCTCATTCCTCACCCATTACCTCCAGATCTTCGAGATGTTCCCTTCTAACACACTCCTTTCTATTGTCATTATCGCGCTGTCCGCTGTGGACGCATCCCCCTTGCGCCGTGAAGCTGCCTCCACCCTCGGCTTCACCGCTAGGGTGAACGCCAGGGCTAGTAATCTCAACATCGCTGACGCTGACAGGGCTCGTGCTCAGGCGATGTTGTTTAGTAGTTTCAGCAAGCGTGCTAGCAGCTCATTCAGCATAGCTAGTGCTGTCACGGCTTACACTGCTCAAGTTGGTGTCGGCAGCCCTGCAACTCAGTGTAAGACTCGCCATCGAGTGACTTCAGATATTTTTGACTAAAATAATTCTCAGACACGCTCCTCATCGATACGGGTAGCTCCAGCACCTGGGTGGGTGCAAATACCCCATACAAACGCACCGATACTAGCGTGGATACCGGTCACTCTGTCGTATGTCTTTTCACACCCTCTACTAAATAGTTGCTCACAACAACGCTTCAGTCCGTCTCTTATGGTTCCGGCGAGTTTTCCGGAGAGGAATACTTGGACACGGTCACTCTCAGTTCTGATTTGGTCATTACCGGACAATCTATCGGTGTCGCAAGCAGTGCACAAGGCTTCAGTGGCGTTGATGGAATTCTCGGTGTCGGACCAACTGACCTGACAAAGGGCACCGTTTCCAATGTCGATTCAGTTCCCACTGTCACCGACAACCTCTACAGCAAGGGTACCATTGGCACCGAGGCACTCGGAGTCTATTTTGCTCCTGGTGGCAGCGCTGGTGAACTCACCTTTGGTGGCTTCGACAGCTCAAAGACGACAAGCTCAGTGAATTACGTCCCTATCACAACCACGTCGCCTTCTAGCTATTACTGGGGTATCGATCAATCGATCACCTACGGTAGCTCGACGATTTTGTCCGCGACTGCTGGTATCGTCGATACTGGCACGACCCTCATTCTTATCGCCTCTGGTATGATAAGTTCGTTATATATGGGTCACTCTAACTGACTGGAGAATATTAGACGCATTTGACAAGTACCAGTCTGCTACTGGTGCTACGTTGGATAACGCCACTGGTCTATTGATGATCACCTCTGAGCAGTATGCTAACCTGAAAACTCTGAACTTCAACATCGGGGGTACTTCGTACGGCCTCACCCCCAACGGCCAAATCTGGCCCCGTTCCCTTAACACAGACATCGGTGGCAGCAGCGATAACATTTACCTTATCGTTAGCAATATCGGTTCCAACTCTGGCACTGGTCTCGACTTCATCAACGGTTACTCATTCCTGTCTGTATTCCAAGTGTCCTTGTTATGTATAAAGCTAACAACCTGTCCTACAGTCAACGCTTCTACTCTGTCTTTGACACCACTAACCACCGAGTCGGCTTCGCAACCACTTCGTCAACGTCTGCGACCTCTAATTAAAATAATCATGAGATATAACATGTCATTCGTTGAAGAGGAATAGAAGGGATGATGTTCTGTGTTCTGTGGCATTGATGAGGATGGTACGAGGATTCATCTTGATGCAGAAAGTCTGGCTACCACTAGGAAACTACAGTATGATGGCTCGCGTGAGGACAACGTTATCCGTGTATAGAAAGTACGCAACAAAACCGGCGTATTATGACTCTGAACTCAATAGAGGACTGGTTGACACGTAAATTTTCAATGTGAACCAGCGTCACACACCAGATAAGATAATTGGAATGTCGCAGCAGATGGTATGAAAGCCCACGAAGGCGAGAGTGGCGGGAAAATGTTGCCTGTGATATAATTTGCAGCTGGGCGTGCAGTTGTGGTCCCACTTGTTATTAGCACTGGATAAGCATAGTGATGCCGGAGTGCAGCTTGAGGTTTTGGAGTACTATTGAAGGAAAATCACCAGCTTAAAGGTATGAGACGCCAGTCGTGGTCTGTAATCAATGCTGATCAGGATGTATAACGCAACAGAGCGAGAGTTGTCGGTAAATCGTATACATCATTCGTATGCAGACCGTCTTTGAAAAATACTTACTTTCAAAGCCGATCTTCACGTATGTTAAGTAATATTGGTTCGCGATGCCAAGATATTTAACAGGTTGCCTAGGTGGGTGAGTAGTGAGACGCTTTGCTCAATACTGAAAGCGTGAAGAAGAGTGCACATGGGCGAACTATGGAAAAGTGTTCAGGGTTGTGGGTATGGATACTAGGAAGTGGGTTTGTGGGATAGAGGGTCTGCTTGTATGCCATGCAGGACGGGGTATGCCAGATGTCATAGACAATTCGTGCCCCAGCGCTTGAGCAATAGAAAGGACATCCCGGGTAAAGCAGTGCCTCGGCACAAAATTTCCGGACCCAGGCGCCTATAGGTGAACGTAATGAGCTGCATGCTGTAGATGCATGGTACCAGCAACACACCTCGACCAAAACCATTACAAGTAGACCTTTCGCATTATCCTCTCTGGCGTGTCTAACTTCCCACTAGGCATAATTCAGAAAAGCACCTGTCTCAGGATAACAACAGAGGATGAAGGATGGCAAACAGCTACCTGGATCACATCAAAAGGCTGTCAAGATATTTGAGGGTCATAAGAAAGACATCACCTCCATCGCAACTTTTCCGGATGGCAAGAGAATAGCGACTGCATCTCTTGACAAGACAATACGCATATGGAGGCTTGAGGACGGCACGGAGATAACAAAGTGGGTGGTGAAGCAGAATGTCACCGCACTTGTACTCTGGAAAAACAGTGTTATCAGTGCAGAGGGAGAGTTCCCAGACGATTTCGGTGAAGACAATTTTGATGATGTGCTGCATTGTCAGTTATGGGTACGTGATGTTGAGAGTGGGAGGGTCGTCGCAGGTCCCTTGGAAGGTCACACAAACGTCGTGCTTGCTTTGGACGTTTCTGCTGATGGAGAGATCTTGGCAAGCGGGTCATTCGATCGCACAGTCATTTTATGGGACACTAGCACCTGGAAGAGGAAAGGTTATCCTCTCTTCTGTGGCTCACACATCTTTGACATCCGATTTTCTCCGATCGGCCAACTCGGTGTTGCTACCAAAGCAGATATCCAAATATGGGACTTGGATCGAAGGAAGCGTCTTACTCAATTCAATGGCCATTACGAATTCAACAATGCATGGAACTTGTCGCTCACCTGGACTCGTGATGGCGCACATATCCTGTCAGCAGGTGATCGAGATGATGCCGTCATTCGCTCATGGGACACATCCACCTGGAAACAGGCTGGTGATCCCTGGATTGGCCATGACAAAAACAAAGACATTAACCAAATCATATTGAACCCAGCAGGCACCCTTCTCGCATCAGCATCTGATGATCGCACTGTTCGATTGTGGCTGTTTCCCACAGGCACAGAACTCGCCCGATTTATCCACTCAGATGGCGTGTTTCGTGTTGCATTCTCGGTGGATGGACGCTCTATATTCAGTGGCGGCCACGATGAGACAATCTCGCAATGGGAGATACCTGAGGATGTGCTCGCAGCAGCAGAAAGTCATGCTCTGGCCAGCGCGAAGAATGAGGTGACTACTGCTCTCAACTATAATTTCTTTCCCTTTCATGCTCAAGTGCATTCGTTTTAAGGCTGCTCAAGGCAAACACAATGTGAGTTTTCCAATCCTGCATGTAATATTTCCTAACTCGCGACCAGATGAAACGTCAGCTTAATGTACGTAGCTTGAAAACCGTTTGGTGCTTCTGCTTCAATGGGATTTAACGTGCCTGTACATCTTAGTCAGAGATCCCTGGCCAGCGCCGATATAAGCCGGCAACCTATCAGCGCTTTAACAACTCTCAAGGATGGGCTACTCACTCTGCATCACCACCCACTCACGCTGAAAGCCCTTCATCTTCTCGCTTACTCGATTTCAAGACCTTTTTCAATGGTGTCCGGCCGTCATCCAACAATAAGGGGAAGAAAAAGGAACGTCGGTCAAAAACTAATGTTCCGCAAGTCGTTGATGTCCCTCTTGGAGAAGCTACATACGTGCGTTTTCTGTGTTCATATTTGATTTGTAAAATCTGATTGTCCTTTGACAGGGTGATGTTGTTGGTGTGGATGATGGAATACGACCCTACGTACTCTTCTTTTGCCTCAGCTGGTTCCAGAAAAAGAAGAAGCCCGATCCACCACGACCAGTCTATGACGATGAAATTGATGACGAGGAATCAGAGCATTCCATTAGAAATGTTCCTATGCCTACTACACGGTAACACGAGGCTATCCACTTGTTAAATCGCTTACCTGATGCACTATTGTAGGACCCAAGTTGACACCGATAGGCAAACGAAATTGACGCCAAAGTCTTTTTTCCAGTTACAGCCAGAGGCAGGTCCGTCTCGTCTTCCAGCGCCAGTTGAAGTAGACGCCATCGATATCCCGATACCTACTACCAGGTATCAAACTTTTACTCATTTGTTTGATGGAGGACCTAACAGTATCATGTGATCAGAATCGTCCAGCACGAAGAAATGGAATTAACCACGATGGCTAGTCAGTCACAGCCAGAGGCAGGACCCTCTCGCCTTGTAAGCCTCGAAGAACACACGGGAGAACAGTTTTCATAGTCAGTTTTATCTTGAGCTTTACACTGTACTTACAGCTTCATATCATCTTTGACCATGCCTGCAATGAAATTGACTGTGAATGTTCTTGCAACTTTTCACTCGGACCAGGGCATCGACAGCTTGAGAACTAAATATTCAATTCATCCCAGACTTAAAACTTGACTTGATGCCCGTGCGGTGTTGCCTACTAATTTTCAGCTGAGAACATCGACATCACTAGGCATTCATGGCAATTCTCAAAGGCCTCTGCCACAGGGCATTGACCAAACAGTGAGCACAAGTGGCATTTGCAGAACAACCTGCCACCTGCAACATTTTCACCTCGAAATATAGATATACAAGGGCGCAAATAATCTACGCTTTTATGCTGTCTCCCCATGTGCTCATACCTGTGCCTGCGATTGGTTTTGCATCTGTATGTGAGCTCAAACCTGTGCTTGCGGTATCATTTGTACTGATTAGCACTGATAAAGGTATTGTTGAGAGGTGATCCATCAGAGCACCCGAGCACCCTTGCCGGTACCAGTCTAATATCGCACATGTCATTGTGCATTCCCCCCTGTCATTGCACGTCACTTACCTAGTTACGATTATTTTCCTTTCCATCTCTTTTCTCGCTACTTAAGGCGGTTAGACGCCTCCGTCGCACCTCAGTCTCTTAACCATAGACTGAGGTGTGTACGTTCTCTTTATATCTATCGTTAGTATACTCACTAGCATGCTCATAGGCTCATTAGCTCTCACCTTCCAACAGGTATGCTCGTATTTAGACCTGAACAAGTTCGACAATTGCTGGGTGTACCAGTAGGTAAGAAAGCATATTCGAAGAACAACCTCAACAACCAGCGGCCATGTATATTTCTATTCCATTAATTCAAGATTCTCTCTAAAACTCCTCTAACTTCCCCAGTACGACTTGTCTTCAACCGTGAACGGTCTGATTCAATGAATCGATGTCAATCATCACTGACAACCGTGACCATCTCTGAAATCCCACTTACAACCTCCTAGATCTCATGTGACGGTGCATCAGCGTGCCCGAATTTTTTTCGGTGAGCAGAGTCGATTTATGTATCAATTTGTGCGATATTAATGACCTTTGTGGAGCCTTGCCTTCTTGAGGATCCTTCTTAGCCGCGTTCCGGAAGAAACCAGAACATATCGCCTTCCATATACGATTGTAATCCTTTCCTGCTGATAGAATATCGTGCTTGTATCCGAGAAGATTGTTGGAGCTATGAGATTAACTCATCGAGAATATACACGCGCCTGTCCATGATACCCAGTAGCCGCTTGCGAATATCTTGTGCGTGCCGCATGCTTCTTGCCTGGATGAAGCTCTCGTAGCACCAAGGTTTAGAAAAGTTGGTGCATTATATACTGTCAGAAAGATACGGTGATCACCCTCTGATTGATGGAACTTCGCTTTTCTAGAGTTAGCTTGACCTTGTTTCTCCTTTGGGCGATAGAAGACAGATTGGATGGACAGCATAGCCACAACCGAAGGAAGGAGGCGATGAGCAGCTTTGCAAGCGGCGGCTCCATGGGGAAGTCAGCCATCTTGCGGCCCAAACGAGTCAAAAATACCTTCGTCGTCCAACGCCGAAAGCGTGTACAATGATTCCAACGTAGTTATCATGTTCTGCACCGCCAGTGGGTCCATGAAATCAAAAAACTAAGGTCATTAATACCCATTTCCTTGATGATCAGAATAGTATACGCAAGATTCATCCCCTGAGTATCAAGAATAGAAGTGAGTAATGTCTCGTTTCGATAGGCAACCTGTGCGACCAGCACGACCAGAGCGCTGCTGTGCGTGTGCCTGGGATATAGGCATGATCACCAATAAATCCATTCCTCGTCTTCAGTCATATGCGTATTGCTTCGAGAATCCGGGATCAATGACATAGTAAATCCCAGGAATAGCCAAACTAGTTTCTGCAACATTGGTGGCGACAGTGACTTTATGGGCGCCACTGGCAGGAGGAGTGGGTTTGAAGATGCACAACTGTACTTCGGAAGGAAGGGCGGAATAAATGGGGAGGATGATAAGATCTGGGACTTTTGGACCTAACGCTTTCATACGCACAAAGAGTATTTCGCATATGATTTGGTAGTTCAGACACTAGTCGTGGTCTGCCATCGATACTGAGCATGATGTATAATGCAAAAGAGCGAAACTTTTCAATAAACAAGTTGTGTGCATCATTCACACCTTTGATAAAACACTCGCTTTCAACACCAATCTTCACATACATACATACATCCATTCACCATGCCAAATCAAAAATCGATCAGAAATCTAACAGGTTGTCTAGGCATCAGAGGATTTATCCAATACTAAAAGCATTCGGGGTTTTAGGTGTGGATACTAGGAAATGTTCATGCGAGTATGATTCTGTAGGATAGAGCGTCTGGTTGTATGTCATGCAGGACGGGGTACGACAGATGTCGTAGACAATTCGTGCCCCAGCGCTTGAGCAATAAAAAGGACATCCCGGGTGAAGCAGTGCCTCGGCACAAAATTCCCGGACCCAGGCGCCTATAAGATGAACGTAATGAGCTGCATGCTGTAGATGCATGGTACCAGCAACACACCTCGACCAATACCATTACAAGTAGATCTCTCGCATTATCCTCTCTGGCGTGTCTAACTTCCCACTAGGCATAATTCAGAAAAGCACCTGTCTCAGGATAACAACAGAGGATGGAGGATGGCAAAGAGCTACCTGGATCACATCAAAAGGCTGTCAAGATATTTGAGGGTCATAAGGATATCATCTCCTCCATCGCAACTTTTCCGGATGGCAAGAGAATGGCAACTGCATCTCTTGACAAGACAATACGCATATGGAGGCTTGAGGACGGCACGGAGATAACGAAGTGGGTGGTGAAGCAGAAACTCGGCGCACTTGTACTCTCAAAAAACGGGAAACTTGTTGTCAGTGCAGAGGGAGGGGTCCCAGACGATTCTGATGAAGACAATTTAGATGATGTGCTGGATTGGCAGTTATGGGTACGCGATGTTGAGAGTGGGAGGGTTGTCGCAGGTCCCTTGGAAGGTCACACGAGCATCGTGATTGCTTTGGACGTTTCCCCTGATGGAGAGATGTTGGCAAGCGGGTCATTCGATCGCACAGTCATTTTATGGGACACTAGCACTTGGAAGAGGAAAGGTTATCCTCTCTTCTGTGGCTCACACATCCATGACATCCGATTTTCTCCGACCAGTCAACTCGGTGTTGCTACCAACAAAGATATCCAAATATGGGACTTGGATCGAAGGAAGCGTCTTGCTCAATTCAATGGCCATCACGAATTCAACAATGCATGGAACTTGTCGCTCACCTGGACTCGTGATGGCGCACATCTCCTGTCAGCAGGTGATCGAGGCGATCCCGTCATTCGCTCATGGGACACATCCACCTGGAAACAGGCTGGTGATCCCTGGATTGGCCATGACGAAGACGAGCACATTAACCAAATCATATTGAACCCAGCAGGCACCCTTCTCGCATCAGCATCTGATGATCGCACTGTTCGATTGTGGCTGTTTCCCACAGGCACAGAACTCGCCCAATTTATCCACTCAGATGGCGTGTTTCCTCTTGCATTCTCGGTGGATGGACGCTCTATATTCAGTGCAAGCTTGGACAAGAAAATCTCACAATGGGAGATACCTGAGGATGTGCTCGCAGCAGCAGAAAGTCATACTCTAGCCAGCGCGAAGAATGAGGTAACTACTACTCTCAACTATAATTTCTTTCTCTTTCATGCTCAAGTGTATTCGTTTTAAGGCTGCTCAAGGCAAACACAATGTGCGTTTTCCAATCCTGCATGTTATATTTCCTAACTCGCGACCAGATGAAACGTCAGCTTAATGTACGTAGCTTGAAAACCGTTTGGTGCTTCTGCTTCAATGGGATTTAACGTGCCTGTACATCTTAGTCAGAGATTCCTGGCCAGCGCCGAAATAAGCCGGCAACCTATCAGCGCTTTAACAACTCTCAAGGATGGGCTACTCACTCTGCATCACCACCCACTCACGCTGAAAGCCCTTCATCTTCTCGCTTACTCGATTTCAAGACCTTTTTCAATGGCGTCCGGCCGTCATCCAACAATAAGGGGAAGCAAAAGGAACGTCGGTCAAAAACTAATGTTCCGCAGGTCGTTGATGTTCCTCTTGGAGAAGCTACATACGTGCGTTTTCTGTGTTCATATCTAATTTGTAAAATCCGATTGTCCTTCGGCAGGGCGATGTTGTTGGTGTGGATGATGGAATACGACCCTACGTACTCTTCTTTTGCCTCAGCTGGTTCCAGAAAAAGAAGAAGAAACCCGATCCACCACGACCAGTCTATGACGATGAAATCGATGACGACGAGTCCGAGCATTCCATTAGGAATGTTCCTATGCCTACTACACGGTAACACGAGGCTACCCACTTGTTAAATCGCTTACCTGATGCACTATCGTAGGACCCAAGTTGACACCGATAGGCAAACGAAATTGACGCCAAAGTCTTTTTTCCAGTTACAGCCAGAGGCAGGTCCGTCTCGCCTTGCACCAGCAGTTGAAGTAGACGTTGTCGATGCTCCGATACCTACTACTAGGTATCAACATTTTACTCATTTGTTTGATGGAGGACCTAACAGTATCATGTGATCAGAATCGTCCAGCACAAAGAAATGGAATTGACGACAATGGCTAGTCCGTCACAGCCAGAGGCAGGACCCTCTCGTCTTGTAAGCCTCGAAGAGCACGCGGGAGAACAGTCTTCGTAGTCGTTTTATCTCGAACTTTACATCGTACTTACAGCTTCATATCATCTTTGACCGTGCCTGCAACGAACATACCACAACAAGTTCTCCCCACCATCTTCGCAGCTTCCGTACTAATGTAAACCTCCACACTTATTTATTCCGCGTCACAAGCGCGTCAAGCAAATTGTGCCGTGTTTATGCCACGTCAAACTCCTCGTATAATTAAGTCAAAGTCAAAGTTAATCCCAAATTCCAACATCAAGGGAAAAGTAATTTACAGCACTTTCAACCGACTGGTGTACGTGACTTGTGAGTTTCAAGTATTCTTTGAAAGAACGGAAGGATACTCGAGGCTGACAAGTCACGTAGTCTCTACTCCAAGCACCAAGCCATTCTGGAACCAAATAGTATACTCCAGTTTCAGAGACGCGCTTGCTATAGACGTACGACACGTACCTCCGGACACAGAAAGAAAGCCCTTCCAATACCACTAGTGGAGGCTCGGGCGAGGAGATCCAACATCATACGTGTACAACAAACCCAGTATATTCGAGTGAACGCCCAGATTGATCGTTTGATTATCGACAATCATGTGGGTAACCAAACTATCATTCGGAGAGGTCACCACTGCGAGGAGGAGGGATGGGGATGTTCATAATCAGCTAATGATGAGGATGTGTGAAATCATGGACAAAATCGCGCTGGCTTCTTTTTACCTGAGATCTATGTAGCGTTGGCGGATCCGCGACGCGAAGCTAGACCAAGGAAGAGGCTAGAACCGAAGCACCAGAGTGAGATTCGTAGCGAAATATGGGGCACCAGGTGTACGATGGTGATAATGATCGATGGAGAATAACCTCTGGGAGATTGAGCAATATACAGCCGCAGATGACACCATCTACCATGAGATTTCTGCGTCGAATGCAAGGGCTGATGGTGTATGTAGAAGCAGAAAAGAAGAGGGTAGTGCGATGAAGGACTAGCCGTGGATGAGCATCATGAGCGATGAAGGATGGCTCGTAGTAGGTTGAACAATTGGGTACTTCATGCATCCTTCCATGAACCATCCTGCATCAGATGCAAGGGATCATGAATATGATGTATGTAGACTCTAGAGGAAGAAAGAAGGGGTGGTGATGTAAAACGACGTGTGACGCGGACAAGGGACCAACCATGAGTGTGCACCGTGATCAATAAAGGATAGATCGTGGTGAGTAAAGCAATCGCTACTCAACATGCGGATGTTCACCATTGAATGCCTAGAAGAGGATAGTGACTAGCGGCATGGCATGGCATGCGCTTGAGATGGTAGTCGCAACCGGAGTTAAGATGATGAAGTTGAGTAAAGGGACGGAGTGAGGAGGGATGAAGGTTGAGCATAACCTATGATGGATCGGGATGCCCACTCCTGCTGTGGGCGAGAGATCTGGACAGGTGAATTCGCAGAAAGAAGTTGCGGTAGGAGTGAACAAGCCAAAACGAGCATAACATCAAAGAAGGATAGCCCATGATGGGTAGAGCAATTGCTGATTCGAGTTGCACAATCTCTTGGCCCAACACGAGGTGCCTCGCGTCAAATATAAGAGATGTGGACTCTAGAGGCCAGAAAGAGGGTAGTGCGATGGAGATTGACACCGCAATGTGCGATATGACAAGGGAATAGCGATGGATGTCGATAATCGATGAAGCATACTGATAGCTTGTGGGAGGTTGAGCATTTGTTTTGACAAACGAAGCACCACTTACCACAACGTATTCTACGTTGGATACAGGAGAAATCTTGCCATGAAAGATAGTAAACGATGGTGCTTGAGGGCGTAGCTGTTATATTGCAACCAGCGTTCAAGGTGAACTGAAAGAGGCGGAATGAATGTGAAGGGATGAAACGTAGGTACACACGTGGATCGATGACGACAACCACGAAGTATTCTGCATTGAATGAAATGGACAAGCGTGAAGGCATAGAAAGAAGAAAATGTTGGGTACACCACACCATAGCGTGCAAGTGATTGTCGCAGCGCTGAAGACGGTGATGGAGTAAACGGGCCTAGGTAACGAAATATTCGTGGAAGACGTCCATGAAGAGGGCGCAAGAGACGGAAGACGCCGTACTTCCAGCGGATGGCTAGAAAACAACGACACGACATTGTTCTGTTCGTTGTTCAAACATTCATGTCCTGGTCCAATGCATCGATCAATACACAACGCACAATATTAAAAACGACCTCGGCAAGCCCATCAGGAAAACCCTCCCGTGCAAAATTAGCAAAATTACATCTGCAAAACACCCAACTTCTCGCTTAAGTCGCTTAAGGTGTCAAAGAAGTTTGATGGGTTACGACTTGCACCCTGAAGCATCCGATTGGTGGAGATGCTCTAGAGGTGTGATAAGCGGTGGAAGATGATCGATCTTTTATCTTAGCCATCTAATCTTCTAAGATAGTGTGATCAATACCAATAATATTATACATCGCATGGAAATCTAGCTAGTAGTACAGTACACTGCGGGATAAAACAAACTAAGGGGAATCGGTGTGCAACATATGGTACCACTCCTTGTCTGAGAAGTTGTTCAGGTAGAAAGTATCATACAGCTCCAAACACATCGCAGAAGTAATGGCATGATTAGCACGCCCACCATAGACAGGAATCAGTTCAATTGCATGGGTAACATCAATGAGATGTAAAATCATACCAGCCCTCACTCGCATGCCATCGGGATCAGTTACAAACTGGCGCTTGACGCAGTACATGAAGACTGCATGATCATCCCATGGTTGTGTGACAATTTTGAAAGGCTGCACATAAATGAAAGGCTGAGCAAGTGCAGGAGGTAGCCTAGTGCCCCTCATCGACAATCCAAAAATCATCTGAACTTGAGCAATAATATTATCTAGCAGAGTGGAGTATGAGTATGACAAGGCAAATTAGTGAATGTTAAAACTCACCACCACTCTGTGTTCTCAATAGTATGACATCACAATTACCAAGACAGTGAGTGTCAGACGGTGGATAGGCCTGTACTTGCTGACTTGGCATCACAAGGAGTGGGTGCAATGATGAACGTAACTGGAGACAGAACTTGAACCAGACTCTGAGTAGGCAGTTCTGGAAGTGGGACCCAACTCTGTCGACACGCTCGATAAAGGAGCAAAGCTGTTGAGAAAAGTCTGGCAGCACATAGTGCTGCGTCAAAAAGGTGGGTGTCTTATCAGCAAGATCGCTAGACACAGTGATGTGAAAGGCTGCAACACTATCATCAGATAGGAGACCTTTGAGGAAGTGGTTGCAAACTGGCCGGGGGCCTTTGAAACATGACAGATCTTCAGGAGCGACATGTGTGATCCAAGCAAATGCCGGGTCCATATTGACAACTTTGTCAAATTCATTGACAATCAAGTTATTCAGAGATGAGTTGGTTGAGCATAGGAAAGAATATAAATCAAACTGATGAGCCGTGTCCTCTTGATCTAAAAGGTGGATGATCTGCTGTGTAAAAGTTGTGCGCTGGTGACTGGTACGCTCAAAGGGAGTTTTGCAGTGAGTGATCAGCATGTGCTTGCTGACATCAGCAGTGTATTGTATTATGGCACTAAGATTAGGAATTGCTCGACTAAATGAGGTGAGAAGCTTGAGCTTTGGTATCTGAAAGTGATCAATAGGTCCTGAGGCTCCCCTGCAAGCCTCAGCAAGGGTAATTGAGCCCTTGAAACGATGAAACTCTTGAAGTGAAGCATCCATAGCAGCAATTGATGTGGGAGTAAATGTGGGAGACTGCGCCTGATAGATGAAATCAATCAGCACACAAACTGTGTGGATAAAATTAGCATTGACAATGTCCACAATAGTGGGAACAATTGTGCGTTGGATTTCCTGATGTTCCTGGCTGGTCATCTGCACAACATGAGTGACACCTTGGCTGAAATGGCGAGTTCCGACATGTTTGTGTTGGCTGTGAAAGCGGGCATCAAGTTCATCAGCTCTGATAGCCTCCTTGCACCATTTTAAAATGTGATTGAAAAATTTTTTATGGAGTATGTGAAGAACATCAGGTGTGAGGAAAATTGCTGGGTCAGAGAGGCGCCAGTCATGCCAGAAGGGGAGCTGGACTCCACTCAGTAAAAGCACCTTGGCTTCTTCTTGGAAGAGCTGTACCTTCCAAGGATCCACATGTTGGCAAAGTTTGTGAAGTGCTTTG
The DNA here is from genome assembly GCA_016758765.1 of Suillus cothurnatus. Lineage (NCBI taxonomy): Eukaryota > Fungi > Basidiomycota > Agaricomycetes > Boletales > Suillaceae > Suillus > Suillus cothurnatus. The sequence continues at coordinate 161,272 of JABBWL010000079.1, forward strand.
ATTGTGAGATGGCCAGAATGAGGCAGATACAACTTCCCATCCCCAAACTGTGACTGCATGGCCAAAGTCACAGGCAAAGCATTTTTGCTTACACATGCAATCAACTGTTGCTCAGGCCCAGTGAGAACTGGTTGTGCTCGGATAGGCCCGGAAATGCTAGCAGTGACTTTCCCATTTTGTAATATGTTGCGTTATGTTATTTTCGTATCAATACACCAACACCTTCGCATTGCGTCACATTTCTTTGCACTTTTGCATCACAACTTGTAAAGTACGAACTTCGTATCGCACGATTGCAACTTTGTAACGCAAATTTGTAAATTGCAGCGCTAGCAACACTCGAACTTCGCTTCGCAACTCGTATTGCAAAGCAGTAACTTTATCGGATCCTTGTAGATCTGCCAAGTTCTGGTATGTATCTAATGTCTTGTTCGATGTACTGATGATCATCTTATTGCAGCCTAGCATGCTTCCGAGTTCGAGTTCTCAGCTAATCGAGGCCACTTCTCGATATCTCTGTATCTGCAACAGGTACAATAATGGTCTACCACACGAAGTCTCGTCTGCAACGTTGTATCGTCATTTGGACGAAGCTACGACCGAGGAGGAAAAGCAGAGAATTCGCTCTGCAAAGGCGCTTGGTAGCATAGCACTTACCCTAAGCAATCCCCCCATTCCACAGTCCTTTGCTACTGATACACCTCTTTCTCGTGGTGCTCGTCGTGCGGAAACACTCCGAGCCCTTGTCCAATGTGCACGAGAGAGTGAAGGCTCTAATCACAGGGCCGGGCGTCGCAAGCGGGCAAAACTTGCATTGAGTGATGATGGCAACATGGTATGCATCTTCTTCCAACGCTGTGACTTGCGGTTGTGACTTATGAATTTGACCCCCAGGAAATTGAGCATGATGAGGATCTCGTTCTGCATGACAATGAGGTCCTGCATGATGATCTCGTGCCAGATGAGGATCTCGTTCTGCATGAAAACGAGGTCCTGCATGATGATCTCGTGCCAGATGAGGATCTTGTTCTGCATGAAAACAAGGTCCTGCATGATGAGCTCGTCCCAGACGAGGATCTCGTTCCGCATGACAACGAGGTCCCACACGATGATTTTGTTCCGTGCGATGACGACGACCTGGTCCCTAATAATGATCCGGCTCCTGAATACAACCCCCCACTCCCATACCATTACACAATCGAGCGCAGAAAGCAACCTGTGATTAATGTGGAGGAACTTGCGCAGACTGCTGTTCTCGAAAAAATCAAGAATACGATGGAATATATTCTTTTGCTGAAAAATGCCACCCCAGAAGATCGTATTGCGAAATTTAGTGATGATGCACTTGCTCGACTCCGTCATCCACCAAATGAACCTATCCGTATTGCAAATCCTGGTACACGACAGAGTATTTCAATGTATCTAGCTCTTGAGCACGCCTCACAGGAAGCATACGACTGTATACGCAGGGCTACTATGCAAAACTTTCTGGGAGCGGAGGGTGCTGATGAGATTCTGAGCTTCCACAATGTCGAAAAGCTCATCGCACAATACACAGGTGTCGAACCGATAGTGCATGACATGTGTCTGCAGTCGTGTCTTGCATTTACGGGTCCATATGCAGATGAGGATCACTGTCCCTTGTGCGGAACATCTCGCTGGGATCAGGTGAAGATACATGCAAGCAACGGACGGGTCAAGGTCGCTGCCCAGACATTCACCACTATACCCTTAGGTCCGCAACTCCAGGCACTGTACAGGGATCCAGAGAGTGCATGCAGCATGCGTTACCTCTATGAGCGCACACAGGAGATCCTTGCAGAGTTCCGAGAAACTGGTACCATTCCCATCATCGACAATATTGCCATGGGATATGACTATCTTGGGGCTGTTGTTGATGGCGATATTAAGGAAAATGATATAGTCCTCATGGTATCACTGGATGGCGCCCAACTCTACGAAAGCAAGCAATCGGATTGCTGGATGTACGTATGGGTCATTCTCAACTTATCGCCTGATAAGTGCTATCGAAAACTGCATGTACGCCCAGGTGGGTTTATACCGGGGCCAAACAAACCAAAAAACCTTGACTCCTTCCTCACTGTTGGGTTCCATCACCTTGCTGCCCTTCAAAATGAAGGGCTCACTGTGTGGGATGCGTCTCGCGAACTCGTCTTCAAGTCAGATCTTTACCTCATCTTTACAACCGCTGATGGACCTGGCCTTGTTTACTGGGATGGAATGGTCGGACACAGTGGTAAGAATGGTTGCTGCATGTACTGCGAAGTAAGTGGGAGACGTAAAACTCGGGGGACACACTACTACCCCGCACTTCTGAAGCCACGAGATCGGTGTGCACTAGGCAGTGCGCATGATGATGTCAACATCTTGACTCTCCCTCTTGGTGGTTCTGCCAACTATGCCGACAACTTGTACCGACTTGTATCCTCTCCAAGCCAGCGACAATTGGACATTCGGAAGACCGAGACAGGTCTCACAAAACCTCCTCTCATTTTAGGTCTCTCCCCATCTCGTTGCCTTGGCATTCCCTTCTGCATGACCACTGATTCTATGCATCTAGCCGGCAATCTCAGTGACCTGCTTCTCTCACTCTGGCGAGGGACAATGGATTGCGGTACCACTGATGATATAGGTACATGGGATTGGGCGGTACTTCGGGATGATGATACATGGCATGCGCACGGAGATGCAGTTGAGAAAGCAGGTCCGTATCTGCCTGGCTCATTTGATCGCAAACCACGCAATATTGCAGAGAAACTCAACACTAGCTACAAAACTTGGGAATTCCAAATTTACATGTTCGGTCTCGCACCAGCACTACTCTATCATACCCTTCCCGAAAAGTACTGGACTAATTACTGCAAGCTTGTACGTGGATTTCAGCTCATGTGCCAGCATCAAATCACTTCGCAAGACATCGCAGATGCCTACCAATTTCTATGTACTTGGGAGCATGAGTTCGAGCTACTGTATTACCAGCTCAAAGAAGATCGTCTCCAGATGGTGCGCCCCTGCGTACATCAAACCTCTCATCTCGTCTCAGAGACAATCCAAAAAGGCCCTCCCATATGCTATGCCCAATGGACGATGGAGCGAACAATTGGAAATCTCGGTCAAGAAATACGCCAGCCATCACAGCCTTATGCGAATCTGTCGCAAGAGGGAGTACGACGCTGCAGAGTTAACACACTTCTATCTGCAATGCCTGAACTTGATGATCCTCCGAAAGGACTCCCACTAGGTGCTGTTGATCTAGGTGATGGGTATGCACTGTTACGCAAACGAGACAGGTACCCATTATTCCCTGCAGACGGAGATGTAGCAGAAGCCATACAGAACTTCCTGGGGCATGGTCGCATACTTCCTCGTATCAAATGTTGGGCACGGCTACTTCTACCAAACGGACAGATAGCACGCTCTGCCTGGAGGGAGACCCTCAAATCACTTGAGCAAACTCGCATGTCACGTAATGTCAAGGTCAAATTTTCAAACTAGATCATGTATACATTTATCTGACATTTTATCTGACTGATTATAGTTTATGTACGAAGGCCAGAATCGCTTTGGTGAAGTCCTGTACTTCACTAGACTCACCATTGAAGCAGATGCTGATCATGATGATGATTGGCGATTTGCTGATGTTGCTGTCATCAAAATGTACTCTCCACCAGACAAAGATCTGCTCCGCCTCTCCTCACACACTGTCACATCTTGCACTCACCTTGACACCATTTGTATTGTCGATGTCAAACAAATAATCAGTGTCATTGCGATGGTTCCACACAGGCCGGCACTACCTTCAGGAGTTACAGAGGATCATTTCTTTATGGTAGAGAAGCCTGGATTAGATATATCGAATGTTGGAGTGCCTTATGGTCATGGTGCTGGTGAAGACATTGATGACATTGATGTAGGTGACGAAGGTGTCGAATAAACATATTGTACAATTGGTACTGTTACACAGAGCATCGGATAGTACACTGACTGCAATAAAAATGAGACTGGTGTGCAAAGAAAGAATCGGATGCCTGCATCAAAAAATGTATCAAAACTGACGAGAAAATGAAAGGATCGGATATTTGCATCAACAAAATCGGAGTCGCTTCCTACCCAAGTCCTCAATCTCCTCAAATAATCTCTTTCTTTTTGCTACCTCAGTAGCAATATCCGACTCATCAAATGGCCAGACTGAGTAGTGCCATGGTGCAAATAAGTCTACATCTGGATCGATGTCTGGATTTCCACAGCGCCATGTGAGAATTTTGCATGGGGAGACCTCGCAGCTACTTCAACAATATGTGAGTGAGAATATCGTAAGAAGATATAGATTATTACCGTGTTGGAAGTGATGTTAAACTATTGAGTCCCTCTGCCACTTCAATGTCCTCTGTCTTGATCTTGTTGTTGATGCCCTCCTCCACCTTGACATCCACAGTGGCAGTTACTGGTTCTGTCTTCACTGCCATGGCATTATCCATCCTTGCTGCATTGTCTGCCTCGATGATACCATTAATAGTATCAAGACTATTGCTGATACCAGCAACTAATGTTAGTATGTATTGTTGATATCAGGGTGAACTTACACGTCATTCCGAATGAATCAAGTTATGTCTTTAAAGCGAAGGACAACTCTCTGAGGTAATTGTATCAGAAACACGTCTGTATCTACCAAATGAAAACTCACTTTTTGGCCTGGAGATGCTATGTCAAGATCAAATGAATATGTGTCCCAGATGGGAGAAATGCCATCGATATCAAGGAGTATAACATCCTTGAGCATATTGACCGCAGAAGACACATTGATGGTGCTAGAGTTTGCCATTATGTCCCAGTCAGTCTAGGCAGGAAGTGTTTACGCGACTTATGCGACTCGAGGATTTCTGGAAATTCCCGACGGGAATTTCCATTCCAGAAATCCTCGAGTCGCATAAGTCATGTAAACACTTCCTGCCTCCATCCGACATGTTCTCTGGCAACGATTTGGGCTCTCATGTTTTTAATGGCATGCCTTTCCTTAATACTGCTACAAAATCAACTCCTAGGTATCAGAATTCGCAATGGAGAGGGGACTTTACTCCCTCCCCACTCGGGTCTTTGGGTTCTCCATTACCTGAAAGTCTGGATCTGTTCAATGACACGGCGGCAATGCAACGAGTCACGCAACCACCTTGCAACCCATTTCAACAAGTGAGTACATGTTTATTGATTTCTTACCTCCTTTCAGGGCGCATATATTTACAAAAATCAGCAACTCCAATCATTGCATGATCACTGCAAGACCTTGGAGATGCAGATAGTCAAGATTACTGCTGAGCGCGACACAATACTGTATGTAACTATATATATATTGCTTATTTTGCATTCACGAAATAATTAGGTTGAGTTTCCAACTGCTTGCAGGCGCTGTACGGCTTCATGATGCAGATCCTTTCAAGTTCAGCGCAACCTTCATTTCACCATCACCAGGAGATCGACCGAACTCTGAGACGCATGCTGACATAAGATTCTGGAACAAATCTGAATACCTTACATGGCTCGATTCATATGAAGCACAACTCGGCAACCGTGGTAAACTCCCTTATCTCGAGCAGGAGAATGGCGACCCAGTGCAAGATGACGAAGTTGATGCAATACGCAAAACTTTGCGTGGCGCATTTTCTGAACTCAACAACCGGGGACTTGCTCCAATGCGGTGGGGTAACCTGACTGCATCAGGTACTGACTTGATGAATAGTATAATGGAGAAGACCCACCCTATCTTCAGGCTGGCCAACAATGGCTGGAAGCTGCATTATCTCGCTGAAGGAACTAAGTCTGACTGCGGCGCGCGCAATCAATCTCTAGATGTGAGATCAACAACACTGCTGGTGAGGCAGTATGTCGGGTCTCGCTGCGCCTAGGCTGCTATGTCTGAGACAGACGCGTTCGACCCTAAAGGGGACTGCTACCACACACAGAACCAGGGATAAAGAGAACTCAAGTAGACAGGGGACGTGCACAAGGATATAGAAAGGCACGAAGCGCGCGATGAGAAATGCGCAGTAAGCGGAGCGCGGGAAGCACGCGCTAAGGTAAGCGAAGCGCGGGAAGGCGCACGCCTATGGTGCGCGTGGGCGCGTGAAGGCGCGCAAGTGATGCAGAAGGCAAGGAGCGGTGTAGGGGTTCGTAATGAGCATGAAATGACGTGAGTGAAAGCGAGCGCGATGTAAAGCGAGAGCAAAGGCGAAGCAGACAAGAAGCAAGGCTTGATTAGGCGATCTAATCTAAGCCAAAACGCGATAACCACAGGGCGCGCGCCCTAATGGTGACTACTACTCTAAAGTAAAACCCAAACGCTAGGGAAATACAGTAAAGGGAAGTAATGAATAGTAGCGCTACCATCAGGCTTTATACTAAGTAAGATCTCATCGGACGCGGAAGGGATAGGGAGAACATGCGTGATAGTATGTAATAACATGTAATAGCGCTGCAGTCCTTGTTACACTCATGCAGCATGTTAGTATGACGTACTAGAAGGGTGCTCGGACATGGATCGGTCCTCCTGGTTGATAGGCGATAGAGCGCGGGAATGCGCGCTAAGCGCAGGCGCGAGAAGGCGTAGGCGCGAGAAGGCGTAGGCGCGAGAAGGCGTAGGTGCGGGAAGCGCGTAAGCGCGGGAAAGCGTGCGCCTTTGGCGCGCTATACAGGGAAGTGTCATGCAACTCCATAGTGCGAATGATCAAATGACAGCTCGTGTAAATATGGCCTTTTCACGCCCACAGAATTATGATTCCTTACATCGCCATGTCATCCTATCCCTCTTGGCGACGAAATCACATCGAGAATGGTGCGAGTGAGAATGGCAAGAAACGCAAGCACTCAACATCTTCCATCAAGTCAGAGGCCGATGAAAAAAAAATCAAGAGTGCGTTTCACGCGCTTATCCAATCAATCTTTCTAATTTTTTGGCAGTCGATTCTTCAGCGTCCCCGATCATAGTAGACCCAGAATTACCTGCAGCTGGTCCTTCAATATCTCTTGCCGTGGAATCGCCTGGATTGGACCCCAAGGAACCTGTCTTAGAGTTACCTACGTCTGGTCCCTCGATATCTCTTGCCATGGAATTGGACCCCAAGGAACCTGTTTCAGACTTACCTACAGCTGGTCCCTCGATATCTCTTGCCGTGGAATCGCCTGTATTGGACCCCAAGGAACCTGTTTCAGACTTACCTATAGCTGCTAGTACTTCGCCTTTCTCTCTCTTGCAACAGTCCGATCCTACCCTCGAATTTCTCCCATGTGCCGTTGCATCTCTGCCTTTGCAATCACCTGCCTCGAATGTCCCCCCAGTTGCTCTGTCTCTACTTGCACAGCACTCACCTTTAGAAGCTCCTGCTGTCAGTTCTATCTCCACCACAGCAGCCTGTTATAACACCAACACCTCAGATCAAGATTGTGAATCCATTGTACGTCAAAATATGATATCCTGTTCACTGCTAATATTGCTTAGCAGAACTGCTCTTGCTCTTGCTGCGTCTCAAATCGTTTTACCTCCACCACCACCTGCTAATCCATCGCTCGAGTCTCCACCTGACACCACCATCACTGTGAAGAAAGGTAAGAGCAGTGGGACCAAGAGCAGTACCAAGGGCAAGATGCGTCCTAGCCAAACCAAAAACGGACGGTGAGTTTTTTTTCCAATTCGGACTATATTGTTCACTATCTAGTACCACAGGAACCTGTGTGCCTTACGTTGGTTAAAACAAACCAAGTTGAACGGCACGACCGAGGAGTTCAATGCCTACTACAACTCCCTCACATCGGCACAACGCATGGTACAGCTCTATACTACATCTTCGAACATTGACTGACACGTCCTCCAGGAATATGATCAAGATGCAGCGAATTTGGTGGCAAGCAACGCATGGAACAAGACTGTGTGCGATGGCGAGATACACTAGTCCTCTCGACAGGATTTGGCGTTGTGTTTTGGACCACTGTCGTGCTGTTTTCTGGCTGTTTTTGTACTATTATTATTCCCGCATTCGTATACCAATAATATCACATTTGAGCATAATACAGCATATACAAAGGGAGGCAATGAAGCGAGTCATAATATGCGCTAATGTGCTGGATCGTGAAAATGACACAAGGGAGCACGAGGGGAACTGCCCCCGCATACAGAAAATCTGCTATTTTTCTCATCATAGGCTGCATTGTGCTGGGCTGTGGCTTTCTTCATGACGAGTTCTACTAACATACCTCAACACATACTGGCCTCTCCCAGCACAACCAGTTCTCACTGGGGCTCAGGGAGGTCAGCTGTGTATGCAACAAGAGGGGTGAATGCGTAGCGTAGGTTGCCAACTGGGTCTACCATTTGAGTACCTGTTGCAGCTGCAGATTTGACGTTCTGAAAGACTATATCCATGCATTGATGCCAGACACGTGCTTGCAAGAGGGAGGCGAAGTCGAGTGGCAAACAAACTGGGGAATTGGCATATATGCTATGCATGACCAAGCATGCATAGTAGCTTTCATACAAATATCAGAATGAATGTTAGTGATGGTTAAGAATGTTGGGTGCATCTCGAGTCTGCCCATTGTCGAGTGACCGGTGTTTTGTCAGAAGCAAGAACTATGGGCACGATAGTGGCGCCCCAGGGAAGCTGATCCTAAAAATGAGAGAATCAAATTATTAGAATTAAATTGTAGCAGAGTAAAAAAAAAACATACCTGGATATCATGTGCACATGAACTGGACATCCATTCGCTATATTCTTGTTCTCCATTGTCATAAATCTCATATGGGTTAAACTCCATATCATTGGCAAATGCTGGGTTGCCAAAGATGTGCTGTGTCACCTCCAAGGCATCATGCCAGATGAGGTGCACAGGATGTGTAGTGATATACCCTTCGGTCTGAATCATCGTGCAACGCCACTTTGGTCCCTTCGGTAGGGCGTCCATGAAGGTGAACAGTTGTTGGGCCGTTTTGTATGCTGGTGGTTTCTGTGCTTCTGACCTCACCTAGCAGGTAGTTAGAGCTAATGCAGTACTTCAAGAAATGAGTAATTTGTCCCTGATTAAGATTGTCACTCAGGAATCTGGCCAGATCCCATTCATCTCTGTCTGTGAATGGATAATATACATTATGTTCCTGGTGAGCTTCGTATTCGTGATTCTTCATGTGCTGAAATGTATTAGGATGGTCAAAACCATAGATAGAGCCAGATTCTGGATGGTAATGTCCATCATGATGTCGACCTGGAGCAGGAGATTGGTGAAATGCAAGTGGCATGGGCATAGCATAACAGTGTGGATCATCTGTCAGGTGAGTGCACATGTCTTCCACTGACACGAATGATGTTGAACAGCTGGGACAACTGTATTGGCTCTTCCTAGAACATCAATGTGGCCAGATTCCGTTAATATAACTCAGCACTTACCCTCCCTCCTTAAAAGATGCCTTGTCTGAGGTAAAGTCACATAGATCCGGCAGTTCCTCTTCTGCATTCAAGGTAGATGACATGATGCGGTCCCCATACAGGTCAATAATTGATTGTCCAGCACTAGGACTTCTTTTATGCACGATGCAGTCCATGCATAGGTCCATGCAGGATTGCAAGCACACAGAATTGCCAGCACTTGATGTGAACCATACAGATTCGCCAGCAGTTTCAGTGAGTAACTCTCCAAATTAGCAGGTTGCCAGCAAGCTCGCCAGCAGTTTCAGCAGCAGTGAGTAACTCTCGAAAATCTTCCTAAGTTCTTCAAACTCCACTAGGAGCCGTGCATGGCACATTCATGATAACGGATTCCAACTTCAAGTTGAAGGTCAAGACTCCACGGATTGAGCCTGCCACTGTACTATCATGCCAGACGTTATTACGATGAATCCCCCTTCTTTTTCTAGTCCAACCAGTTCTGCAACTTATGTTGATAATTCTCCTAGGCAGAACACAAATTACAAAGTCCAGTATCACATGAACCGGCAGTCAACTTATACCTCATCGGATGGTGAGGCAGAAGATCTCAGGCGACATTTCATGTCACCTGGTACAGAGAACAGATTTGATGTTCCTGCTACCAGCTTTATATCTCATGTATGATTTTTAAGCACATATTTTGGAATACATTGAACTCCATATTCATAGGTGCCAGACATTCTAAATTATGCAAACATTCCCCCAGAACATCTCAAAGAACTTATTTCAGCTCAGTTTGCCACCTGCGAGAAGTTCTGCAACCAACTGGTCTCAACGCTGTGGGAGCTTGAGGAATCAAAGAGGTGGACAGGGGTTGTGAGGCGCACTCTCAGCATGGTGAAGAAAGAGCATACAGCTGCTCAGTCAGCACTACAAACCTGGCTTCAAACTGCAGAAAAGAAGCTTGGTGAAATGTCTCAGGCTCAATCTTCGATGAACTATGGCAAACAGAAGGAGATGCTTTATTCTGTACAGACAAAGTACGAGGATCTGGAAGGACTTGCGGTTGCTCATGGGATGACAGATCCAGACTTGGCCATGATTGACAATGACTGTCATTTGATGATGAGAAATGATGACGAGGAAGACCAATCGGCGATGAGTGATGACGAGGGCTCTCATGCCAGTGCTGGCCAGAATCAATGATCAAAGCCAGTGCACATGAGTTGGTTTCTTTTTGTGAAAAATAATATCACTGATTATGTGTCAGTTACTTCATCAGGAAGCATATCATTGTTTGTAGATCAATTTTCTGTAGCAATTTTTTTGTGTTTGAAGTTAATTCAATGTAGCTTCTATCATTACCTATCTTGTCATGGTCGCTGATTGCCAGACCTCATGGCATGCATCTATGATTTCATTATCTCATCTGAGCGAGTCAGCCACATGTCCTTAGGCGTGACAATGTATGTTCCATGTAACTGATCATTATCACTCTTTTCTACTGACCACGATGATGCCCCCCAAGAAATGGTGCCCTCAACACAAAAATGCTAAGGTAAGTACTAGTAAACAAAGTTTCGCTAATACTGAATCTAATTTAGAGTATCAAAAAACCAGGAAGGAACAGTGGGATCAATCCATTGCTCTTACCTGAACAGAGCCAGGTCAGAATCAATGTTGAGCAGACTCAGCGTCTGATGGATTTTCTCGAGCTTACAAGACTCGCGAATAAAGACTTCGACACAGATGATGAGATGGAGGAGCATGAAGATGACAAGGAGTTCTACTATGTGCCCCCTCCTAGCAATTCATTCCCTTCTCTACATGCCATGCTACCTGCACACACCTTCTATCACGAGGACTCACATTCAGCGGTTGAGACTTTGCAGTGGATGCCAACTGAATTGAGTCTGAGGATGGATAGCAGTTCAGATAACTCCGAGATCAGTCTACCAATGCCTGGGCTGTCCAGTAGGGACACGCTACCCCTGAGCTTGGGCCAGCCTGAGCAGTGCTGTGTGAATCCCGGGCCATCCAATAGGGAAGTGCCCCCCTCTCTGTGCTATGGCCCCCCTCCAAGATTTGACAGCCAGCCTGAGTTTCCTTCTCTGCTCTACCCATCCCCTCCAATATTCGATGGCCAGCCTGAGCAGCACTTTGTGACTCCTGGGCCATCCAATAGGGAAGTGGCATTCCCATCTCTGTGCTATGCACCCCCTCCAAGGTTTGAGGACCAGCCTGAGCAGCATGCAACTGCCAGGCTGTCCAATACATTTACTTCTTGGCACTATGCGCCCTCTCTAATATTTGACCCACCCAAGTATCCTGAACATTACCCCCCATCCAACGAGCCTCCCATACAATCATTCGTTGAGTCTCTCATACCTCCCTCTATTCAGGAATTGGAGTGGCCCACAACATCAATTTTCAAGGATACACAGCAAATGCAGGAGCACCATGAGGGGCGTGATCGAGTTTGGCACTCGCACCGCACACATCTTGATTTTCCGGGAATTTGTAGAGTTTTTGTCTATGAAGCCACCTGTCCAATGGAGGGCCGCCAAGGGCAGCTTATCCCAACAGGTGTTATTAGAGTAAGTCTTCATATCATTATTACTTTGATTCCACTGACATCAATATTCAGGCTACAAACAAAACTACTGTGTTGGCACTGGTTCCATCTTCACAGATACTGCCACCTCCTCTGTTACCCACCATGAATACAGACACTGCTGATCGCACATCACAGCTTGATCACACACGACAGCCTAATCTTCCCCAATTCTTGACGACAATGGACCAGACAGAGGTTATGAAAGAAGCAAAGCAAATCATGCGACGGAAGGTCATGCTTGAGAATGTGATGCCAGACACAGCCACTAATAAAGCCATGGCTCGAGTGGCCCTTTTGGAGGCAACAAAATACTTAGTCCCCACCACATTGCTCGACACCTTAGCACACATAATTTGTCATTATGAAGTCAGTGTCAAGACAATCTGCACCATCACAACAACTGTGCGCACAGTCTTCAAGAGGGAGGCATGCAATGCAGTACTAATACCAGATCATTATGGTCTCTCGCTCTTGTTTTCTGATGTGAGATCAGAGGCCAATCATCGACAGGACACAGTGGCACCACTGTTGATCAATCAAGCATATCTTTTTGTAAGTTTTTTTATTGTATCTTGAGAGTATCTAATTACAGTGTCCCTAGGAAGATCCCAGCATATGGTCGCCTGTGAACCACCCTGCAGTGATCACAACAATCACCTGTGCCTTGTGGGGAAGCATCCTGCATGAAGCTCTCAATTTCGACAATGTTAACACCCTCGATAACCTATTTTCCATCGGAGGTGCTGCAGTAGGCTCTAGTTTAATGGAGTATGAGGATTCAGGGGTGCAGAAGACTGTTCAGTTTGCACCTTCGTCACAGTCATCAGCTGAGTATGGAGCAATTCAACTTCACAACAAAGTTGTTCATCGGACTCCTGATCTACATTGTGCCTCAAGAGCCTTGAGGGAAGTTATGGTGGCTTGCAGGATGTCTTTGTGGGAGATTAGATAATGATTATTAGCCAGTCACCATCTACTAAATGCGAATATGATAATCATGTAAAATATTCAATCTATACATTTGGGGCTTTATAAACTTTGATCTCTAGTGCAAAAATTTCTTGCTCATTAAGTGACACTTCAACAGAGTTACTCACTCGGGTAAATCAAAGTCCGCTCAACGAGCGGTTTCAAGTTTTAGATGTAGATCTAGTGTAAGAAAGTTGGAGAAAGTTATCATAGTTGGACAGATTAGAAGGCTAGCCAATGCTATTTTACCTCATTTCAATTAGCAAAATTTTGTTGCCAAGCTAGAAAAATTAGAACAGTCTAGGCAAACTTGGGCACAGCTTTTCAATGCCCTTACATTGACTTGGTCAAAATTGAACAGTCTTTTCACACTTGATAATTGCAGTAACATTAAAATTGGGTATGAGTTGAGTAACATACAAGAAAACAAGCATATGACAAGGGAATGATGATTAGATTTACGAGACCAGGGGTATCAGTTCAGTAAAATACGAGAAAATCGAATGCATGGCAAAGGAGTGATGATTAGATTTACGAGGCTAGGATGTCAAAAAAATTCACTCGTCCTCCATACTATCCAAGTCCAAGAATGAGAGGCTGTCATCCTGGTCATAGGCTCCAGTAACACTATGACGGAAGCGACTATAAACAATGATAGATCAGCAAAGTGCCAGCAACTTGAACATAGACTTACAGGATTTCCTCATATATATCAGACATCATCTTGTGAAACTTGATGGGTGCCTTGTTATGGATACTCCCCAACAATGACACATGGTGGTTGTAGATATCTAAAAATTGATTACCAGTGAACTTAAAGTCATCACTTGACTTGTTCCACTTTGCAAGTAGGGTAGCACGAATCTAACAGTGAGGAACATTAATGAGTGAATGAATAGAAAGACAGTAAAACTTACAGCAGTGCAGACTATGGCCAACATGGGGATTGGAATCTCTGGGCAACCACCCTTATTCTTTGTGATATTGCAGAAGCATTGGCTAAACTGTGCACCAACTGACTTCAACGGTTTAAAGAATACCTCATATATGATGAGGAACACAGGCTGTGTCTGATAGGGCTTTGTTAGACTCCAAAGAATCCAAGAGATAGGCATGAGGGGGAGAGAGTGGTCCGAGCACAAGGCCAGCACTGACCAATAGGGGATGTCTTCATGATGTCCACTTGTGCCCTGAAATATATGTCAAAAGAAGTCAGTTATTTTCATTCCTTACTCACCTAGTATAAAGAAAAGGCGCCCAAAAGAATGCACATCTCAGTTCTTCTACAAAGACTGAGATGTAAGTAGTTTATCCCTGTATGTTAGCAGAAGCTAACCAAAAGCATAGTGTACCTTTGTTATAGGTATAACACATCAATAAAGAGTTCTTCTACAAAGACTGAGATTGTACCTTTGTTATAGCGCTCCCATTTCCTCCCTATTCGTCTCGTAATCCTAGAGGTTATGAGCCCTGCTACATCCATGGATACTACACTCCCCACCACCACCTCATCATTGTTCAACGTCCCAAAACTTGCCAAAGATGGCACAAACTGGATTACCTACAAGGAACGAACGTTAACTGTGATAGGGGCACGAGGTCTGATGCGATATACCGATGGGTGAGCCAAAAAGTCGGTCATGTTCAAAGTTGACTCCAAGACAAATAAGTTGGCCAAGGATGACAGTACAGAACCCACCCCAACTGAGATAGAGGACCTCGATAAGAAAATAGATGAGTTTCACCAGAAAAACTCACTTGTTAAACAACAGGTATTCAGCACTATTTCTGATTGGCTCCTACTATGCATACAGAAACTTGAGGGGGCAAATGAGGTCTGGACAGAGATTTGTCAGATCCATGAAGGCAAGACACAGCTGGTTCAAATTGACTTATGACATCGTATGCAGGAAACCAGGTGTGAGGAAGGAGGAGACATGAAGGTCCATTTTGCCGAGCTTTTGAGGCTATGGGAATCCCTTGCCAGTATGGGGGTTGTCATCGATGACGTTGACTTCCACGCTATCATCCTCAGATTGTTACCCGAATCGTATCAACCCCTATTATCCTCCATCAGCGCTGCAGCTAAAATCACCAAAATGCCACTTACCTCCTATGAACTAATCAGCATAATCACCGAGGAATATGAACACCATCAGCTTACTGAACAGCATCATCCCAGGAAGAAGCCAGCGAATAGTGCACTGGCAGTAAGAGAATCTAGGGGAAAGGGGAAGTCAGTACCCTCCTCAGCAAAATCTAATCCAGATGCCATCTGTTATAACTGTGACTGGAAGAAGGGGGAAAAGGCGGGGAAGCAGGCTGTGAACTTGGCAACCAAATCTACAGATACCCATGATCAGTATGCGTTTGTCATATTGGATTTGGCAAACATTGCCAAGAACTTAGGCGTACCTGCTGAGAAGAGGGGCACCATAATGGACTCAGGCACCACCTCCCATTTCTGCCCAGATCGCTTGAAGTTCACAAACTTCGAGGAAATAACCCCCCAGGACATCCATACCACGGATGGCTCTACTCTCAGCACAATAGGCAGGGGTGACATGCTGATAGACCTACCACTTGATGAGAAATGGACAATGGTAATGCTAAAGAATGTGCTATACACACCTACTATGGCATTCACGCTCATATCCACCAACCGCATCACATCAGCAGGCCTCGCCATGTTGTTCAAAGGTCAGATGTGCAAGATACTGTCGCAGGGGCCAAAAGGCAGGTTATTGCCAAGATCCCGCAGGTGGAGGGCCTGTACAGTGTAAATGGAGCTCGTCAGAAGCACCATGCTAACGTTGCTAAGTCCAAACTAACTATCAATGCATTGCACAAGGTGCTGGGACATGTCTCCCAACAAGTGGTGGTAGAGGCTGTAAAGAAGGGGTTAGTGACAGGACTGGAGCTGGATATTGATTCCAAGCATGAGTTCTGTGATACCTGCATTAAGGCAAAATCAGCACGAAAATCATTCCCAACCGAGACGGAGAATAGAGCACTTACCTATGGAGAATTGGTACACACCAATCTCTGGGGACCCGCCTAAACGGTGAGCATCAACAGTTCATCAGCTTTACGGACAATTTTAGTTGCCAAACGAAGCTTCAGTTCCTGAAGCTCAAAAGTGAAGCACTCACCGCCTTCAAGGCATATGAAGCATGGCTTGCACACCAGTCACTGGGTGTTCATCTAGCCAAGGTCCGTTCTGACCGAGGAGGGGAGTACTTGAGCGCCGAGTTTGATGCCTATCTAAGTCAGCAGGGTATAGAGCACCAATAAACCGTCCATGACTCACCTCAACAGAACGGGGTGGCTGAACACCTTAATAGGATGTTGGTGGAGCATGCTAGGGTGATGCTTATTGCTAAGGACCTCCCCAAGTTCCTCTGGGCAGAGGCCATTAACTATGCAACCTGGCTGAAGAATCGCTTACCGTTGTAGGTATCACAACCTGGCTAGGCACTAGCTATAATAATGCAAAACCAGTATAAGTGAGTCTCAGCTCTACCTAGCTGCTATACTCGCAGAAGCAAGAGCGTTCGACCCTAAAGGGGACACAAGGAAAGCGAAGATCCACAAGTGAGTGCTGATCAACCCTAATCAAGTGCGATGAAACGTGAAGAAAACGCGAAGGAATGTGGTGAAACGCGAAGAAACGCGAAATGCGCTGAAGGCGCGTGCGGGAAAGCGAAACGCGATGGTCGCGCGAAGCGTGGGAAAGTAGCGCGCGAAGTGCGCAAGTGTAGAGAGGGCGTATAAGTGATGCTGGGATGTGAACCAGGGCAAGGAGGACGGATGCTGGATGGATAATAGACGGATAATGCGATTGCCACTAGCTATAGACAGATGCTAGGGACTACAACAACGGATACATGCACTGCATGGAACTAACTGGTGATAGATGGTGACTGCCAGAAGCTAAGTTGTAAAAACAGACATGGCAACCCTAAGTCGCACATAAGCGCCTTCCCAGGGCTCGGAAGCGAATCGGGAGCGCTCTAAGTATGTAAATGATGTAAAGTAAGGGTCCATAACGAAATAATAATCGTACGATGCCAGACATAGTCAGATATAGTGATAAACGGAATGCGACGCACCAAGGAACTGGCTGGACAATGGATGGATGCTCCTGCAATGATGCGCACTAAATCGCGATGAAACGCGAAGATGTGCGAGAATGCGAAGATGCGCGAGAACGCGAGGATGCACGAGAACGCGAGGATGCGCGAGAACGCGAAGATGCGTGAGAATGCGAAGATGCGCGAGAACGCGAAGATGCGCGATGGAATGCGAAGATGTGCAGTGTAACGCGAAGATGCACAATAAAACGCGAAAATGCGCAATGACATGCGAAGATGCGCGATAGAACATGATGATGCGCGATGAAACGCGAAGATGCGCGAGAACGCGCGCTAAGTGCGAGCGCGGGAATGCATTGCGCGAGTGCGGGAAAGTGTCTTGAGTCTGGCGCGTTATTGCAGGGAAGCTGCGCATAATATGTTGAATCGCTCTACACATGATGGTGATGTTGTGCTGTGAAGCCCAGTCGTCATGAGCCGTAAAATAGGCCAATACCAGCCTGTAGAGAATTGAGTCTCTACACCGTCTAGGGCGATCCCTGGTGCCACTCCATACGAGCTTGTCTGCAAGACAAAACTGAGCCTTGCAGTTCACCTGCTAGATGCAGGAAAGTTGGACCCCAGGGCCAAAGAAGCCGTGTTTGTGGGCATTGATGTTGAGAGTAAGGGGTACTGGGTTTACTGGCCATCGAAGCACAGGGTGTCTGTCGAGAGGAACGTGACATTTGCGCCAGGAGAGGTCATTGTGGCACTGGATGTACTGGACGAGGGGGAGTCAAACGGTCAAACCATTAATGAGAATGCCAATGCATGTACTGTCCAGACTATCCAACCCCAAACCACCCCTCCTACCCCAACTCCAGAGCAGGATGAACCGCATGTTACACGCATGCATCACGCACCTGATTATTATGCCAAGCTTCAGAAAGGTGAAGCGGCCTCCATTGCTATAGAGTCCTTGTTAGAAACGTCAGAACTCAATCTACTGGATGAAGTTGCTCACATTGAACACACCCTGGCTGCCACTGAACTGGAACCTACCCTCGCTCAAGCCCTGAATGGCCCAGATGCTGTTGAATGGCAGGAAGCAATTGACTATGAGATAGGTCAGTTGGAGAAACTGGAAACTTGGGAAATAGTAAACGCACCTCACGGTGCTAATGTCATCCCTTGCCACTTCATTCTGGCAATGAAATGTGGACCGGATGGCAAGAAGCTCAAGTTGTGAGCCCACCTGGTAGCCAATGGGCAGAGACAACAGTTTGGCGTCGACTATTTTGACACCTTCACACCGACAGCGAATATGGCCACCCTACATACTGTCCTAACAATGGCTGCTCAGTGCGACTGGGAAATCCATCAAGTGGACATAAAGAGTGTGTACCTGTATGCTAGTATCCAGGAAGAGATATACATGAGAGTGCCACCTGGGTACCTAAGTGATGGTCAGGAGGGAAAGGTGTTAAGGCTGAAGCAGAGCTTACCTGGCTTAAAACAGGCTGGATTTGAGTGGGCTGAGGAACTAGCTGGAGTGTTCAAGAGGTTAGAGTTCATGTGCTCAAAAGTAGACCAGTTGGTCTACTTCAAGCGGAACCCCACGGAGCACATGGTCATCACCGTCTCGGTAGATGACATGGCGGTGTCATGCATGGTATGCACTCCATACCATGACATATATGATAAGGAATATAGAAGGAGATGATTAGGGAAGTATACAAGGATATAAGAAGGTGATTCATCACTCTTTAACCACCCATGAACAGCATGTTATCAACTGAGAAGTAGAAAATCTGTTGACCATGAATTTGAGGCAGCTGGCACCTGTAGTCTTATTGAGTACAATTGTGATAGTGATTGTATTCTGAGCAACCTATAAGACCCTCAAGTAACAAGACAGCGGTCACAGCAAACCATATATCCCATATCCGACGTTTTAAGACCCAACTCCTCAAGTTTTTCAAAATAACGGACCTAGGCGAGCTAAACTGGTTGTTAGGGCTCAAGGTAATGAGAGATAGAGTCGCACATACCTTAATGCTTTCCCAAAGGGCCCATGTTGACACCATTGTCGACCGTTTCTCCCTTGGTGAGGCCAAGAGTGCCCAAACCCCCATGGAACCTGGCACCATGCTGTCAGTAGATCAGTCCCCAGCTACATTCTCAGAGCAAGATGCAATGAGAAACGTACTGTACCAACGCGCGATTGGCTCACTCATGTATGCAGCCACAAGCACCAGGCCAGATATTGCATTCACCATTGCCACCTTGTCCCAGTTCATGTGAAACCCAGGCAAGGCACACTGGGAAGCCACTAAACTGGCTCTCAGATACCTAAAGGGAACAGCTGACTTGGAGCTTACCTTGGGCACGACGGACGAAGGCCTCCAGGCTTTCATCGACGCTGATTGGGCATCTCAGCCCCACAGACACTCCATGTCAGGATATATTGTCCTCCTGAACGGCGGACTGGTAACCTGGAGTGCACGAAAACAGCCATTAATTGCGCTTTCGATGGCAGAAGCTGAGTATATAGTGCTAACAAGTGTGGTGCAAGGGGTACTTTACCTCCAACTGTTGGAAATTCTTTTACGGCATTCTGATGGATTAAAATGGCCTAATGACACAGCCCAATTATAATAGATTATGATCAAACAGTCAACATATTAATAAGCATTATCATGGCATTTTAATGCAGATTTTAATGGTATCACAATCGGGTCATAATGTCATCTCTGCATCATAACAATTGTACTTCAAAGACATTCTCACCAGTCTCACAAGGAGGATGTGATGAGCATTTCAGATTTCATTGTCATTTTAATGGCATTACAACTAAGTCATATTTTCATCTCATTGTCGTGACAATTGCATTCCAACAACATCCTGACTGAATCGTGATGATCTTGTTATTAAGGATTCAATGAGCATTACTATCGTGCTGAACATGAATTCTGCAAAAATTATGATGGCATTTCCACTATGGCAAAAAGACTTTACATGGCGTAAGAAATACAAAGTAAGGAAAGCGGACATTGGCCCCAGGACCAACTGAAATGCTGTATGGCACCATCCAGGCAAGAGGTTGTGTTTTGCAAATTGTTCACAAGGTCATGAATGGGGCATCTCACTCACCCTTGGCTTTGTTTCCATCCCCTTCAGTGCACTCATCCGCCTGCTGCCCAACAGACCCTTTGAACAGCTCTTCATCCTAATGCACTTACTGCCTAAACCCTAAGGTGGTCTTCCAAAAGTCCGCCCTGATGGTGAATGGAACTCTGTGATTGAACTTGTGCATGATAATCTTGCCACATTCGCTAACCTGCAGGGTGGGCAACTTCAGTCATCTTCATTCATTGTGAAGAGCCATCAGGCTAGACTACATGAAGAGAAACACGTTCCTCTGTACATGCTAGTGTTTGGTATGTGAGATGGTGTGTGCTCAATGATTGACTGCATTTGGTGTTTGGTCAGAAAGAACCAACAAAAAAAGAAAAAAACCATTGACTCACATCAAGTAATACATGTTGTGATAGAGTTGCCTGTGGACAAGAGAGCCTGGACCAAACATTGAAGGGTATAATATAATTGCACATGGCCACGACAGATGGGTTGTCTTTGGCCTGTTAGACATGGGTAAGGCAGGTGTAGAGAGTGGGATAGTGACATCACAGTCATTGGATGACAAAAGTGAGATGGTCACAAATAATATAGGTGGTGGAAAGAATGCTTGTGTATATCAATCAGACAAGGGTGCCAATGAATGAAAAAAAAGACTCACCTCACTGTCAAATGCACAAATGAAGCCAAATGTCAATGCATTTCACTGACAGACATCCCTCTGCACCTCGTTGATTCTGAGTTGCCCTGACATCAGCTCATTCTGAAGAGAAGTGAAGAAATAGTAAGTCAAAGGTGCATGTTCAAAGTGAGGTTGGGAGAATGGACTCAAGTAGAGATGGTGATGGTTACAGTGAGAGAGGTTATCTTAATGACACATGAGTCATCCTGTCACCATATAAATGTATGATCATGTGATCAATTTGTCATCATGATGTATGCTAAGACAAGCAAAATAAGAGATTGGGTTAGGTGACTTGGAAAACGAGCGTGTAGGTAGCTAGGATTGAAAATTATAATGATAGCCATGACATACCCAATAATAAGCAGTGCAACCCACCATACTACCTGGTGGATGCACAGTGTGAAAATTACTGAAGCAGATAGAAAGTGTGAAGGTGTGGCTGATGGCAGGTCCAGCAGAGTATGGAGTAAAAGCAGGCTTTGGTGGCGAAGGATAGCAATGGCCATATGAAGGCATAGGTGCCAAAGTGGCTGGAGGAGGAGGGAAGGGATTTGTGGTAGGAGGAGGGGTTGTCTTAGATGATGAGCGAAGAATGTATTAAGTTGGGTAAAGAGATACTGACACATCTCGTGCTCCATCTGGTTAATTTCACGTAATTGGAACATACCCTGTGCCACAATACTCCAGGGTTTTGATGTGAGCATGAAGGCGGACATGAAAAGACGGTGGGAGAACAGCAATGACGAATTACCCATCAGAGAAGCACTTGAGCATGAAAGTAATGATTGCTTGCAACCTATATCAATTGAACTCAAGTGTTGACTGGTACATGGGAGTCAGTATGGTAATAGGTAGGAGGCTAGTCTGAAAGCTCAAGATGCATCAATAAAGTGATGAGAACTATTTATTAGTAGAGACAGTGTGATGAGAGGAATGGCGAATATCTTGCCCATATGAATCAGGCTTCTGACCTTTTCCCTGACATCCCTTGGTGGACTTCGTAGTGATGGCCACTGAGTTTTCAATAGCCGGCTTCGGATGGGGTGCTGCTATCACTGCAGCAGCCTGAGCTGAGGCAGACTCCGAACTCGTAGCACTTGATCCAGGATTGAGTTCCACACCCTGAGTTGAGATTGATGGCACAACATGAGAAGGCAGGGGGAGTTCATGTTGCAGAGGAGAGGCTACCAGCGCAACAGTGTTTGAGCCTGAGGATGCTGTCAAGGAACCTGGTTCAACAATAGCAGGATGGTGCACATGAAGGCCATCAGGGCCAATGGGGTCTTCATCTGAACTGCTATTGGAATTGTCCAATGCTGCCATGACGCGATCAACCATGTCTTCAGGCTGGCCTAAGGTATCATCCTCCTCCATCTGAGCAACATTATTGAAGACATAACCATTGATTTGTCCCACAATGGCTTTGATACGTTCATGAGTCCACTTGATTATGAAGAATATTTTCATGGTGCAGAAGACGGTGTGGTAAGGGATCAATGAAATGGCTCCAATACCATCCCCAGAGAATTCTTGGTCTGGGGATAGCATGAAGATTATCTACTGAATATGATATCAGCTGTAGGTAGTGCCTCTGAATCATTGAAATTGATACATACCAAAGTCACACCAAATGAAATCATACCAGGAGTGCAGCTGTTAAGTTTCCAAATCTTTGCATAGGTAGGCGGGCCACCATGCCCCTTGGGGAACAATGACATCTTGCTGCACACTGAAACCTTGATAACCTTTCAAAGAAATATATGAGTAATTGTCCTATGGTTAAGTCAATGTATTTCACCTTCGCGATCATCAACCAGTCTCTGAAAATCTTTTTCTCATTAACAATGTTGTCAGGGTAAAGTATCAGTGCTTTGAAAATGTCGAAGGTCTTCCCCTTCCCAGCCTCCCATCCAATCATATTCATAATTTGCTTGACAGAAGCACGGTCATATTGCACAACAAAATACTCGGGTGACATGTTGAAGATGCTACCTGAAACAGTACATAGACCATTGAAGAATGACGATCATGCCTGTTGCATGCCTGTTGCAAACTGTTCCATAAATCATCAACTTGTTTACAACTATGTAAAACTTTAAGTTATGTACCAAGTTAAAGAATGAATTTGTTTGCATCTGAGGATGCAACTCATGATCAATTGAAGCGTAGAGCTCAGTGACAAGGGCAGCCCTCTCTGTCAATTTCTTTGCATAATGTTGCAGACTTGTTATATCAACCAGAGGATCAGGGCAGTCTGTCTGAAAAATGACCTTATCAGGCAGAAACATCTCCATTGTCAATGCATACTTCTTCACCAAACCCAAGATTAGCTTGTCGATGATGGTCTCAGACATTATGATGGACGCTGTAGTCAATGGCACAGATGAAGGTGGTGCAGATGAATGCGAGGATGCAGTAGTTGAAGGTGGTGCAGATGAATGTAAGGATGCAGTGGATGAGGCCGGCAATACAGGAGTAGATGATGTCTGATTTGGTGAGTGCCTGCGACACTTCAATTGCTGTGCTGCTAGTGTACCATTGGTTGCGTTCAGCGTTGCGTTACACTCTTCCAACTTTCCTTTCTCAAGTTGAAGTTGCTTAATGTACTAGTTAAAACATTGAGTCAGGGAATGAACAAGAGTTGACGAAGTAAACAAGAGCCTACCGCTTGAAGGTGCTTTGTAGACAGATTGGTGCTTGGTGGTGCCACAGGCCATGGGGCATCATCATCTGAATCATGCCCTGAATCCGACAACAACAATAGATTAGAGTCAGAATCATCGAGGTTTGAATCAGAGTCCAGTGGAGAGTCCAACATGAGCTACATGCAAAGAGAGAAATACATGATGTGTTGAGCAGCCCAGATGCTGAATGAATGAATGAATCGCAAGGTCTTTATATACATTTTGTGGGCAACCCTAAACAGTTTAGGATCAATCTGTGGGATTATGAGTGAGATAATGACAGACACGAGTTGATTTAACAACAGCATGCATAATACGTCAATTTGACGCAATTGCTTCGGTACACAAGTTGTTATTAGTGAAATGGATCATGGAAGCTGTGACCTTGAGAATAAATACTGGATGAAAGGTGCATGTCCAAACACGAGGTGACACTGTGTTACAACACACTTGTGTCAGTAATGTCAATGATGCAGTTTGATGACCTACTTAATGCATGTTATGCAACTTGCAGAGACTTGATCTGAAGAAACATGTCTGCATAAACCATGTTGATGACGAAGTAATCGCCTTGTCTCCCAGGATCGCTAGCAAGCACAGCCCCTCAGATAATCAACCTTACAGAGATGAATTTGGGAGATGACTGAGGTTTGGCTCGTACATGCCATAGTCCCAGATCAGTATCATGTTTGCTATGGACACCAATTCCAACATTGTACAGATGTATGAGCACCAGTGAAAGATTGGTTTCACCTATTGAGCAACTGAACATGAAGATAAGGCGAGCAAAAAAAGGTTGATTGTCAGTTTGAACCATGACACAATCATATTGTGGAGATCCAAAGAACTCAGGGTTGCATTGAAGGAGGTCTTTGGACTGGTGCCAGTCAACCATAGACTCATAGTTAACTTGCAGATATTTGTATCCAGTAATCTAAATATTATGTTGCGCAGCATTTTAGCAAGTAGTTAGCAGGGTGAATTGTCGGCATACCTTGTTGTCAGCCTGCAAATGAATGCGCTTGCCATCTGGTAAAGGAATGTCATTAGTGGGGAAGAATGTGTTCAGATAGCCATTGAGTTTGATTCAGAAACCAACGAAGGCCCTGTCATCTGCATGCAACTGCTTGAGACTTGCAAATGAGATGTCATCTTGTGCCGAGCCTAACTTTACTTGGATGCAGGGAGCTGGGGCCACAGAAATTGCAGGATTTTCTGCATCTGTGTCTTCTGTTGTTGGGAGGTTGTCATTCCGATTGTACTCGTCCAACTTGTTGAGTTCAGAATGCATTGATGTTAGGGTTAGCAGCCAATGATTATAGCAAAGAATCTGAACTCATTCAGTTAGTTCATATTAATTCTGAGTCAGTTCTGTAGACACACGAACCTGTGTAGCAATGTCCTTGAAATTTGTTTGATTGTGGTAGATGTCCCTCACGGGGCCATGCATCTTCTCATTTGGTTTTGTGTTGTAGTTTTGTGTTGTGCCTTTTGCCAAGATATCATCGAAGAGATGTGAGCTTGCATGCTTCTTGGGGAAATTCCAGTCCTTGCCTGTTACAGGCTGTGATTTGAGAATATACTCCTAATCACAGATCATAGGTGAGTGGTCGGGAAGTATTGCGAAGCATAACTTACATCCATCAGTGCTGAAAAATCTTACAGAGCTTGTCTTCCTGCAACAATCGAATCTTCAGTGTGAATCTCAAATCCAGTGTAAATGTTGAGATTAATATAGTGGCATATGCATCGTAGGAGCAGATAGCCGAGCTTGCTCTGTGAATGGCAAAGGATCCTTTGCACCGCAAAGATAGCCATCTGAGGCTCATTAGCACAGAATCCAGCTTCAGTCGCAGATTAGTACTTACCTTTGATATGTCCTCATGATGTGAACTATCATTGAAATCAACTCCAACTACCTTCGAAAAGTGTGTCAGGTTAGACCACTGTGGAAGAGCATCATAGCTGAGGTAGTACTATTAAGTTTGAGGCAGCTCATGTCAAATAACAATATATACATACTTTGTGTCTATCTGCACAACAGCTTCTCACCCTAATTCGAGTATCCAGAACTGAAGCTCCCTCCACAAATGGTGCCTCAAAAGCCCTCCATGATACACATGCATGCGATCAAAGGAGAGTGCTCGGTGAATGTCGGCGAGCAGCATTCTCCAGAAGACATTCTGGGAGTCATGTTTGTCAGTGTGATATATGCACTGAGAGACCTTGCAATGCATACCTCAATGTCATGCAGTGAGTAAGTTTTGAGTAATTTCTCCCTCTCCTCCTTGGATTTGTTTGCGCAGGCCAACTGAAGGATCTCCTCAGACTCAGCACTTGTCCATGATCAAAGTTCATGAGACAAGACTGATTGCTTGTATTGAGGGACCAAGCAGATTGGGCATGGAAATTTACCTTTCAGTCCATGAATCAATGCCATAATGCATCTATCACATGGCATCAGCAATGTCACAGCAAACTCAAGCACTTACTGTTCTTCATAGTCGGCACTCAGAATCAAAATTAAGGGCCAAAGAAGGTGCCGGATAGCATCACCATACTCAAACCAATATCCTGTCCTTGAGATCTGTATGATGGACTCTAGAAGTTTTGAAAAGGATTCATGCCAAACGGCATTCTTGAAGTTCACAAAGCTGCTTTTGCCTGCATGCTCTGAATCTTCTGAAACCTGCTCTGACATTTAATATAGCTAGTGTATGAAGTAAAACCAAATACTAACAATAGGCAGCCAACCTACAATTCGGCCACCACCAATACCAGTACTGTTCCGGATCTCGACAGGCAAGTTTGTGATCCAACAAACGATCAAATAAGCTTTCTGGGTACTGAAAGAGGATAGTTTTGCCTTGTCTGCATATAAGATAAAAGCCAGTGGCTTTGCCTCAGGTGGAAGTTGTGACTACACAATGTGCAGTTGTATGTCATTGGGCAAACAAAGTGATCAAGACTTACCTGTGCATCCCAGAATGCATCGGCAGTCCAAGGTTCATCAATAAAGCATACAAAATGCATACCATTGAATTTGTAAAGGTGTTGCACATCAAATACAAAGTGCGGTGCAAGATGTCGATCTCGCAACATATCAAGAGCCCAATCCCAAAGAGGACAGTAGTGCATATCAAACTCATGCACTTTGTTTTGATATGGAACCAAAACTACATCGACTTGAAACTTGATGATTTACATATGTTTTAGTTAAGTGCATCTAATTGAACTTGTATTTGCCTACTGGTGTGAAGTGTTGGGAAGCAGTTGACCACAACTCCCGGACTTCATCATGGTTTTGTAGTGTAAAGGTTCCACCCCTACATGTGGAACGATGAATGAGACTGAGCAAACAATTTGTTTGCTCTGTGGTGAGAGCAGCTTCAAGGGCAATTTCAGCAACCTCAAAGTTGAGGCATGTTTGGAATGGTTCCCATGGTGTGTGATTCTGAGGTACTGAAGCTTCCATGGGACGTGTGCGAGAGAAATCAGTGAAATGATGGATGGTGGACAGAATCTGGCTGTGAGGATGGTAGTCAACCTTGATGTCATCCAGCTGTGGCAATGGTTCCTGAACTTCAGGATTTGCATTGTTGAAGTGGCTCTGAAGGCCAGGTGATGCCATGTTGAAGTCCAATAAAAATGATTGATGACTTTAAGGTGTTGATCCTTGCATGTCTGACATATAAGATGATTGATCAGTTTTTTGGAATCCATTAGACTATGCAAACATACTAATATTATCATCTGCAGCTTCATTCTTGTGGCTGTGATGTTGCATCGCCCAAATTTTGATTGGATCAACTGACAATAGTATTAATATTTGAGTGATCAGAGTGAAAGTAGAATAGTTGAGTGCTGACTTACCTGTAGATGATGCCACACGTTGTTTGGATTGATTGTGAGCCTTGTGTTCTGTGCAGTTGTGAGGTGAGATATGAGACAAAACAAAAATAGTGCACACATGTACATTTCTTCGCTGCTTCTTTGATAATCGCTTGGACCTCATTATCTTCTTCTTTCTCCTGTGCTAGCTTCCTACATTTCTTTGCATGCGGCACCAGTCCACAAGCTCATACTAGTATTCCACATATGTTACACTTGACATCATCTGATATCTGTTGAGGAGGCATCAAAATCAATATTGATGGCACGAAAGGAGAGATAAGGACTGGTGGGGAATTTGTGAGCAGTAAAATTCAGAAAGGGGCTTGACAACAGATTCTATCTAGTATGAGTGATACACAATGTAGATGTTAGAAATAATGTGTACCTTTGATGTAGATGGTAGTGAGCAGTAGAGTATAATTGAAACTCAGGTCAAGCTGAGACTTGATAGCAGTCTCAATGACATTGTAATCCAATCATAATTAAATTATAATCAGATCATAGTGCTGATAAATATAGCATTACGATACGGGAGCATTATAATGCCTGCTGGAAATTTCCAACAACTGCTCCTAGGAGAGCTCTATGAAGCTCCCAGCCTCCCTACCCCTATCTTCTGTGACAACCAGGCTGCTATAGCATTAGCAAGCACTGGTAAGTTCCAATCCCACACAAAATATATTGACCTACATTATCATTTTGTCCACGCCCATGTCAAGAATGGAGTCTTCAAACTCCTATACTGTCCAACCGACAACAACATGGCCGATGCCTTCACTAAGGCATTAGCGAGACCTCGCTTGCAGAAACTCAGGACTCATATGAGCCTGGCTTGCACTTGAGGGGGAGTGTTAGACTCCGAAGAATCTGAGAGATAGGCATGAGGGAGAGAGAGTGGTCTGAGCGCAAGGCCAGCACTGACCAATAGGGGATGTCTTCATGATGTCCACTTGTGCCCTGAAATATATGTCAAAAGAAGTCAGTTATTTTCATTCCTTACTCACCTAGTATAAAGCAAAGGCGCCCAAAAGAATGCACATTTCAGTTCTTCTACAAAGACTGAGATGTAAGTAGTTTATCCCTGTATGTTAGCAGAAGCTAACCAAAAGCGTAGCATACCTTTGTTATAGCGCTCCTGTTTCCTCCCTATTTGTCTTGTAATCCTAGAGGCTTCTGTCGGTTTGGTGAAGGAAGGCCAACGGCCTTAAATGATGTCATGTGTGAGTACAACAACAACTTCATGCAAAAAGAATGAACATCAAATGTTTGTGGGAAAATGTATGAATGATTTGTGAGAAGTCAACTGAGGATTGCATCACAGTCAAAACCACCAAGACGGAAGTAACCTACAATGCTCTTGCTAGTCACATCCTTAATCTCACTGTGAAACAGACTAGCACGAGCATCAATCTATGGACAACATCAGTATTAGTTTGCAGTAAAGATACAAAACCGACTAGATTTGTGAGGGCCAATAAATACTCGTTATCAGTCTGCATCCATTTCTCGATTGGCACTGCACCATGGTACTGCATGGCCTTCAGCAGTATGTCCCATGTATATACATTCTTGGTTATAAGATCGGGGTATCTGTGCTCAAAGGCAATTTACACCTTGACTTTGAGAATGCCATGTTGAATCACGTTATGGAGTTCAATGTTCTGGTCTGTGAGTTGGACTGACCCAGTCTTTGTGTAAACAATACATGCCATAGGGTCTACTCAATGTGAGGATTTGGTATGCTCATGGGGCTCAGTCTCAGATTCATCAGCACTGTGAGGCTCAGACTTGATGTTGAGAGTGAGATTGTAGTCATCTTCGGCCTCATCTTCAGCCTAGTCTTCGACCAGGATAGACTCATCAGAAAAGAACCTATTGGTCTTGTTGACAGGTGTGGTGGGACCCTGGGGTCCAAATGATGAGCTTGTCATTATTGGGTCCCACAAGGGAACCTAGAGAATTGGCACAGGGATTACTGTTAGTCGCACCTTAGAGTACTATGTAGCAAAAAATGACTTACCTCCACTGCGTGCCTTCTCTCTCTTGCATTCATGGGCTTGAGTTGTGAGCCCCAAATGGGTGGAGGAGGAGTCTGCAATGACTTTGTGGCCTCTGGTGATGGTGATGCTATTGCTGGTTGTCTCTGGTGAGGCTTCTTCAGATGGGAGCCATGGCAGGCAATTGTAGGAATCTAGCATAAATGTTATTAAGTTAATATCTATTGATACCATACATAGTATGGCACTGGACTCACTTCTGCTAACAAACCCTTGGCAATGCTGTCTGCAGGCTTGGCTTCAGATTCTGAGTCTTCACTTTTGGATGCATCAGACACACCGCCTTGCTTGCTAGTGTCTGAGTCAGGCTCTGATTCAAGCTTGTGTGCTGCAATTGACAAATTTAGTAAGTGTCACATGTCAGTGTGTGACACACAATGCTGACCCTTCCAAGTCTTGGATTGCCGCCATATCTGAGCTTCCTCCTCTGAGTCCAAATCCAATAAAGCAAATAGTGGTTGTTCTGATCTATGTGTGAGTAAACTTGTAATACTTTTGTGGGAAATGATACTTACTGCAGCCTTTGGGGTCTCTCTTGTTTCTGACAGGTAGTACTGTCACGGTTGTCTTTGTTCTGTGACTCGTACCATGACATGTCCAGCCCAGGGCTGGACATGTCATGGTAAGTAATTGCTACCTGCAACTAGTACTGATCATGACTTACTTTTGCCTGACTTCACCTGGTCAGTTGGGACAGGTCTGACTTTGTCTGAAGTTAAAACTTCATGCTTGCGTGGCTGCTTGCTTTGGGCTTTAAGAGGTTGCCACACTGAGCCCCGCAATGAAGCCATGGTGAGTACAAATGTATAATGCATGATGCATACTTACCTGGATTATCCAGAGCCTGATCCTTGGCTTTGCATCATGTTTGAACTGAGTGAGTTTCTCAACCTTATTGTTTGAAAAAAAAACTTACGGCATGAATTTGACTCCATTGAAGTCTGTATCTGACTTGAAGGTAAAATAAACTTAAAGGAGCGAAAAAACGAAATGAATGTGTGGCTGTCTTTCTGCTCAGCAGGAAACAGTGAAAGACTACTTTGAAAAGGTGAGCAAGTGTTTTAAGTTGGAGTAAACTTAGTCTCTCAATTTAAATCAGCCTCGGGCAATTTATATTTCATAAAGTAGGGCAAGGGTTGCCCATAACCCTTTCCCTGTCAGGTTTAGCCCATTATTTGGTGAGTTCATAGTTTGAAACTGTAACACAGCATTACCAAGTAGTCTTAGTCCATGCCCCCTCATTTGCTTGCCAAATCTACGGCAGTACATTATCACCACCCTTCATTTTCCCCCATCGGCTCATGTGCTGAACAGTAACCAGGGACATTGACTTTTGCTCATATTGCTGAAGTGCCTCCTGCCACCAGCAACAACAGTCTCAGACCACTTCCAGTGAGCGGTTCCTCAAGTGCATATTTTCAGAGCACATACCGTAAACTTTCAGAGAATGAATGTTGTGTATGTTTTATTTCTTTCTTATGCAACTCATCTGCTAAATTATATATTGTTCGTTTAACTCATCTAGTTTAACTCATCCATGTGATTGCCCTGAGCGAACGCTGTCATCTCCATCTACTTCTCATCTGCAACCTCCAAATCCTAGTCCACCACACATTCCTTCCTGCAGCTCTTCTGCAGCAACATCTCCATGTAAGACTCACCTCGCACCTCATGTTGTAACTCATCTGCTAAACTGTATATTGTTTGTTTAACTCATCTAGTTTAACTTGTCCCTGTGATTGCCCTGAGCAAACACCGTCATCTCCAATCACTTCTCATCTGCAACCTCCAAATCATAGTCCACCACACATTCCTTCCTGTAGCCCTTCTGCAGCAACATCTCCATGTAAGACTCACCTTGCACCTCATGTTGTAACTCATCTGCTAAATTGTATACTGTTTGTTTGACTCATCTAGTGCAACTCATCCCTGTGAATGCCCCAAGCGAACGCTGTCATCTTCATCTACTTCTTGTCTGCAAACTCCAAATCTTACTAGTACACCACCCATTTCTCCCTGCAGGCTGTATCTACTAAGGGATCACATCACTTCTCCATTTGCAGTCTCAGCCCTGGTCTGTCCATCATTGACTGGTGACCGGCCTCCACCTACACCTAAATCATCAGGAGACTATGTCTCCAGATCTTTGACTTCCTCATATGCTCATTCATTGACATCAAGCTTCACCCTTTCATCTGGTTGGATAATTCATCTGCATCATCTGCATTATTGGGTGCATGTGATATTGCTAGTACAACCGGCAACCATGAGCTTCTGGACTCAGTGCTGTATGCCATGAGGATGACACGTTTCTGGCACTTGGTCAAAACTTCCAACACTTGCCTTTCCTTCTCTAACTCTGACTCTTGTGACTTGTAAGTTTTTTTTTTTCAGCATTCAGTTGTTTGATGTTCCTCATCAATCCTACCTAGAACATGCCTGATACAACATGTCCTACCTGTAACAAAAAGCTTGCGTCAATAAGCGGGTATAACCAGCACCTTGTGAAAACCACCAATCCTGCTTGTCGAGATCTCTACCTTACCTCACACCAATTTCACACCAATCTACCTCAAGTTCCACAGGATGACGATCAGCACATGGATATTGGAGACGCACCTGACCAAAATCAGGTGCCACTGGACTTTGAAGGTGATTTCTTTGGGACGTATGCTGAGGATGAGCTTGAGTGGCCAGTGGAGTTTGACAATGGTGAAGCCATGGGCAATGCACTCACAGATGAAGAGCACTTAGATGATGATGGTGCTCACGATGAATGGGAACCCCCATTAGTACCATCAGGCAATGCACACGAGGGAGATGACAAACATAATGACACACAGGACCAACATACCCCAGACACACAAGAGCCAGACCCTCACCACAGAGTAGAGCAGTGCCTTTGTGACCATGAACAGGTACCTATCATCGTTCACTATCCTGATCAATGAGCCAGACAGCCCATCGATCCAACCAAGCAGTTGAGCAATGCAACTTATCATGCACAGCTCAACGGCTCAGGCACAGATAACATCTACGCTCCATTTACTTCGAAACTTGATTGGGAGATGGCTCAATGGGCAAAACTACAAGGTCCCAGCTCAACTGCATTCTCAGAGCTCATCTCTATTGAGGGTGTAAGTTTTTGATATATTTTGAAGTCATCAGGATTAGCCTAATTGTAGTACATTCAGCTTGGTGACACGCTTGGTCTCTCCTTCAAGAATTCATGTGAATTGAACAAGATCATTGACAATGAACTTCCAGGCTGTCCAAAGGTTAAACGAGAGCAGATAGTCATTGCTGATGAAGCATTTGATGTGTATTATTGTGACATCATTGAGTGTATCACAGCTCTCTTTGGGGACCCCAACTTTGCTGACTTTCTTGCATTCATACCTGAGTATCACTATGCTGATGAAGACGAGACAGTTCGCTTATATCATGAGATGCATACAGGTAAATGGTGGTGGAATGCTCAGGTTTTTAGTCCATGCCTTTGCAAAGCTGTTACACAGTAGATTGACACTGTATTTGTAGAGATCCCTCGACTGTGAGAACCCTGGTGCGACAATAATTCCTGTCATCATTTCATCAGACAAGACTCAAGTTACATTGTTTCATAACAAGATGGCATACCCTGTCTACATGACAATTGGAAACATTCCCAAGGAGATCCGTTGAAAACCGTCACACCAGGCACATGTCCTTCTTGCATACCTCCCAACCACCCACCTTGAACATGTCACCAATAAAGCTTCTTGCTGCTGCATGCTTGCAAACCTCTATCATGCTTGTGTGGGACATGTCCTGGCTCCACTCGCAGCTGCAGGCATCAATGGAGTCAATATGCAAAGTGGTAATGGGGCTATGCATAGGTGCCATCCTCTGTTTGTGTGCTTTGTGAGAGATTATCCAGAGCAAGTATTAGCGACTGGAGTCAAGACAATGCAATGCCCTAACTGTGATGTTCCCTCAGATGAACTTGGTCTTGCAGCCGGTGCTACAAACTATCAACCATGAAACCTGGATGCAGTACTTGATGCCCTCAGTGCTCTTGACAAAGGTGGACTGGCCTTTGTTCGTGCTTGTACAGTGGCTGGTATTAAGCCTATTGTTCACCCATACTGGGAGGGATTACCGTTTGTCAATATATTTTAATCTATCACACCTGACGTTCTACATCAATTGTACCAAGGACTCATGAAACATCTTCTCGCTTGGCTTTCAGAAGTGTGTGGTAGTGCAGAGATTGATGCACAATGTCGTCACCTTCCCCCAAATCACCACATCCGACATTTTATGAAGGGTATTACAATGCTGTCATGCTTGAGTGGCACAGAGCATAGTCAAATCTGCCGTTTCCTGCTTGGGATTATCATTGACATTAAACTATCCAACAACATGTCTTCTTCCCAGCTCCTCCATGCTGTTTGTGGCTTAATATATTTTTTATATCTTGCCCAGTATCCATGTCATAGTTTGGAGACACTGACTTTTTGGATGCGGCACTCGATCTCTTTCATGACAACAAGGAAATTTTTGTCGACTTTGGCATTCGGAACTCATTCAACCTACCCAAACTCCATTTTGCACTTCACTATGCTCACATGATTTGAATGTACGGCACAACAGATAATTACAACACTGAATACACTGAACACCTTCACATTGACCTTGCTAAAGATGCATATCACTCCACAAACCACAAGAACAAGTTTGCACAAATGACGACCTGGCTGGAACAGAGGGAAAAAATCTTATGCCATGAGAAATATGTACAGTGGAGACTTGCAGGCACCACACATCACTCTCATCATCATCCTCGACCTCCAGAAATGACATTCTGTCATACTCAGACAATGATGAAGCATCCAAGTGTCAAGGCAGTCACAATGGACAAGATTGTGAATGAATATGGTGCTACATACTTTCACGAATCTCTCACACATTACATTGCAGAAGCATCACTTCCCATAAACACCACTATCACACCTAGGCAACTTGAGGATTGAGCCAGTGATGTGTACCTCCCATTTCAGACACTGCTGGTCTTTCACAAGGTGAAGTAGGTCTCTGTCAATGTTTGTGGCCAGGGTGATCCTCAGGTCACACTTGATAGTGTACATGCACATCCTGGATGTTCAAGACCATTCACCTCAGACAGTGTCTCATCTCAATTTGATACAGCATTCATCAATGACAGCACAGGTGGGCCACTCGGCATCAAAGGTGAGCTCCAGTTGTTATTGAACAGTGGTACATCAATGCTCAACATTTAGTTACATAGGATATTGAATTGGACAAGTCCGTGTTATGTTCTCTATCCCTCCCAAAGCTCTCTCTACACTCTTTCCCCCGACATTCCAGCCCCCAAAACACCATGCCTATGTAGAATGGTTCACTGCTTTCCATGCACCCGACCGCAACCATGGCTTGCGCAAAGTCTCACGTGTCATCAAAAACGGAGAATCATTAGCAAGCATCATTCCAATCAGTAATATTCATTGTAGCACACATTTTATTCCTCACTTTGGCCCTAATGCTCCTCATGAATGGAGTTCTGCTAATGTCCTTGACAAGTGTCAGACATTCTTTGTAAATCCATACTTAGACAGACATAGCTTTGTAACATTGCGTTAGTTGTGGACAATTGTCACTAACTTGTGCTAGAATATTTTTCTTAGAGCTAACTAGAGCTAACTTTGATAGTTGTCGAAAACTTATATAAATTGCTCTAAGTTCGCACAGGAGGGTTTTCCTGATGCCTGCTTACTTTTAATTATTCATTCATTGCTCTGATGAATGTTTGGATCAGTGTAGTGACAATGTGACTCTGAGCGAAGACACCCATTCATATTGAACGCAGGAATTCAAAAAAGTTCAAGTTCTGTGTGGAGCATGAGGTTCAGCAGAGAACTTTGGGAAGAGGAAGACAGACCCATTGTGAATGAGAAGAAGCATATCACCAGTCACGAGCATGCAGGATATCATATGCTGGACATCATATGCTGGACTCATGGGCAATATTGCATGGCATCAAAATCACTAACCCCGCAAGGCTAGTAAGCAGGCCTAGTTCTATAAAGATGTCCAGCACACACATATATAGACTTGAAGTGAGAGTGGGTTCTCAAAGTGATAAGCGCTGGGCAGTTGGCTTGATAGTGGTGTAGAAACAGAAGTGTGGCAGATGGACTGGTCCAGGCCAATCACTGACTAAGAGAAGAAAAGCCCCCTGACACGTATGTTATCTGAAACACCTAAGAATCATATGCCTGTTGAAATAATTACGAGCCTACCTTATCTACCCAGTATAAAGTGTGTAGTACCTAGTACTTAGCAGATTTGGCGCTCTTGAATCCAATCTTGTATCTGGTTAATCAGGACATCTGAGTTTCTAGTGTTGTGTCATCTCTGAAAGCTTACCACTTCTCACTGCCGCCACATATTTTTTAACCTTCAACAAGCTTACTCTTATACCCTGCCTGTGATTCAGGAACTCTGGTTTGGCCAACCCATCATTTTGAATCTAGGCAACAATTACTACTATGTCATCTACACATTATCGAACCTGGTCCCACGCACACCAGGTGCCAGACAGCCATTCAATCCCTATCTCAAGGGCAGCCAGACTGCCCCACACTAACAGTGAGTCCTCCATCCCAAACATCTTTACCCCTCCGGGGGAAGGCACACCTAGGGCAGCCTCCCCTGTGTGCTCTGTCGACACCCCTATTTGGCTATATAGCGATGTGGTGTTGATGCATATCCCCTTGATGCCAGGTGCACTTGAGGCAACCCTGATTGGGGCGAACCGTACTATTTCAGAGCCCGCAGATCCGGCTCCAAAGAAAATGAGCACTATAAGGATCCCTGAGGATGGTGAGGGAGTTAGCCAGGATAAAAATAGAAAACCAAAGGTCACTTTTGACCTACACACTGAGTCTGATCTATTGACCAATGAAGGGTCAAATGAGTCTGGTGACGACCAGTCTAGAGAGTGGACAACTGTCCAGAGAAAGCGTAGTTGGAGTAGCCCGTCACACAATGTATCTGAAGGGAGGCAATGAACCTCTGAATTGGACCAGGAACAAGCAAACCTGGTTAAGTTAGCAGAAAAGGAGCTAATGAAGAAGGATTGTCAGATCCTTGAGGCTAGAAAGCATAACCTGAACCTTACCCGAGAAAGATTGATGTCCAGGGAGGAAGGACCTTCCAAGAATAAGGGGAAGGCACCAGACCCAAGAAACTGGGGTGATGCTGGTGTGGAGGATGATGAAATTGATCTGGATACTCAAAGAGCAGCGCTGGAGTCATTTCGCCTCGCCTGAGAGCACGACAAGGCTGGCAGAAGCAAGCAACAGGAGGTATCCCACTCACTGGACAAATTGCGGGATTATGACAGTACAAGTTCTGGCCGGTGGGACAGGGGTAACTACATACCCCATGCCCGGGCCAAATCAGCTGTAAGAGCTATTAAAGAAAAGGTAACAAAGCACTATGAAGCTCGCATTTGGGAATTGGAAAGGTGACTGGCCTTGGATAGTGATAAAGGTGGGAGGAGAGGGTGCCAAGACCATGCTCAGACATCTAACCCAGTTGATGGACTGGTGACCTGGGTGCTTGAATGAGCATCCAGCCCACCTCCCTCCAGGTCCACACTGCAGGTGATGGAACCAATCCAGCAAGTGGCATCCCGAAGTTACATAGGACAGGCCCTGGGCCAGTTGAATGCTTCCAAGAAAAGGAAGGGCAGGGGATCTAAGTGAAAGGCATGCACCTCCGCCGACCCTGGGGACAGTGATTATTCAAGTGACTCTAGCTCTTTATCAAGCTCATCCAAGTCATCTGAACTGTCGACCACAACTGAATCTAGTGACTCCTCATCTGACAAATCAAGGAAGGGCCCTTCCAACTGACGCTCTAAGAAGAGACAGAGATGTAAGTCCCACAAGAACACTCTAAAGCCCATACCTCCTGTAAATTATGATGGCTCGCCTGATTCACAGGCATTCCACCAGTTCTTTACAGAGGGAATGACCTATGTCAAGGATGGGCAGGTCAAGTGGAAGTGAAGGGTGTTTATCTTGGCACACTACCTAAAGGGTAGAGTGTGTGAGTTCTA
This sequence comes from Suillus cothurnatus, assembly GCA_016758765.1. Lineage (NCBI taxonomy): Eukaryota > Fungi > Basidiomycota > Agaricomycetes > Boletales > Suillaceae > Suillus > Suillus cothurnatus. The sequence goes on from JABBWL010000079.1 coordinate 198,945, forward strand.
CACCAGAGAAGTCTCTGGTGACCCTTACCATTGGAGACTACGAAGGTTCTTCATGGAGCTGTTCAACCATTGCTTCCCCATCAACTTCAGAATGAAGCAGAGGGAGAAGCTGAACTGGTGCTATCAAAATGATAAGTCAGTGAGAGAATACATCTATGAACTGAGTGAGTTATGGAATATGATAGAAGACATGGCCAAAAGGCAGAGGGTGACTCACCTTTGGACCAGCCTGAACTCTGGAAGAAAGAACTCAACCCAGAGTTGTCCTCCTTTAGGGAGGTACAGAGCACAGCTGAAATAATTGAGACTGTGCACTCTGTACCTGCTAGAGAACACTGAAGGCGAGGAATGATGAGTGGGTGGGGGTTAGACCTGATGTGGGCTCTACAGTGCTCCTCTGGATGCAAGATATAGCTCGTCCCAAGGGGATTGCTACTGAGAAAAGATTCCTCTATAAGAGAGGGGAGTCATGGACTGGGCTTTGGCCTGGAGGCTCTTCAAGCACTCTCGAGGGAAGGGGAAATAGTGGTGTGCAGTCTGGCTAAGGGCGCATGAAAACACTCTGTAAGTCGCGAAGTGTGGGAAAAGTGCGAAATATCACGAAGTGTGTTACTCTCTGAAAATGCGAAAGTGGGGCTCTCTAACTCAAGGGTAGATGCTGAAGGAGAAATAGATGTGATTCTCAAGAATATCCTGAGGCTCTTGCAGAATGCAATGATAGATGGGAAGTCAATGGATTTTTGATGCTAAGTCCCACTAACTAATGTGTAAGTGATTGAAGAGAAGTAAAGTAAAAACCTCCCACTATGTGCTGACATGACAGCATGCTAAGTGAGTTCCCAGGGCTTGGAGCTGAGTAGGTAGCACTAAATGTACAAGGGTGATGTAATATAAATACATAATGAGATAAATGAACATAAAATGGGAATGTAAAGACATATATTATGTAATGCAAGTGAAACAAAGTGAAATATGCACCAATGGACCTTGGAGGATGAGGACAGGACATGCGAACAGAATGCGATGGATCCTAGGGAGGTGCACAGTAGCGCATGTCAAAGTGCAAAAAATGTGAGAATGCAAAAATGCAAAATGCAAAACGTGTGAGATATGTGAGTGTGCAAAATGCGAACTGTGGGATCGTGAAATGCACGAAATATGCGAGATGCATGAAAATGTGAAATGTGAAATGCATGAATTGTGTGAGATGCATGAAAATGCAAGATGTGAAATGCGCAAAAACACGAAATGTGCGAAAATGTGAAATGCAAAATATGCAAAATGTGAAAATCACCGTGCTGCAGCAGGTTCAGTATAAGGTCTTGTGATATGGTCTGTACATGCCCATAGAGACTTGAGTCTCTACAACATGATGTCATGCATGGTATATGATCCATACCATGACAGATATACAGATAAGGAGTGATAAGGAGTGATAAGGAAGGTCTTAGGAACCATACTGTTTCCTATCACCAAGTTACTCTACCCTTTTTCCTTTATTTTATAGCTAGTTTCTTTTTCTTCATTCCTGACCCCTATTTTCCCTATATCTTATTTTCTTCTATAAGATTCTGTTTCTTTATGTTTATTTTTGTTTTATTTGGCCATCATATTTTCTCAGAAGCCACCAGGAATATTTGTAAGCCTTTCATGTGACTGAGAAATACCTTGGTTTGTAAGGATTCAACTTGACTCATCATGTTTTGTCATGATTGGTCATGCTTTGTAAGACTTGCAGTTGTATTTATAATCCACTTACTAACAAGGATGACTCAACACACCTATGGACCTGGTTTGTAAGCACAATCTTACCAATCCATGTGATGACTCATTCCATCTTTTATTCATGCTTTGTAAAATTACACTTATTTAGTATTTACTTTGTAATTAAGCTGACTCAACACATCTTAAGGTTTGGTTTGTAAGCACATTCTTACCAATCCCTGTGATGGATCATGCTTAGTAATATGGCCTCCCAAAAGGTATAAAAGGAGCTCATTTACACTCTTGAATAAAAGCTTCCCACTTTCAGTCTTCTCTCAAATAGTGTGAGATCAGGAGCCTTGAAGTAAGATTAAGACATACAGTCTCAGGTTATATACTACCTTACAGGGGTTGACTATATAACACAGTACAGCTTTCTAGCTAAAGTTTATACACTACCGGTGTAAGGAACATCGCGTCTACTTATTGATATTGAGGTCCTACAGGCTCAAATCACCATGTCCAGCGCGCGCGCGCCTCGCGCCTATCTCCACACACCCGTCCGCCCCTTGTCCTTGCTGATTTACTGGTAAGTTATCTCAATTGCTACGAAAGCGTCCACTTCGGACCCGAGCGCGCGCCTTACATATAGTTACATACATACTAATTACTCGGGACCGCGCGCTATTCGGCTCGGTACCCGCGCGCCTTCGCGCTTATAGATACAGTTTATAGAGACCTTACTGGACTTTTAGTTCACACACTTCGCGCACTCCCCACTCCTTAGCCATAGTTAGATTCTGAAAGTACCCAATATACGATTGGATTATCGCGTATCCGCGCTCACGACGACTCGCGCATATAGACCATAATGCGCACCGCGCCTTTCGCGTTCCCCGCGCCTTAGAGCACCCTCCCTCGTTGCAAGAGAGTCCCTTGCCCATATTCCGAGGTTCTCCCTCTCAGTAGCTGTCCTACGGGTCGAGTATATACCTCGCACACGGGTCTTACTGCAGAGTCTCCCCATTATCTCTAACCGCCTTTTCATCCCTGTAGTCGAGCCTCACCCTTCACCGGCCTCTCTCTTTTTCAGGAAGGGAGACACAATCCAGAAACACTCAGTCAACACTACCTCTCTTTTTCAGGAAGGGAGAAACGATCCAGCAGCACTCAGTCAGGTACACTCAGTACAGAAGAACTCCAGAAACCAAGTAGGGATAATCTAACCAAGGAACAAGAAGAGGACATTTTTAAATAAACCCTCCCAAGAACTCACACGTTATCTACCATGAAGTAGAAAAGTCGTAGACCGTGTACTTAAGGACTGGCAAGAAGTCTTATCCCATATAATTGTGTTGTCATTATATGTGCATTGTTCATAAGACCCTTAAGTAGTAGGACAGTGATAATCGGACCAAGGACAGAAAGGATGGAGGGAATCCAAACCCCAAAGGGGGACAACAGCCTAAACCTGAGGAATGGAAAGGCATTGTAGAGACTCAATTCTCTACAGGCTGATATTGGGCTATTTTATGGCTCATGATGACTGGGCTTCACAGCACAACATCACCATCATGTGTAGAGTGATTCCACATATCATGCGCAGCTTCCCTGCAATAATGCACCAGATTCACGACACTTTCCCACACTCGTGCAATGCATTCCCACACTCGCACTTAGTGTGCATTTATTGCGCATCTTCGCATTTCATCATGCATCTTTGCGTTCCATCGTGATTTAGTGTGCATCATCACAGGAGCGTCCATCCATTGTTCAGCCAGTTCCTTGGTGCATCGCATTCCATTTATGACTATATCTGACTATGTTTGGCATCGTACAATTATTATTTCATTATGGACCCTTACATTACATCACTTACATACTTAGAGCACTCCCAATTCACTTCCGAGCCCTGGGAAGGTGCTTATGTGTGACTTAGGGTTGCCATGTCTGTTTTTACAACTTAGCTTCTGGCAGTCACCATCTATCACCAGTTAGTTCCATGCAGTGCATATATCCGTCATTGTAGTCCCTAGCATCTGTCTATAGCTAGTGGCAATTGCATTATCTGTCTATTATCTGTCCAGTATCTGTTCTCCTTGCCTCGGTTCACATCCCAGCACCATTTATACATCTTCTCTACACTTGCGCACTTCACACACTACTTTCCCACGCTTCATGCGACCATCACATTTTGCTTTCTTGCACGTGCCTTCAGTGCATTTTGCGTTTTCTTTGCATTTCACCACATTTTATTGTGTTTCTTCCCACTTTCTTGCACTTACATCACATTTGATCAGGGTTGATCAGCATTCACTTGTGGATCTTTGCTTTCCTTGCATCCCCTTTAGGGTCGAACGCTCTTGCTTCTGCGAGTATAGCAGCTAGGTAGAGCTGAGACTCACTTATACTGGCTTAGCATTATTATAGCTAGTGCCTAGCCAGGTTGTGATACCTACACTGTCCTAAAGGTATTGGACTGGGAAAAACTTTACCTAAGCCAAAAGAAGATCCAGTTCCTATGCGGGGATGTCAAGATTCTGGGATGCATTGTGGGGGATGATGGCATCCGGATGGACCTGGAGAAGGTCAACAGTGTGATGAACTGGAAGACACCAACTAACTGCAACCTTTGTCGAGGTTTCATTGGCTCAGTTGGGTATCTGGCTGATAACATTTACAAAGTGAGAATCCTGTTAGGGGTATTGTCTGAGGTAATGGGGGATGGTGTACCATTAAAGTGGGACTATGCCCAGCAATGGGCCTTCGACACCATCAAATGCTATGTCACCACCTGTGCACCTCACTGTCATGTACCTTTGGTCTACAGCCCGGGGGCACCACCGATCTACATAATGACCGATGCATGTTTGGGTGGGATCAGGGGAGTGGTGGCCCAGGGCCCAGATTGGAAAACTGCAAAAGTCGCAGCATTCTACTCAGCAAAGCTGAACCCAGCCCAGTGAAACTATCCTGTACACGAGCAGGAGATGTTAGCTGGGGTAGAAACCATGATGAGACATAGGGACATCTTACAAGGTGCCAAGTTTGTGTGGCTCACTGATCACAAGGGCTTAATACATTTGTTAAATCAATGAAATCTGTCAAGCCACCAAGCAAGATGGATTGAGAAAATCAGGGAATTTGACTTTGAAGTCAAATACTTACCAGGTGTGGAGAAACTGCTACCTGACACGCTGTCTAGAATGTATGTGTTCAACTCGCCAGGTATGGTCAGGGCTCCCAGGGAATATACAGAGCACGATGTTGGTAACAAGTTCCAGGAGGTGGCCCACCTGGCATCCATGCCATTGACAGTTGGACAGGAAGCTCTGCCAGTTACCCCACACAGGAGTGCACACATGGCAAGCCGCATGGCTGGCACCATAGTTCAGCCTGTAGGGGACCAATACGTGCTAGGATCTGAGCAGATGGTCAAGAAAGGTGTGAAGAAGGGAGTGCTGTTGAGTGACTCACCTGCACTGGACTCAGCAACCCCACATTCCACGCAGGTGGTGACAAACCCAGTAGGACCCCAGGTCAGAAGGGCATGAGCTCAGGTAGCTCCAGCAGAGACAGGCCACATGGAGACCTCCATGGAATTTGCCCGTCGCATGAGGGATGATTTCATCCTTCTGGGCCCAGGAGCATGAAAGGAGGGGGGAGTGAGCAGGAGTGCTCAGCACCCACACCCTGAACAAATACCAGAACATGTTAGTAGCAATCACACAGATGCAAGCGATGATCTCACCAAGCAACCACTGAGAGGAACCCACCTCCCAGTGTATCCTAAGGAGGAATTGATGGAGGAAATAAGACATCAGTATCACTTAGATCTGTTCTTTAAGAACATCCTGGATGCACCTAGGGCATTCAAGAACTTCACTGTTAAAAATGGAATCATCAGGATAAAATTAAACAATTGAATGGTAACCTGCGTACCTGATATCAAAGTCCAGGATTGAAGCCTATATGAAATTATCATCAGCCAAGTGCACTTGCTGCTAGCACATCTAGGAGCACGAAAACACTCACCTACCTCTGAGACCACGTTTGGTGGAAAACAATGGTGGTGGATGTACATGTGTATTGTGATTCCTGCACCACATGTCAGCGGAGTAAATCCTCAAATCAAAAGCTGTATGGTTTATTGAACTCACTTACTGTGCCATTCCACCCTTGGGAAGCCATAGGTATTGATTTTGTAGGACCACTACCCCTATCAAAAACAGGGACTCTGAGTTTGACTCCATAACAGTCATAATAGACCTACTCACTGGGATGGTACACCTAGTACCTGTTACAGCCACCCTATTCTTTTCTCACAAGTACGCTTCTCTTCCATTCCACTATGTTTCCATTTCACTTCACTTCTCTATCACCTTGCTGACTCCTCATGACTCCCTTATCTCTGACTCGTATTGACTCACTTTCCCATGAACCTTCCTTTCCCGTACTTTCACTCTTGGTCCATGCTCAACTCCTTTGCCTACTTAAGATCGTAGTTACTTGCTGTATATCCTTAACTTGAATCTACTCGGTTCTCTCTGATAACTTGAACTCTAGCTCCTTGGGAAGGAGGCTAGCCTTTGTCCTCGAATAACTCTAGATCCGGCGGGAGTCCTTAGCCCGACGAAGTCCTACTTCAGTCAGTCCTGATCTGAACCACCTTTATTGGTGCTGTTGATTGCCTTTGTTGGCATACTCCATCCAAGTCCATAACAGTACCCAGCCAAATGACCTATACCGCTAGAGAAGTGGCAGAATTAGTCTTCTCAGAGGTGTATAAGCTGCACGGACTACCTAAGGCCATCATCAGTGATTGAGACGTCTTGTTTATGAGTGGGTTTTGGACTCACTTTCAAAAGCTGATTGGTGTTAAGCAAAAAATGTTGAGCGTTTACCATCCTGAGACTGACAGTGCTACCAAGCACACAAACCGAACCATGAACCAGATGTTGAGGTCGTGTATTTCCCCTAACCAGAGGGACTGGGTATCCCAGCTGCCTGCTATTGAATTTGCCATTAATATAGCAACCTCAGAGAGTACTGGTTACTCACTGTTCTTCATCAACTATGGAAGGATGCCCAGACCAATGATATGGAACAACCCTGGGCTGTCTGAGTATCCAGGAGTATGAGTCTATGCACAGAAACTAAAGCAGACCATTATGTCTGTGCATGACTCCATGATAGCAGCCCAGGTTAAGCAAACAAGGGATGCCAACCGATGAAGGCATCCATGTCCCATAGAGCAGGGAGACCTGGTATACCTGTCAACTAAAAAAATTAGCTTCCCCAAGGATTTGGCAAGGAAGTTCTTACCCAAATTTGTGGGACCTTACCAAATCCTGGATGACTTTGGTAATAACTCGTACCAGTTGGAACTGCCAGACCAAATGAAGCAGCGTAGGATACATGACATGTTTCACTCATCCTACCTATGCATTCACCTACCTAATGATGACCAATTATTCCTTGGCCAGCTAGACAACCAGGTTGCTGAGTTTGAGGAGGAGGAATGTGAATGGGCCATCATTCAGATTTTGTCCCATAAGGGAATTCAATCGGACGCTGTCTTCCAGATTAAATGGAAATCTGGGGATGTGACTTGGTTGCCTTACAACTGAGTCGATCACCTAGCAGCACTGCAGGAGTACTTTGACGTCCTGGGCATCAGGCATGTCTCAGACCTCACTGAAGGTAATTGGTTGCCCCCTACTGACAATCCGCAGGTGTTTTTGGGCTGTCTTGGCCATATGCTAGACTATAAAACCTCAGCCCCAACTCCTCACTCCCCCTTGACAATCTATCCCCAACTCCCATCATCATCCCTGTCCCATTACACCACCACCATGTCTATGACCAATATCACACCACTCTTCCGCACCCTAGGTAATAATCGCTTTGCCTTGCCTGATAGGTACCGCTCTGGAGTCAAGTTAACCCTCACCCTAGATCAAGTGCGACTCTACTTACAGCATGATGCGGACTTGAGAGGCGGAGTAGACCCCACTTCCTTACAGTCCCCAGTAGGGTATGACGAGTTTGCCATCACCCTCAATAGCAATACCAAGAACAGCATCCAGGTCACCCTTGTACTGGAGGATGACAACGGGGTACTAATTAGGGGCCACCCACCCACCTTAGCCAAATTGGTTGGCTTGGAGGCCACCCAGCGGGAGATTGTCCCCCTTCATGACCCCAGGGAAGAGACCAGAGGAAGATGGTTGGATCAGCACCATTCTGAGTTAATGGACAAAGCGCTGTGGGACAACCTCAACTGCTTGAGGAGGCAGAGAAAGTGGAAGGAGAGGGGTGTGACTGAACACTGGGCTAAGAGGCAGCGCCGGGAGGATGAGGAAGCCCTTCATCCTTTCATGCCCTCCAGGATCCGGCTGGACAACACCCACTCAATCATGGGCCCCTCCAACACCAACACCACCCATGCCATCTCTCCCGTCACAGCAGCCAGATCGCCCATCATCAGTCACACACCATCCTCCTCTATTATCAACACTCCTCTACCCCCTGATGTACCTGTGCCAGACCCTCCATCTCTGCCAGCAGACAATGATGCTGAGATGGATGAGGTTGATTCCATGGCCATGGACACCACGAGGGAGACTGTGTGTGCCAAAGTTAAAGGGCGCATTCTGTTACAATACGCTTGCTTCACATTTATTTTCTCTTCCCTTACCTGTTGTATTACATCACAACCACCTGTTACCGCCATTGCTAGATAACTAAAACCCTTTCTTGGATCGCTTACTTCTTCTCGTGCATGCATACTTAATTAGGCGGTTGACTTTTACTTTCGTACCTGCCCTAAATCTCTCCTAGGATTCCTTATAAATATGCACCCTTGTACTATGTAGTTCTTTACTTTAATCTTACTGGGTTTTACCTGATATCTGATTTCCTTCATTTAAGCCCTCCAAGCTTAGTTGTCTGAACCGATCTCTGACTTAGAGCACTCCTCTTCATCAGTCTGAACCCTTGAACCTAACCTCAAGGATCAACCTTGTTGTTAGCTATTAACTTCATGAGTAGACTTCATTGTCATCACATCATTAGACCGGACTCAACCCCGAAGGCTCTCTTTTGAGTCTTGGTTGTTAGAACTCATCCCAGTTCGTAACACATTCCCAAGAAGTAGAGGTCACAGGATGACCTCTGAAGGGGGGTATGTGGCAGATGGACTGGTCCAGGCCAATCACTGACTAAGAGAAGAAAAGCCCCCTGACACGTATGTTATCTGAAACACCTAAGAATCATATGCCTGTAGAAATAATCATGAGCCTACCTTATCTACCATGTATAAAGTGTGTAGTACCTAGTACTTAGCAGATTTGGCGCTCTTGAATCCAATCTTGTATCTGGTTAATCAGGACATCTGACTTTATAGTGTTGCGTTGTCTCTGAAAGCTTACCACTTCTCACCACCACCACAAGAAGTGATGATCTTCTGTGTTCTGTGGCATTGATGAGGATGGTACGAGGATTTAGAAGTGTGGGTATCCATGTTCAGTCCACAAGTCAAAATCGAAGCCAATTCCGCATTCATAAATTCCTTTAAAGAACATTTCATGTATCCCTCTAGTCTACATTCCGAGTACGAAGCCGTCCTGGAACCAAGTGGTTCAGTTTCAGAGACGTCCCATATACCAGTTCACCTACTTCTGGATACAGAAATTCTAGCTGCCACTAGGAACATACAGTATGATGGCCCGCGTGAGGACAACGTTATCCGTGTATAGAAAGTACGCAACAAAACCGGCGTATTATGACTCTGAATTCAATAGACGACTGGTTGACACGTAAATTTTCAATGTGAACCAGCGTCACACCAGATGAAGATAATCGGAATGTTGGAGCAGATGATACGAAAGCCCACGAAGGCGAGAGTGGCGGGAAAATGTTACCTGTGATATAATTCGCAGTTGTGGTCTCACTTGTTATTAGCACTGGATCAGTATAGTGATGCCGGAGTGCAGCTTGAGGCCTGAGGTTTTGGAGTACTATTGGAGAAAAATCACCAGCTTACAGGTATGAGACGCCAGTCGTGGTTTGTAATCAATGCTGATCAGGATGTATAACGCAACAGAGCGAGAGTTTTCGATAAATCGTATACATCATTCGTATGCAGTCTTTGAAAAACACTTACTTTCAACGCCGATCTTCACGCTTGTCAAGTAGTATTGGTTCACGATGCCAAGATATTTCACAGGTTGCCTAGGTGGGTGAGTAGTGAGAGGCTTTGCCCAATACTGAAAGCATGAAGAAGAGTGCGCGCGGGCGAACTATGGAAAGGTGTTCGGGGTTTTAGGTGTGGATACTAGGAAATGTTCATGCGAGTATGATTCTGTAAGATAGAGCATCTGGTTGTATGTCATGCAGGACGGGGTACGACAGATGTCGTAGACAATTTGTGCCCCAGCGCTTGAGCAATAAAAAGGACATCCCGGGTAAAGCAGTGCCTCGGCACAAAATTCCCGGACCCAGGCGCCTATAAGGTGAACGTAATGAGCTGCATGCTGTAGATGCATGGTACCAGCAGCGCACCTTGACCAAAACCATTACAAGTAGATCTTTCGCATTATCCTCTCTGGCGTGTCTAACTTCCCGCTAGGCATAATTCAGCAAAGCACCTGTCTCAGGATAACAACAGAGGATGAAGGATGGCAAACAGCTACCTGGATCACATCAAAAGGCTGTCAGGACATTCGAGGGCCATAAGAATGGTATCGGGTCCATCGCAACTTTTCCAGATGGCAAGAGAATAGTGACCGGATCTCTCGACAAGACAATACGGATATGGGGGCTTGAGGATGGCGCGGAGATGGTGAAGTGGGTGGTGAAGCAGTGCGTCGGCGCACTTGTACTCTTGGAAAACGGGGAACAGGTTGTCAGTCTGGAGGGAGAGCTCCCAGCGCGTACTGATGAGAATGATGAGGATGAAATCGATTTAAATACTGTGTTTCATTGGCAGTTGTGGGTACGTGATGTTGAGAGTGGGAGGGTTGTCGCAGGTCCCTTGGAAGGTCACACAAGCCTGGTGTTTGCTTTGGACATTTCCCCTGATGGAGAGATGTTGGCCAGCGGGTCATTCGATTGCACAGTCATTTTATGGGACACGTGCACCTGGAAGAGGAAAGGTCTTCCACTCTTCTGTGGCTCACCCATCTTTAACATCCGATTTTCTCCGACCGGTCTACTCGGTGTTGCTACCAAAGAAGATATCCAAATATGGGACTTGGATCGAAGGAAGTGTCTTATTCAATTCAAGGGCCATTACGAATTCAACAATGCATGGAATAATTCACTCACCTGGACTTGTGATGGCACACATATCCTCTCAGCAGGTGATATAAATGATCCTGTCATTCGCTCATGGGATGCATCCACCTGGAAACAGGCTGGTGATCCCTGGATTGGTCACGACGAAAACAAATACATTAACCAAATCATATTGAACCCAGCGGGCACCCTTCTCGCATCAGCATCTGATGACTGCACTGTTCGATTGTGGCTGTTTCCCACAGGCACAGAACTCGCCCGATTTCAACACTCAGACTGGGTGTTTCGTGTTGCATTCTCGGTGGATGGACGCTCTATATTCAGTGGAAGCCGGGACAAGAAAATATCACAATGGGAGATACCTGAGGATGTACTCGCAGCAGCAGAAAGTCATGCTCTGGCTAGCGCGAAGAATGAGGTGACTACTACTCTCAACTATAATTTCTTTCCCTTTCATGCTCAAGTGTATTCGTTTCAAGGCTGCTCAGGCCAAACACAATGTGCGTTTTCCAATCCTGCATGTAATGCATGTAATATTTCCTAACTCGCGACCAGATGAAACGCCTGCTTAATGTACGTAGCTTGAAAACCGTTTGGTGCTTCTGCTTCAATGGGATTTAACGTGCCTGTACATCTTAGTCAGAGATTCCTGGCCAGCGCCGAAATAAGCCAGTGAATTATCAGCGCTTTGACAAATCTCAAGGATGGGCTACTCACTCTGCATCACCACTCACTCACGCTGAAAGCCCTTCATCTTCTCGCTTACTCGATTTCAAGACCTTTTTCAATGGTGTCCGGCCGTCATCCGACAATAAGGGGAAGAAAAAGGAACGTCGGTCAAAAACTAATGTTCCGCAAGTCGTTGATGTTCCTCTTGGAGAAGCTACATACGTGCGTTTTCTGTGTTCATATCTGATTTGTAATATCTGACTGTCCTTCGGCAGGGCGATGTTGTTGGTGTGGATGATGGGATACGACCCTACGTACTCTTCTTTTGCCTCAGCTGGTTCCAGAAAAAGAAGAAGAAACCGGATCCACCACGACCAGTCTATGACGATGAAATTGATGACGACGAATCCGAGCATTCCGTTAGAAATGTTCCTATGCCTACTACACGGTAACACGAGGCTATCCACTTGTTAAATCGCTTACCTGATGCACTATCGTAGGACCCAAACTGACACCGATCGGCAAACGAAATTGACACCAAAGTCTTTTTTCCAGTTACAGCCAGAGGCAGGTCCATCTCGCCTTGCACCAGCAGTTGAAGTAGACGTTGTCGATGCTCCGATACCTACTACCAGGTATCAACATTTTACTCATTTGTTTGATGGAGGACCTAACAGTATCATGTGATCAGAATCGTCCAGCACGAAGAAATGGAATTAACAACGATGGCTAGTCAGTCACAGCCAGAGGCAGGACCCTCTCGCCTTGTAAGCCTCGAAGAACACACGGGAGAACAGTTTTCATAGTCAGTTTTATCTTGAGCTTTACACTGTACTTATAGCTTCATATCATCTTTGACCATGCCTGCAATGAAATTGACTGTGAATGTTCTTGCAACTTTTCACTCGGACCAGGGCATCGACAGCTTGAGAACTATATATTCAACTCATCCCAGATTCAAAGCTTGACTTGACGCCCGTGCGGTGTTGCCTACTAATTTTCAGCTTAGAACATCAACATTATTAGGGATTCACGCCAATTATCGAAGGCCTCTGCCACAGGGCATTGACCAAAGGGTGAGCACAAGTGGCATTTGCAGAACAACCTGCCACCCGCAACATTTTCACCTCAATATACAGATATGTAAGGGTGCAAATGGTCTACGCTTTCATGCTGCCTCCACTCGCGCTCGTACCTGTGCCTGCGATTGGTTTTGCATCTGTACGTGAGCTCAAACTTGTGCTTGCGGTATCATTTGTACTGGTTATTACTGACAAAGGTATGTTCGTATTTGGACTTGAACAAGTTCGACAATTGCTGAGTGTACCAGCAGGTAGGAAAGCATGTTTGAAGAACAACCTCGACAACCGGCCATGTATGTTTCTATTCCATTAATGAAATATTCTCTAATCCTCCTATAACTTCCCCAGTACGACTTGTCTTCGGCCGTGAACGGTCTGATTCGATGGTTCAATCATCACTAACAACCGTGACCATCTCTGAAATTCCATTTACAACCTCCTAGATCTCATGTGACAGTGCATCAGCGTGCCCGGGTTTTTTCGGTGAGCAGAGAGTCGACTTATGTATCAACTTGTGCGACATTAATGACCTTTGTGGAGCCTTGCCTTCTTGAGGATCCTTCTTGGCCGCGTTCCGGAAGAAACCAGAACATATCGCCTTCCATATACAGTTGTAATCCTTTCCTGCTGATAGAATATTGTGCTTGTATCTGAGAAGATTGTTGGAGCTACGAGATTAACTCATCGAGAATATACACGCGCCCGTCCATGATACCCAGTAGCCGCTTGCGAACATCTTGTGCGCGCCGCATGCTTCTTGCCTGGATGAAGCTCTTGTAGCACCGAGGTTTAGAAAAGTTGGTGCATTTCTAGCCATTATATACTGTCAAAGGATACGGTGATCATCCTCTGATTGATGGAACTTCGCTTTTCTAGAGTTAGCTTGACCTTGTTTCTCCTTTGGGCGATAGAAGACAGATTGGATGGACAGCATAGCCACAACCGAAGGAAGGAGGCGATGAGCAGCTTTGCAAGCGGCGGCTCCATGGGGAAGTCAGCCATCTTGCAGCCCAAACGAGTCAAAAAACCTTCGTCGTCCAACGCCAAAAGCGTGTACAATAATTCCAACGCAGTTATCATGTTCTGCACTGCCAGTGGGTCCATGAAATCAAAAAACTAAGGTCATTAATACCCATTTCCTTGATAATCAGAATAGTATACGCAAGCTTCGTCCACTGAATAACAGGAATAGAAGTGAGTAACATCTCGTTTTGATAGGCAACCTGTGCGACCAGCACGACCAGAGCGCTGCTGTGCTTGTGCCTGGAATATAGGCATGATCACTAATAAATCCATTCCTCATCTTCGGTCATATGCGTATTGCTTCGAGAATCCGGGATCAATGACATAGTAAATCCCAGGAATAGTCAAACTAGTTTCTGCAACATTGGTGGCGACAATGACATTATGGGCGCCAGGAGTGGGTTTGAAGATGCGCAACTGTACTTCGGAAGGAAGGGCGGAATAAATGGGGAGGATGATAAGATCTGGGACTTTTTGACCTAACGCTTTCATACGCGCAAAGAGAATGTCGCATATGATTTGGTAGTTCAGATACTAGCCGTGGTCTGCCATCGATACTGAGCATGATGTATAATGCAAAAGAGCGAAACTTTTCAATAAACAAGTTGTGTGCATCATTCACACCTTTGATAAAACACTCGCTTTCAACACCAATCTTCACATACATTCATCCACCATGCCAAATCAAAAATCGATCAGAAATCTAACAGGTTGTCTAGGCATCAGAGGGTTTATCCAATACTGAAAGCGTTCGGGGTTTTAGGTGTGGATACTAGGAAATGTTCATGTGAGTATGATTCTGTAGGATAGAGCGTCTGGTTGTATGTCATGCAGGACGGGGTACGACAAATGTCGTAGACAATTCGTGTCCCAGCGCTTGAGAATAAAAAGGACATCCCGGGTAAAGCAGTGCCTCGGCACAAAATTCCCGGACCCAGGCGCCTGCAAGGTGAACGTATTGAGCTGCATGCTGTAGATGCATGGTACCAGCAACACACCTCGACCAAAACCATTACAAGTAGATCTCTCGCATTATCCTCTCTGGCATGTCTAACTTCCCACTAGGCATAATTCAGCAAAGCACCTGTCTCAGGATAACAAAAGAGGATGAAGGATGGCAAACAGCTACCTGGATCACATCAAAAGGCTGTCAAGATATTTGAGGGTCATAAGGATATCATCTCCTCCATCGCAACTTTTCTGGATGGCAAGAGAATGGCAACTGCATCTCTTGACAAGACAATACGCATATGGAGGCTTGAGGACGGCACGGAGATAACGAAGTGGGTGGTGAAGCAGCAAGTCGGCGCACTTGTACTCTCAAAAAACGGGAAACTTGTTGTCAGTGCAGAGGGAGAGGTCCCAGACGATTCTGATGAAGACTATTTTGATGATGAATTGGATTGGCAGTTATGGGTACGTGATGTTGAGAGTGGGAGGGTTGTCGCAGGTCCCTTGGAAGGTCACAAAAGCATCGTGCTTGCTTTGGACGTTTCCGCTGATGGAGAGACCTTGGCCAGCGGGTCATTCGATCACACAGTCATTTTATGGGACACTAGCACTTGGAATAAGAAAGGTCATCCTCTCTTCTGTGGCTCACACATCTTTGACATCCGATTTTCTCCGATCGGCCAACTCGGTGTTGCTACCAAAAAAGATATCCAAATATGGGACTTGGATCGAAGGAAGCGTTTTACTCAATTCAATGGCCATTACGAATTCAACAATGCATTTAACTACTCGCTCACCTGGACTCGTGATGGCGCACGTATCCTGTCAGCAGGTAGTTTAGATGATGCCGTCATTCGCTCATGGGACACATCCACCTGGAAACAGGCCGGTGATCCCTGGATTGGCCATGATGAAAACAAATACATCTACCGTATCATATTGAACCCAGCAGGCACCCTTCTCGCATCAGCATCTGAAGACTGCACTGTTCGATTGTGGCTGTTTCCCACAGGCACAGAACTCGCCCGATGTAGACACTCAGATCGCGTGTTTCGTGTTGCATTCTCAGTGGATGGACGCTCTATATTCAGTGGCTGCCACGATGAGACAATCTCGCAATGGGAGATACCTGAGGATGTGCTCGCAGCAGCAGAAAGTCATGCTCTGGCCAGCGCGAAGAATGAGGTGACTACTACTCTCAACCATAATTTCTTTCCTTTTCATGCTCAAGTGTACTCGTTTCAAGGCTGCTCAGGGCAAACACAATGTGCGTCTTCCAATATTAATCCTGCATGTAATACTTCCTAACTCGCGACCAGATGAAACGCCTGCTTAATGTACGTAGCTTGAAAGCCGTTTGGCGGTTCTGCTTCAATGGGATTTAACGTGCCTGTACATCTTAGTCAGAGATTCCTGGCCAGCGCCGAAATAAGCCAGCAACCTATCAGCGCTTTAACAACTCTCAAGGATGGGCTACTCACTCTGCATCACCACTCACTCACACTGAAAGCCCTTCATCTTCTCGCTTACTCGATTTCAAGACCTTTTTCAATGGTGTCCGGCCGTCATCTAACAATAAGGGGAAGAAAAAGGAACGTCGGTCAAAAACCAATGTTCCGCAAGTCGTCGATGTTCCTCTTGGAGAAGCTACATACGTGCGTTTTCTGTGTTCATATCTGATTTGTAAAATCTTACTGTCTTTGGCAGGGTGATGTTGTTGGTGTGGATGATGGGATACGACCCTACGTACTCTTCTTTTGCCTCAGCTGGTTCCAGAAAAAGAAGAAGAAGCCCGATCCACCACGACCAGTTTATGATGATGAAATCGATGACGACGAGTCCAAGCATTCCATTAGAGATGTTCCTATGCCTACTACACGGTAACACGAGGCTACCCACTTGTTAAATCGCTTACCTGATGCACTATCGTAGGACCCAAATTGACACCAATAAGCAAACGAAATTGACGCCGAAGTCTTTTTTCCAGTTACAGCCAGAGGCAGGTTCATCTCGTCTTCCAGCGCCAGTTGAAGTAGACGTCATCGATATCCCGATACCTACTACCAGGTATCAACATTTTACTCATTTATTTGATGGATGACCTAACAGTATCATATGATCAGAATCGTCTAGCACGAAGGAATGGAATTGACGACGATGGCTAGTCCATCACAGCCAAAGGCAGGACCCTCTCGTCTTGTAGGCCTCGAAGAACACACGGGAGAACAGTCTTCGTAGTCGTTTTATCTCGAACTTTACATCGTACTTACAGCTTCATATCATCTTTGACCATGCCTGCAACGAAAATACCATGACAAGTTCTCCCCAACATCTTCGCAGCTTCCGTACTAATGTAAACCTCCACACTTATCCATTCCGCGTCTATGCCACGTCAAACTCCTCGTATAATCAAGTCAAAGTCAAAGTTAATCCCAAATTCCAACATCAAAGGAAAAGTAATTTACAGCACTTTCAACCGACTGGTGTACGTGAGTTGTGAGTTTCAAGTATTCTTTGAAAGAACGGAAGGATACTCGAGGCTGACAAGTCACGTAGTCTCTACTCCAAGCACCAAGCCATTCTGGAACCAATTAGTTTCAGAGACGCGCTTGCTATAGACGCACGACACGCACCTCTGGACACAGAAAGAAAGCTCTTCCAATACCACTAGTGGAGGCTCGGGCGAGGAGATTCAACGTCATACGTGTACAACAAACCCAGTATATTCGAGTGAACGCCCAGATTGATCGTTTGATTATCGACAATCATGTGGGTAACCAAACTATCATTCGGAAAGGTCACCATTGCGAGGAGGAGGGATGGGGATGTTCATAATCAGCTAATGATGAGGATGTGTGAAATCATGGACGAAATCGCGCTGGCTTCTTTTTACCTGAGATCTATGTAGCGTTGGCGGATCCACGACGCGAAGCTAGACCAAGGAAGATGCTATGTAGAACCGAAGCACAAGAGTGAGATTCGTAGCGAAATATGGGGCACCAAGTGTACGATGGTGATAATGATCGATGGAGAATAACCTCTGGTAGATTGAGCAATATACAGCCGCAGATGACACCATCTACCATGGGATTTCTGCGTCGGATGCAAGGGCTGATGGTGTATGTAGAAGCAGAGAAGAAGAGGGTAGTGCGATGAGGGACTAGCCGTGGATGAGCATCATGAGCAATGAAGGATGGCTCGTAGTAGGTTGAACAATTGGGTACTTCATGCATCCTTCCATGAACCATGATGCATCGGATGCAAGGGATCATGAATATGATGTATGTAGACTCTAGAGGAAGAAAGAAGGGGTGGTGCGATGTAAAAAGATACCACGATGTGTGACGGACAGGGGATTAAGCATGAGTGTGCACTGTGATCAATGAAGGATAGCTCGTGGTGAGGAAAGCAATCATTACTCAACATGCGGATGTTCGCCATTGAATGCCTAGAAGAGGATAGTGACTAGCGGTATGGAATAGCATGCGCTTGAGATGGTAGTCGCAACCGGCGTTAAGATGGTGAAGTTGAGTAAAGGGACGGAGTGAGGGGGGATGAAGGTTGAACATAACCTGTGATGGATCAAGATGCCCACTCCCGTTGTGGGCGAGACATGTGGACAGGTGAATTCGCAGAAAGAAGTGGCGGTAGGTGATATAGTGAACAAGCCAAAACGAGCATCACATCGAAGAAGGATAGCATGATGAGTCGAGCAATTGCTGACCCGAGTTGAGTTGCACAATCTCTTGGCCCAGCGCGAGGTACCCCGCGTCAAATGTAAGAGATGTGGACTCTAGAGGCCAGAAAGAGGGCTGTGCGATGGATATTGACACCACAATGTGCGATACGACAAGGGAATAGTGATGGATGTCGATGATTGATGAAGTATACCGGTAGCTTGTGGGAGGTTGAGCATTTGTTTTGACAAACGAAGCACCACCTACCACAACATATTCTATGTCGAATACGGGAGAAACCTTGTCATGAAAGACAGTAGACGATGGTGCTTGAGAGCGTAGCTGTTGTATTGCGACCAGCATTCAACTTGAAGGTGAACTGAAAGAAGCGGAATGAATGTAAAGGGATGAAGCGTAGGTATACACATAGGCATCCACCTGCATTGGATGAAAGGGACAAGTGTGAAGGCGTAGAAAGAAGAAAATGTGGAGCACACGCCATATCGTGCAAGTGATTATCGCAGCGCTGAAGACGGTGATGGAGTAAACGGGCCTAGGTAACGAGATGTTCGTGGGAGCCGCTCAAGAAGAAGGCGCAAGAGACAGAAGATGCCGTACTTCCAGCGGATGGCTTGAAGAACAACGACAGAGCGACGACATTCCGTTCGTTGATAATGACCTTGTATAATGCATCAATCAATACACAGCGCACAATATTAAAAACGACGTCGGCAAGCCTGCTTACTTTGATCAATCATCCACTGCTCTGATGAACATTTGGATCGGTGTAGTGACAATGCGACTCTGAGCGAGGAGTCCCGTTCGTATTGAACGCGGGAATTCGACAAAGTTCAAGTTCTGTGGAGCGTGAGATTCAGAAGAGAACATTGGGAAGAGGAAGACGGACCCATTGTGAATAAGAAGAAGCGTATCACCAGTCACGAGCACGCAGGATATCATATGCTGGACATCATATGCTGGACTCGTAGGTAATATTGCATGGCGTCAAAATCACTAAACGCACAAGGCTAGTAAGCGGGCCTAATTCTCTAAAGACGTCCAGCACACGCATATATATACTTGAAGTGAGAGTGGGCTCTCCAAGTGATAAGCGCTGAGCGGATGGCTTGATAGTGGTGCAGGAACAGAAGCGATTATCTTGTGTGTTCTGTGGCGTTGATGAGGGTGGTACGAAGATTCAGAAGCGTGGGTATCCACGTTCAGCCCACAAGTCAAAATCGAAGCCAATTCCGCATTCGCAAATTCCTTTAACGAACACTTCATGTATACGTAGTCTACATTCTGAGCACGAAGCTGTCCTAGATCAGTTTCAGGGACGCCCTATATGGTTCACTTACTTCTGGATGCAGAAAGTCTGGTTGCCACTAGGAAACTACAGCATGATGACTCGCGTGAGGAGATCCAACGTTATCCATGTAGAGAGTGCACGCAACAAAACTGGTGTATTCGAGTAAACGCCCAGAGTAATCGTTATATCGACAATGCGTCGCCGATATTCAAGACAACCACCGCCGAGAAGGTCCCTGCGAAATGTGATATTCATAACCAGGTAATGACGAGCATATGGGAAATCACGGATAGCTTACGCGGAAGTGGCGGATGAACACGGCTGATCTCTTTCCGTCTGTGAAATGCAACGTACGTGGCGGTGGAACGAACTGAGATACTAAGCAAAAGAGTGAGATTTGCAACGAGAGGGGCACCGCATGTGTGATGTGCGATAGGGACTGGCCGGAATCGTCGATGAAGAATAGCACGTGGTAGATTGAGCAGCGGCTGATGGATAGAGTCCTTCCCATTCTAACACGAGATATTCTGCGTCGGATGCAAGGGATCATGATATGTGTAGCAGGGAAAGAAGAGAAAGATGAGTATCATTATTGATGATGGTAGGTGAAGAATTCATTATTCATGGCAAGAAGAGGATGGTCGACGATTATATGTATCAGCCAAAGACGAAGGGAGAGTAGCTTTGACGAAGGGTGACGTAGTTATATAGTGGTGAAAATGCGGCGACGAACGTTGTGATTGAATTTGATGGATTGTGTTCCAATCAAATCACGTCGAATTGTTCGATCGATGATGAGTTTAGAGTGTAGGGAAGACGTGTCATGAAATCGAGGGCCTAGGCTGTACGTGGAGCGTGGCGAAGCTGGCGCCAGCGGAGTCACTCAATGATGAACCAAATTGAGCATACATCCTTCAAAAACTAGTCGATCCGATTAACTTATCATACGCCCATATAAACCTGCTAACGAGGCAATTCACTCCTTGGACTGCTCTTTGACCATGGATACATTCGCAGAACCATACACACGCGCAGGAGACGACATTTCACTCGATGCAGTTCGCGATCATGTTAGAGCACTCGAAGCACGACACAAAGCCAACGGTGTTCAATTATCAGGCCGCATCATTCATGTCTGCCATTATCTTCCTGTTACTTGCACCATCTCTTCCACGGCTACAAGAGATGGTGTACTCAGTCCACCACCTACTCCTCCTCGTGTTCTTGCAGATGTACCACCAAGTCCATCCGATGAACTCCCTCCACTCGCTTTACCCACTCAGCCTGAACGTTGGAAACTAGCTCCACGTTACGGACACAGCGCAATGACGAGTGGTATTCGTAGTCTCAGCGTCACACACGAACAAATCATTCTCGGATGGACGGGCGACATTCTATCGCCTGCTGCTCCACCTGATGGGAATTCATCACCAGACGGTCATTCACTCCACTTTCATTCAATCATACATGCTAACAGATCTCCACAGGTGACGTCAACCCATCTACTGGTGAACGCGTCCCTTCTGTTCGCGACCGTGTACCATGTTCTCGTATTTCTCAAGAGGACAAGGATGCACTCGAGGTCGAGCTCGCTCATTACATTGACAAGAACGGGACTGAAACCTCGGAAACCAGTAAAGCGATCAGTTATCTTCCGCTTTGGATGGAAGACAACGTCGCACACGGACATTACGATGGATATTGTAAACAAAGTTAGTGGAATACTATATCAGGCACACCTCTTCTTGATCTACTTGCCATCATCTACTTTTGGCCTCGCTCTCCTCGTTTTTTTATACTTCTTTCCTTCTTTGGTTCATCTCCTTCATCATATTTGATTTTATCTATTTACCCATCTCGTCCAATCTCTTTCATTTTCTACTTCTACTTCCTACTTCTAATAATACCGGCCCGGGGAGCCTTCTTTCAAACTTTAACCGTTGCTAACTCCCACCCAGCTCTATGGCCCCTCTTCCATTACCTTCTCTGGCAGGACGTAGCAACAGAGCATGCCAGTGCTGATGCTAATTATGAGTATTATGAGCAGGTCTGTTCCCTCCCTCTCATCCGATCATCTTATTCACCCCACCAAAAGGCCAACCAAGCATTCGCAACACGTCTCACCAGCGTCCTCAAACCAGGCGACCTCGTCTGGGTCCACGACTATCACCTTCTCCTAGTCCCACGCATGCTCAGGAATGCAATGCATTCCGGTGCTGTGAGCGGCGTAGGCGGGGAGAATGGTGGGGACGTGTGCGTGCTTCCTTACCATCGAGGACACACGTACTGATATACTACAGCATCATCGGTCTATTCGTGCACACCCCTTTCCCAAGCTCGGAAGTGTTTAGATGTTTACCACGTACGTTCACCTCCATCCCCTCGACCCACTGACCAACTCCCCACCCAGGCCGCAAGGAAATCCTCGACGGAATGCTAGGCGCTAACCTCATCTGCTTCCAAACATACAGCTACACCCGCCACTTCACCTCCACCTGTGTTCGCGTATGCGGGTACGAAACTACCAGTAAGGGCGCTACAGTTGCGTCTGCTACTGCATCCCGGGGTGCAAGTGTTGTTCCGCGTGGTGCGACTGGAACTGGGATCGAACTCACCCGCGGAAAGAGCCTCACACGCGGTGGAAAAGGCCTCAAAGGCGGAGCGGGCTATGAGAAATATGTGGGTATTGATGTACAGGGACATGTGGCTGCTGTCACGCATTGTCCGGTGGGGGTCGATGCGGAGAGGGTTGCGAAGGATACGTGAGTTGTTTTCTTTCTTTTTTGTTGGAGGGGTGCTGATGGACACGCACGCACACAAACCAGTCTCCGCGCAGGCGTCCAGCCGAAACTCGAAGCACTTCGCGCCCTCTACGCAGACAAGAAGATCATCGTAGGAAGGGACAAGTTGGATGTCGTCAAGGGAGTTTTGCAAAAGGTGATTGTTTTTTCTTACATGGTTGTGTCGTCGTTAATTGGTTGTTTCTTTTACCGCATCAGCTCCGCGCATTTGAGAAGTTCTTGCATGATTACCCAGAGTGGCAGCGCAAAGTCGTGCTTATTCAGGTGTGTCCTGTCGTCCGGTTGCAATACACGAATAACAAACGCTGTTTGCAGGTGACGTCCCCGGCGTTAACAGACTCTCCAAAGCTTGAGCGTCAAGTTTCCGAACTCGTCGCGCATATCAATGGAGAGTATGGGAGTTTGGACTTTATACCCGTACACCACTAGTGCGTGCACTTTTATCATGGCTTCACGTGTCTAATCGCATTTACTTTCACATAACCTCTGCAACGACCCCAACAGCCACCAAACTCTCAGAAAGGACGAGTTCTACGCGTTGTTGAGCGCTGCAGACCTCGGAGTAATCACGCCCCTCAGGGACGGAATGAACACGACCTCGATGGAGTTCGTGATTGCACAAGAGCGCACGAAGCGCTCTCCACTCGTATTGAGCGAGTTCATGGGTATCAGCCAGCACATGGCTGATGCCCTCCAGGTGAACCCCTGGGATCTTGGGGTACGTATCATCTGCCCATTCAGACTGTCTTTGTGTTATTGACGGATGTGTGGTGATAGGATGTAGCAGCTGCGATGAACCGCGGGTTGGTCATGTCGGAGGAGGAGAAAGCTTCAAGGCACGCTGCGTTACACTCGGTCGTAACGACTCACACCTCGCACACATGGGCTGCGGTCCTTGCCAAGATGCTGCTCTCGCAAATCAATGGACACAACACCGCGCGTCAGACGCCTTACATCCCTAGAGACAGTCTCAAGAGGCTGTATGATAACGCCGGGAAGCGTCTGTTCTTGTTCGATTACGACGTGAGTGGTGGATGGGGGACACAGTGCTCGTCGTTGACATTTGACGGATAGGGCACGCTCACGCCGATCGTCAAGATGCCGTCAATGGCGCTTCCTTCTCCCGATGCGCTCACAGCCCTCGCGCAACTGACATCCGACCCAAACAACATCGTATACATCGTATCTGGCCGTGACCAAGCATTCCTCGAGGAACACCTAGGTCATTTCCCGCGTCTCGGGATGAGCGCAGAGCATGGAGGATTCATCCGTTCGCCTGATAGTGCCACGTGGATGAATTTCACCGCCACTCTTGATATGAGCTGGATGGAGGAAGTAGCGGAGATTTTCAGGTATTATACGGAGCGTACGACTGGGAGTCATATTGAGATGAAGAAGAGCTCGATTACATGGCATTATCGGTCAACTGATCCAGAGTGGGGGTACGTGTTTTATTCCATTTTGTGTTTTTCGTGGAGCTGATGAGCGGTGGGTGGGTCATAGACAGTTCCAGTGCAGGCAGTGCCAGGATCTGTTGGAGAATAACGTAGTGTCCAAGAGGCCGATCGAGGTGCTCGTGGGTAAGAAGAATCTAGAAGTGAGGCCTATCGCCGTGAACAAGGTCGGTAAACGCGGTCTTTGATTCACGTACAATCTGACAGTTCATACAAGGGTGAGATCGTCAAGCGTATATTATATCAGAACCCTGAAGTCGAGTTCATCTTTTGCGCTGGTGACGACAAGGTCTGTCCCATCCACCCTCCTCCTATCTCACTCACTCACTCACCTCCAACAGACCGACGAAGACATGTTCCGCGCCTTACTCCTCTTCTCCCCTTCCTCAACCGGCAAAGCAACGATGGAACCCCCGCTCTCAGTGATGCTCGTCGACAATACCAAGGAGTACGGCGACGTCGAGCTTGCGGTGTCCCCCGAAGCTGTGTTCACTACTGCTGTTGGACACAGCAGCAAGCGGACGCTTGCGAGTTGGCATGTGACGACACCTGAGGAAGTCGTGGAGCATATGTTGCATTTGGTTGGGGAGGTGCCGAAGGGGGAGGAGGTGAAAGGGTATTTGTGATCCTTGCGTTATGCTTTGCGAGTTGTGGTATAGAGTTTTAAAATGCTTGTAGAATATGCGTTGAGAACACTGATGTGCTTGTACATGCCCCTAGAGTTTCTATAGACCAATGATTATTTGTTTTGCAAGATGTCGTTGATTCTGGGACTCTGGAGAAGAGCAAGGTTTTTTTTAAAAAAAAAATCGAATTCATGTCCTTTGGAGAGATATACTCTATGTAGGACAGTTCGATCTACCAGGATGATTGTCTCTTGCCGAAGATCCCTACGCTTGCATACTGTCCATTTTTTACCGAGATATTCATCGGTGTACCTCCGTGAGAAGCATTTTACTTGAACCTATGTAGATTTTAACTATTACACAATGTCTGGCATTTGAGTCCGTGGAACGCATCGACCATAGCATGAAGTGCTTAGTGAGTTTCTCGAGTGATAGAATCGATTGAGCGTGTTCCCCGTCGTAGTGTATGAAGAATCAATGAAGTTGTATAGACTCCGAGTCTTCTGAGAGTAGATATGACAGTATAAGAGGGGATGTAACGTAAAATAGAAACTGCGGTATCAAGGTAATCCTACAAGAGCCTACAACATTAACAACTTATAAATCTGTAGCAAACGAAAGCAATGCGACATCATAAAGCTACACACCAATATGAATGAAAACAATCCTCTGTTCGAGCGGCACTTTCGCCTTCACGATGTGTGTAGCATAGTTGAGCGCCCGCGCCGCCTTCCTACAGTCCACGACACCACCATCCTCCAAATCCTCGAAAATCTTCTCGTAGAAAGCCTCGACGATGTATTTGGCAAGAGCGTCGTCGACCACCCACAGCGTGCCGATGACACTCTTGAAACCCGAGAACTGGAGACCAGCTGCGAGGTGGATGACTTCGTCGGGCGTCGTCTCATCGCCGACAAGAACGCGAACTCGGCGTGCGGAATATCTTGCTCCATGATATCAAGCAATGTGAGAGGTACATCTCTCATGGCGAAATGGGAATTGTAGGGCTGCTCATGGTCCTGCTTGCCATGACAAGCGAGGTGCACCCAGGTGTTCTGTCGCAAAGCTTCTAGTGCACCTGCTCGCGTGGCGCCATCGCCAGAGAGAGTGGTGGGGTTAGCCGTCGCGGGGAAAAGCTCACGGACAAGGTCAAGCTCGCTGTCGACGGTCAAGAGCTCTTTGCCTTGCCCTGCGCCCGGTTTGCTCTGTCCGATCGCCACGAAGGACGGACTGATACGTTTCTTCAACATTTGTCTAGACCTGATCAGAGCCGAAAGTGTCGGCGTATAAGAACAGTTGTAAAGATCCTCCAGGCATGGCTCCATCCCAGAGGGATTTTCCCTTGACTTTTTGAGGGGACCAGCTGCATGGAGAGGAATAGAGGTGAAAACTGCAGTCGGACACAACCAAATTCGAGAGTAGCGCTGTAGTTTAAGGACGTTCTTGAGTACGTTGACAATGGGTAGTATGATCTTGTCCCATATTGTCCGCAAGAGTACTATTAGATCCGTCCTCGACACTGCTGGATCCATCCGAGATGCATGTCGTATTGCCCTGGTGAAGCGATCCTTGAGATCATTCAGATCTGCGAGAGTGATAGAAGGCAAGGGAACATGATGAGGCTCTCCCGACGACGGGACGATGATGGCGTTGCACGAATATTGACTGGCAATGAAGATGATGACTGGGCCATGGCGTGCTGCCGCTTTCAAGTCTTCGTACAACGGCGGGAGTAGGAACCGCGAAAAACCATCAACTTTACGAATTTCAGCTACTGCAGTTTTCCACTACTCCATATATTTCCTGTACTGCGTTTCTGCCTGATCAGCCACAGCTCGGTCTGTGCTGACAATAGAACCTTGAGTGTCCGAAAGGCGTTTGCTGAGCTCCAAGAATGTGTGAGCTAGGATGGGATTCTTGGACTCCAGGTCATAGACATACATCGAGGAAATCACCACGCACAGAGCGCATATCCTTGGAGATTGACCAGGAGCTCAGAGTGTGGGTGCGGGTTCGACTTCGATTGTGCAAAAGAGTGAAGGATTTGTTGAGGTGGTGCGGATGATGCAGTAAAACAGGCGCGAATACCGATCATGGTGAGGGATAGATTTGAGGGAGATGTCATATATATACTGGTGATTGGAATATGATAGTACTATACGAACCATCAGTGTGGCGAGGGGTAGTGCCAGTGATATGTTTGTGTGTGATGGACGTACTTTAATGTGATAAGTCTTGTAAAGAAAACTTGATGGTGAATTAATGACTGGCCAAACTTCCCAACAGCTTACGTCTCTCACACAACCGAGGGTATACGGAAATGACGAATGGATTCTGAAAGGACGTCCGCAACGATAGTACCAATTCCCGCTACCTTTAGGTAGCTGGGTTTTTGTGGATCGTTTTTTGCGAAAATAACACAGGATTTGCGCATATTGAAATTTACTTGCACACAAGCGGTAATAATTTGTCATCATGGTTCGACGGAGTATTCTTTTCTCACGATTTATCTGGGTGCATGTCTGTATGTGACGCGAGAAATTGTTTTATTTGCTGTCATCATGTCGTTTATGCTCGATGGTCGAAATGTATCAGTTGTGCGGGACGATTCTTCTTCTCATTCACTGGTTGCTATGTCGTTTGTGTCGCTCGATCGTTCTCGAGATGGCGTGTTTCGGGCGCTCGTAACTTTGCTCAAAGACGACGTGCGGTTGTCTACCGAATTTCCGTTCACTGTCAGCGATACTTTGCCAGCTACGGTTGTCTTGGGACGTGATTGGTTCGCGTTTTGTCGCGATATCTTGCACAGTCATCCTGAGGTACGCCTGCCACTGTGCCAGTGGACGTTGGCGGAGGATTTTGCTCTTCCTTCAGTTAGTACCACTGGACGTTCGTTCACACCAGTCGCCGATACATGCATCACGCGTGGCTCCCCTTGGTGGGACAATTTTAGGTGCTTAGGCCCTAATCCACGACCGTCCGCTGTTAGCTTGTACTTCTCGGTCCCTGAACATTCAAGGACGTCCTGAGAAAACTCAATTGTTGATTTTTACAGGTGAGAGCCCTGCTATGGCTGGAGGTCTCCGTGCGAGCTCTATGACCCCGTAAAATGATGCACATCGCCTATGACATTATTTGTCTAAAGATGTTGTTCATGCACCGCTCTCACATCGCCCATGACATTATTTGTCTGAAGATGTTGTTCATACACCGTTTCAACCCTAACCGTAAGCAAACTCTAAACGGGACGCAACTCGTAAATATACGGCACAAATTTCCTGCCTACGGAATCCCCCAACTTCACGAAATGATCTTTGTCTGATTTTTGTACAGTCACGCTGGGCGAATGGAAACCAACAGTTGTGCGAAATCTGCCACGTAGAAAGACGCTCGAAGATACTTCTACTGAACCATTTGCGCCCGCATCGCACACTCCAGCTTGCTCGAGCGGATTGAAGATGGCAACCCCGAAATGAAGTCTGAAGAGCGCGCCGCGTTGTTGGACTCGTTTTTTTGACTTGCATAGTAACAATCGTACTTTGGCCGAAGTCCTTGAGCAGCTCGACGACATCATGCCGACCTTGTCGAAACTTAAGGCTGATCATCTACTTAGCCACTTGATTACTGCTAGTTACTTTGTTACTTGTACTCGAATGTCGTACCGTGGTTCTGATAGTCCCAATATTGTGCATCCGCAGCCCCAAAGAGGAAGGAAAAAAAGCATAGAGAGACGATCGAACTTAGAACAACTAAAACGGGTAGCGGGCCCTGCCACGGATGTGGCCCTGCGCGACTTATTAACTAGACTGGGAGAGTCGGAGCTGATGACAGCTATTTGCTATTCGGTGTTTGCCGAAGATGTGATGAAGAGCAATCCTGTTCGATGCGCGGCTTGTGCCCCAATATACTCATCTACAATGTCGTTTCTATCTCTCGCTGAAGACCTCCATGCTTACATTCTGACCTTCCTTCCTTACCGAGATATTCTACGTTGTGCATCTGTGAGCATCATTTTACTTGTCACTGTCAATACCCCTAAGTGGCTGACATCTTCATCTTATACTAGGTATGTAAAGGCCTTCGTCAGATGTACTTGTCGTCTTCCGAGCTTCAGTACATCGTTGAACTTGGTGGTCAACAGCTGCTCCCTGTCTGTCTTGGAGCCCACAACCACACTCCCATTTCAGAACACCTACAACTTCTGAGGAACAAAGCTCATGCATGGTTCAAGTTTGACACTCAACCTGTCCAAACAGTCATTGTACCAGAAATTTTTGAAGATGACAGAACATTTGTCTCCAATGGGCATCTCTGCCTCAGCTATGCTAATGGTGACCAAGTTGTTGCCAAGATATATTCAATACTGCCAGAGCCCTCAATACAAGGCATCAACCATGAATGGCAGCATCCAGAATCACTGTTATCAGTTCCAGATGCACACATCAATGATGTGCTCATTGACCCACGGCAAAACCTGGTTGCTGTTGCATACAATATTACTGGCAGATCAGGTGGCTATATTGACCTTCTGGCTTTGGATGGAGATGGTTCCCACCCCCATGCTGTTGGACCAACACTGTCTACAGCACCAGCACTTTCTGGATGCCAGAACATTATCCAGACATTGGAAAGTTGGAGGCTTGATGGTCTGGGGAAGCATATTGCTCTATGGCATTTCCTGTTATTTGAGAGTGACTCACACAAGATCCTCTGGCAGTTACAGATTTGGGACTGGCAACATTCAACAACATCCAATGTGAGTGTGCCTTGTCAGAAAAGACATGGTGGTTGACCCTCAATTTAGAGCATCCTCTGGGACACTTCATTTGATACTGAACACAATGAATCAATTGATGCATGTTTCCTTGGAAATAATAGGTTGCTTATTGTCAGCAACAATTTGAAGGTCTATTCCATCAAGGATATGTCCCAGGCACCACAGTTGCTTGCATGTTTCTTGTTTCCTTCTCCAGTGATGGTCCTCGCATGCTTTCCTTCAAAGGATAGCATCACACATATTTCACAGCTGGGGATGCAACAAACAATGTGGACCTCAGACCCTACCCACCGAGTACTATGCCTTCTAACAACCCCTCCTTTGGCCCTTTTTGTCATTTCCACTAGCATTTTCTTTGAACTTGACTGCTTCAAAGAGATGGCAATGGAAATACCTTGGAAGGATTGGGGTCCTTCAAGTACTCGTATTTTCGAGGACAGCTGTGGCTTCTATGTTGGCATTGGTGGGAGTCGAATCTTGAGGGCAGTCTCTACAGCACAAGGCATGGATGGCCCCCCTTTTACTACGGAGTATAGATTACATATGGTTGACTTCAGTCCATTAGCTGTTCTGCACCACCAGGGCCTAGGACAAGTGGTGAGAGAGCCATCTGTGATAGACTTAGAGGGAGAGTTGGTAACAACATCTTTGGCTTATGTTGAGGTCATATCAAGCAGGAAGTCCATTCCACTGGACGATACAATTTTCCTTTGGATGGATAATAACAGAATTTATGTATTTCATATGGAAGCAGACAGTGTAGGCTCTTCCCTGTTTTGAGGACTCCAGTTCAAGCTGATTCACATCCACAGCTTGAGGTCATCAAAATTTACTAGTGCAGGGACTATTTATGATTCTGAATTTGCTTCCAAAAGTTCATGATGTAATGATGAATTGATACTCACTCAGAAGTCTTGGGCATGCTGATTCACTTGTCAACCAATGTCACTGCAATGTACAACATTAAGAGTGACACAACAGATGTGGCCAGTCTTCACTTATATTCTATATTCTTACTTGACCCCGCCCAGGTTTTTGCCTTGACCCAAAACCTTGCAGTCCTACCATATCCTACCCCAGCTCCATGCCCTACCCCGGTCCCATCCCCCAGCTCCATGCCCTACCCCGGTCCCATCCCCCACCCCCACCCCCACCCCCACCCCAGCCCCATTCCATGGCACGTCCCCCCCAGCCCCATCCCAGGACATCCCAACCTCATGGGACACCGCCCCAGCCCAATCCGCCTCAGCCCAATCCTTCAAGTCGCATCAGGCATGCGCTACGATATTCGCAAGCCCCCCCCAGGAAGGGATCGCGCCATCTACATCGCAACAAATCAGCTCCGTTCCAGCATTAAAGGTGCCCACATTTAAGATTCTCGTCGTCTCGAAGGCATTCCCTTGACCAATTGTCATCTGTGCGCCTGTTGGGTCTGTAGTCACATGCAGCACGATCTTTGAGGAATTGTATGAACAGCTACAATGGCAGGTCGGAGGCGTTGAGTGGGCAATAGTGACTGTTGATAAGACATGGAAGGAAGCAGATAAAGCTGCAAAGTCGAGGCAAGCGAAGGACAAAGTCAATCGACTGAAGAGAATTGATTGGCTGGGGGATAAGACAGTGTTTGAGGGGCTAGAGCGGCGGTGTGACAAGCGGATAAGAACGCGAACTCTGCGTGCGGAATGTCTTTGTCCATGATATCAAGCAGCGTCAGAGGTCCATCTCTCATGACGAAATGCGAATCATAAGGCTGCGTAGGGTCCTGCTTGCCATGACAGGCAAGGTGCACCCAGGTGTTCTCTTCCAAAGCTTCGAGTGCACCTGCTCGAGTGGCTGCATCTCCACAAATAGTGGTACGATTTGCCGTCGCAGACACGAGCTTTCCTACAAGCTCAAACTCGCTGTCTACAGCCAAGAGCGCCTTGCCTTTCCCTGAACCCGGTTGACTTTGTCCGATTGTCGCAAAGGACGGAGTGACACGACCTTTCATCATCCGTCTAGATCTGATCAGAGCCGAAAGTGTCGGCGTGTAAGAGCAGATGTACAGATCCTCTAGGCATGGCTCCTTAGACCGATCTGCGTTCGTTTGGAAAGGATGAGCTGCGTGCAGAGGAATAGACGTGAAAGCTGCAGTTGGACACAACCAAATTCGAGAGAGGAATTTTAATTTTAGGTCATGCTGGAGGACATTGACGATGGGTAGCATAATTTCGTTCCATACTGTCCACAAGAGCACTATTAAATCTTTACACGGCAATTTTGGTCCCATGATAGATGCGTGTCATATCGCCCTGGCGAAGCGATCCTTGAGATTATTTAGATCTGTGAGGGTAACAGACGGCAAGGGAACGTGATGGGGCTCTCCTGATGTCGGGACGATGATAGCGTTGCATGAATATTGACTGGCGATGAGGATGATGACTGGGCCATGATGCGCTGCTGCTTGTAAGTCTTCATATGAAAGTGGGAGCAGGAATCGTGAGAACCCCCGAAGATTACGGATTTCAGCTACTGCAGCATCCCATTGCCTTGTAAGTCTCCTGTACTCGGTTGCTGCCCGATCAGCAGCAGCTCTGTCTGTGCTGGCTGCAGAACCCTGGGCGTTAGCAAGGCTCTTGCTGAGCTCTGAGAGCTTGTGAGCTAGCTCGGGAATCGTGGACTCGAGGTCTTCGAGCGGTGTTCTGAGTCGGGAGGCCAGCGACCACTGCTGGCCACGGCCCTGCTCCACGAGTTCGACCGCCTGTCGTAGATTATCATGACGGATGGCACATGAGGCTGCATCTACTGGTAGTGACCGTGCACGGTGAAAAGTAGTGGCAGCTTCGCGTCGTGAGATGATCGACGATCGCGTCATCACGTGGTTGTCAAAAAGCTCGAGGCACGTTTGGTACGCTTCGAGGGCAGATTCATGTTGATAGACTTCTGCTTGGCGAGCCCATTCAATGGCTTCCTCGATGCGTCGTGGAAATCCTTCAGCTGGGTGTCGTGATGCTAGTCTGAAGTTCTCCACAGTGAGTGACAAATCATCAGACTTGCCTTGCATTCGGTAACGAGACAAGTAGGCTGTCTGCAAGTACATGTAACTGTCATATCTTTCTGGGTGCAGGGAAGGTAAAGCTTCCAACGACTCTTGGCACAGTCGAATGGCTTCCTCAATATCTTCATTCTTCTGAGTTTCAGCATAACGAGAGCAAAGCGCCGAGCTCAAATTGAGATTTCTATTGCGCGTCGGATCGTCAAGCCGCGTTAACCGAAGCGATTCGTAGTAAAGATTAATGGCCTCGTCGAGATCCCCACTGGCATCCAATTTACTATATCTGGTTTTGAGCGCCAGAGCAAGGTTGTTAAGCGTCTTGTTACGAGATGTATTCCCACGTGGGCACAACGTCAGTGACTCGCGGAGGAGGCTGATGGCTCTGTCAATATCATCGATGTTACTGTGTTGGTTGAAACGGATGCAGAGAGCGCCCCCTAGGTTATCCAATGATGTATTACGATATTGGTGCCCGACAGCGCGTAGGAGCAGCACTTCTTCGTGCAAAGAAATGGCCTCGTCGAGGTCATGGAATTTGCCTTGGTAATCGAAGCGGTGTTGGAGTGAGTGAGCCAAGTTGTTCAAATATGTATCATGTTTGGTATGTCCCTCAGGGCATAGAGAAACGGCTTCACGACGGAACTGTATGCATTCGTCTAAATCATCAATGCTCCCACGTTGTTTAGAGCGTGATCTGAGAGCACTTGAAAGCGTGTTGAGTGCGTCTGCACGGTATTGATGGTCCAGAGGACAGAGTTGGAGTACGATTCGTCGGAGGTGGATGCCTTCATCAGATGCGTCGGTTGGAAGGTTGTTACATTCATCAATCACATAATCCACGCCATTCCCTGCAGCCATTCTGTGAAGGTAGGTGCCCTCTGGACAGAGAGGCAGTAGCGTGCAGTACAGTTGCGCGGATTGGTGGATATAGACGGCAATGTCCTCCTTGCTGTAGCGCCAGTTCAGCGCTTCAGTGAGGTAATAGAGCGATAATGGATGGTCGGGGTGGCCCTGCGGACGCAATGCAAGGGCTTCATGGAAGAGGGCAGTGACCGAGCCAATGTCTTGAAAATCATTTTCAATATAGCCCCTGAGGCGGGTCCACGCGAGGTTGGTGAGAGCCGCTGCACGGTCGGGATGGTCGACCGGGCACTGGTCTAGAACCGACTGAAAATGCTCTAAAGCATCGTTCATGTGAGAATCGCTCTCATTTGAAACATATTCAGCAAGTCGGGCGTGGCCTGCATCTGTATCTCCACCAATCTCGCAGTCTACTACGGACTACAGTTGACGTTCCGTCAGCAGAATCCAATGGCACGGCTGATGTCACTCACGTCAAGCAGTGCGCTGTCCTGATTGTCGCAAGAATCTACAACTGCGGCCTTCAGCGTGAGGGAAGGACTGACACCACGGACTGACGGGAAGGAAAGATCTACCAGATGTTAATAGCTGTGCATAAATGAGAAATTGGTTACTCACTGAAAGGCTCATCTCCGTGATCGAGTAGTTCATCCCACGTAGTTTCGAGTTCTCCGATGAGTTCTCCATTGCCCAGCATTCGATCGAGCTCGAAAGATGCTCTGATGTCTAGTGATAATCTGAGTGAAGCATCTGATGATCTACGAACAGAAGGCCAGTCCTGAAGTCTCGTCCGGAAGTCTTCGTGGACTTTACAAGATCGTAATATCACCCCACGCTACAGATTCGTCGGCTGATAAGACTTTGATGGTCGATTTCCAGCGTCTCCTTGAGTCAACGTTGACGGAGACGTAAATGCCTGCGGGCACGCGCTCAGAAGGCACTTGAAGATGTTTTCCGCTGATGACTGTAGATAGAATGTGAGGATCTTGAAATGGATGCGAAGGTGATATGGAGCAGCTCACCTTCAAGCCTAATAGATTGGCCTTCCAAGGTACTGGGCATGATGGTGCGATGAAGTAAGATCGAGGATAGGCTGAGCGGTAAGTGGAATGAGCAGCAGGAGAAGACGGAAGGTGAGGACACGGGGACTGTGGATGAAGTTCAGATAAGAGAAGTTGAGGGTTCGGGTCATGCTGCACGTGTATTTCCATATTGCCGATAGCTGTTCGGCACAATAGACGCTAGTATGGCTGCACTAAGTGTCAAGGTTAGTGGAAGAGCCTGTAGTAGAGAAGTAGCACGCCAAGTCGGAGGGGTCATGTGAGTTTCAGAGCGTCGACCCAGCCTTGCTACCGTACTGGCATAGGTATGCTTGACTTTTATCAGACATACTTAGTACCCATTTAGCATGTACACCAAGGCAGAATGTCGAATCCAGTGTCATTCATAGTGCAAGCAATATTACAAACCGCTGAAACGACGGGCGCATGAGGAGCCGAATCATCCTATACGTGTCTATCATGGAGGTAGAAGATGATCGAGAGCGTTGTGGGAACAAAGGCAACCTGTGTGAATGCAAGACATACACGGCGAAACTCACTCAAGCTCGGTCTTTGAGATGAAGCTGGACGGCAAATTCCTTGTATATGAGGTGCGACTGATTGTATCATCCAATAAGGCTTGTCCTTGAGTTTACTTCGTGAATCGTGATCCAGACTGGTTGGGCTCCATTGGTCACTGTTTTCACAATAAATGAGAGACTAGCTCGTCGATGATTGATGGTCAGGTTGAGATAGTGTATTATCGAACATATACGGTTGCATCTGCTATCCAATTGCGAAAAAGACTTCAGTCATAGGCACGAGTCCAATTTTATCTTACTGGTTATTGATTCATCTCCGAGACTCTTCCACCAAGTGGCCGCCGTTCGTACATTGAAAGTCGAGATATAACTCTCCTCAGCGCGTGATTTCGGCCGCCTTTGCATATTTTATCCAGCTTGTGAGTTATAACTTGGGCATTAATGAATTGCTGTGCCAATGAACAGGGACTCGGAAGTCCGCCGTTTCCCGATGGTGTGATTTGAAGAAAGAAGCACAGCCACGACCTAGGCTGTTGGACTTGCAACGAGAAACGTTCAGTCCAGTCTGTGACTGTCTGCTCTCATCGTGTCCAACGGTGAACTCATCGTTTTTAGCGTGGCCGAATGGCCAACCGCATTTCAATTCTGACCGCAAGCGAGCCCAGGTCAGCACTGGACCGACAATCCAGC
Source organism: Suillus cothurnatus (assembly GCA_016758765.1). Classification (NCBI taxonomy): domain Eukaryota; kingdom Fungi; phylum Basidiomycota; class Agaricomycetes; order Boletales; family Suillaceae; genus Suillus; species Suillus cothurnatus. The sequence goes on from JABBWL010000079.1 coordinate 234,485, forward strand.
TTGGTTTCATCTTCAGCTACATCATTCGTAACAGCGCCTTCTCCGACAACGACGATCTGCCCAGACATGGACCACACTCATGCTCAAATTCACATAGTAGAAGTAACAAGGAACGCAGTCCACCTTCACCCGCCAAAACCATTACCTAGCATCCCTCGTGAGGATACAATCGGTCCACCTCCGCCTTCTCCTCCAGCCAGCGTAGACGAGTCACCTGACAATCTATCATCCTTATTCCCAGTCAGACTCTCCAAATCAGACCCACTACCGAAAGGCCTCGAGGCAGACATCGATGTAGAGTTGGATACAGCCACCATAAATAGTCAGCGCACACGCGACCGCCTTCACCGTGCTTCCACAGAGACAAAATTTTCTGCTAGAGTCCCTAAAGTCTCCCAGACGAGCAGCTACGCCCAAACTGCTAGCTCCTCCAAGACCCAGCATCCAGATGGTCTTCTTCACCCACCCCCTCGTCCTGTACGCCGTAACACGACAGGCTCTGCACGCCGTCCTCACCCACCTCCATCCGCATATGTCGCAACCGGAGAACTGGAGGATGACATCCAAATTCAAGCAGAGCAGATTCGCCGTGAAAGAAAACGAAAGCAGGCTGCCGAAGTCGCAGCAGCAGCTGTCGTTGAAGTGGCTCAGAAAGTGGACGAGCTTCCCTTGGTGGGCAATTTAATAGGAGAGGACCACGCAAACTACGTCCTTATGTACAACATGCTGACGGGCATCAGGATAGCTGTGCGTACCCAATCTCTTCATGTGCGCAGGCTCTAACTTCACTCAGGTCTCACGATGCCAGGCAAAGATAAAACGACCCCTCACTGAACAGGATTTTACCGCAAGGCATAAATACTCTTTCGATATGTACGTATCCTCTATCCGTTCCACATTCTGAGCTTACATCCCCCCAGCGTCGGGAACGAACTTACTCCCTCTGCGAGATATGACTTCAAATTCAAAGACTATGCTCCTTGGGTCTTCCGCGAACTCCGCGAAGACCACTTCTCTCTGGACCCGGCAGACTACCTCCTCTCCCTCACATCCAAGTACATTCTCTCCGAACTCACCTCCCCGGGCAAAAGCGGCTCTTTCTTCTACTTCTCCCGCGATTACCGCTTCATCATAAAGACCATCCGGCACGCAGAACACAAGTTTCTCCTTCGCGTTCTCCCGCAGTACTGGGAGCATGTCAAAGCGAACCCTCATACTTTGTTGAGCCGGTTTTATGGACTTCATCGTGTAAAGCTTCCTAGGGGACAGAAGATTCATTTCGTGATCATGAACAATTTGTTCCCGCCTCACAAAGACATTCACGAATCTTACGATCTCAAAGGGAGTACTGTTGGGCGTATCGTACCACCTGCGAAACTGGAGCAGAATCCTCGTGCTGTGCAAAAGGATTTGAACTGGATCGATAGTAATAGAGTGCTGGAGCTTGGTCCGGAGAAGAGGGCCCTTTTGACGGAGCAGTTGAGGAGGGATAGTGAGATGTTGAGGGATCTTGGGGTTATGGATTATAGCTTACTCGTTGGGCTTCATTGGGGGAATAGGGGGAATAGGGAGAATGTGAGAGGGAGTACATTGAGGGTATTTGAGGTTCGTCTACCATTTCCTCTTGCATTTATAATCCTTATCCATGCTAATTCATGTACACAGCCCTCAGTCCCACCCATCCGACGCAAAACCACGCAAACGAAAGACGGGCGATCCCCTGAAGCGATAGCTATGCGCCGAATCATGCGCGCATCTGATCCGCACCATTTAGGGACGACGCTCGATCTCCCAGATTCACCTTCTCCGTCAATGCAGACCGTTTCGCCGTCTACGCCCGCCCACTCTCAGCGCACGCGTCCGCGCTCTGGTTCCAAGGGTACGAGCAACACAAATTCGGTTGTGAATGGGAATGGAATTCCGCAACAGGCCCACCCGACATTCCAAACCCCACCACATCCATCTCATCCTCTCCACCAATCTCTGCCTCCTCATTATCCCCCTTCCCACGCAACCTCACAGCAACCCCACCCCACTCAAGACCGTGATCACTTTCTCTTCTACCAAGACGAAGGTGGTCTTCAAGCGACAGATGAAAGCAACGAAGAGATGGACGTCATTTATTATTTGGGAATTATTGATATTTTGACGCCGTATGGGGGGTTGAAGAAGTGTGAGCATTTTTGGAAGGGGTTGAGCGCTGATCGGGTGAGTTGCGTTTAATTAGCCTTTTCATTCCTTCCTTCGTTTTCAAAATTAATGCTGAGTCACCTTTCAACAGCACAAAATTAGCCCAGTCCCGCCTTCTGAATACGCGGACCGATTCTTTGGGTTCATGAAAGCTATTATGCGTGGAGGAGAGGGTGGGGCACGGTTCAAGGCTGAGTAATGTCCTCTGTGCTTTGTGTGTGTGGTATTTTGTGGTGTGTTGTGGACGATGGCTGATATTTGCTCGTAGGCAACAGCTGAATCACGCATTAGTAATGAATATACTGCCCCCTTATGGACCTCAGCGAGATCGACGTCACCTCGTTGCATCGCTTCATCATCGCATCACGCATCATCGATGCATCATCCTTCAAACTCATTTTCTTGCTTCTGCTGTTGCTTCATCCTGGGAATTCGTGGACATTTGCGATGCATTGGAAATTTCTGTTCTAGACCCTGTTATTTTCTATTCCTTTTTGCTCAGCACGTTCCACTATTTTTTTTTCGACACCAGCCACAATCCCTCATGTTCCCTTGCTCATGCCCTTTTTATTCTCCGCATGCTTTCCCTCATCCCACGACCGTTGCATCTCCCATCCTTTACGTATTCTACGTTTTTAAAAATTTTGCATGTTAATTTCTTCATTTTCCTTATTCCTTCATTCTTTTCCTCCTTGTTCGTGCATTATTTCCTCTTCCTCGTTGATGCGACTTTAACTTTAATATCGCCATATGCTTAATCTAGTGCTCTGTCTTCATCCTGCCTCTACTACAGTATGATTTTTTTCGCTTGGAGGATGAGAGAGGGCGCGTCGTACTTTTGCTATCACTACACGGGTACGGTTTTCGAGCACATCATTGCACGCTCCTTTGCGCATCTCAACGTTTACGCTCGTTTCTCATCTTCAGCAGTTTCTTTCGTATATACATACGCTCTCGTTCGGACACGCATCCACTCGTTCATACACGCTTTGTCTCATCGTCGTACATACTCACGCTCGCTCGTTTCATGTTTTTTTCTTGTCTCTTGGACTGTGCTTGCTTGGAATAGATAGCATTATTTAGGTATAATTTATTATGGTATGCATATGGCTTTCTTTGGCTTTGGGACGGCTGTCTTGAGTGGGACATATGAGGGTCTAGTCAAATGTGTTTATTGCAAATTTGCGATCGAATAGACCGCATGTATACTAAGGTCTGGCCAACTGTGCAACGACTTCGCCTCGGCGGACGTGCGCATGTACGACCCCCCTGACTTCGTACGATGTACAAAACACGAACGAGCACCACTTTGCAATTTTGTTGTACAACAAGACGTATATCATACTACATGTACTAGCAGCATGCACAGCGCACACAATAACTCAACTGCTTCTACCGCCAATCGTCAATTTCACACGTTGAATATTTGACGAAAAATAATTTGGATGTGTACTATATATACAAAGCCTATACATATACAGGGTCTGGTACGTACTGATAATTTTTAATTTCTGTATATCTGCTGGAACAATGGTCAGGTCATCATATAAGTGTCACACAAAGCTGATGGCGAGGGCCTCCGAGAGTTCGAATCCTATTATTTTTTACGCTTTTCGTGTATACTCAGACAATGTATAGCATGCGTATACGACGGAATTTATGGTATTGGCATTGTGTACGTATAGCAACTAACCTACCGAAAAAACATAGATTCTATGCTTACAAGTATGTCAACTGACGGTGTGATCATCATTGATGTAGTAAACCACTGTGGGCTTCACAACCAATGTCTCCGCCTTGTTTTCAAATGGCTCCTCCGACCTCCTCAACACGAAGGCTACTTGCCATTTACTTCGCCCCCACAATTCGTGCTTCCCTGGCTGGATATTGAAGAATTCAGTGTTCCCCGTGTCACCGTTGTCAGCAGTGATGCGGACAGAGATCGTGTATTGAGTGTTGTTGACAATACAAATATCGGTTCCTGTGGCTGTCGGTGTGCCCAGAATGATCATTAGGAACTAACTGTAAACATCTGAACGCACCTTGGACAGACATTTGTATAGTAGTAAAGAGATTTGAACGCAGTGATAAAGATACCTAGGGAATGGATCAGAAACTTGAAGGAAATTAGGCCTTGAACTCACTCAGAGTAATCGAAGGAGCGATGGGGAGCTACCTTGGAGACTCGTCGCGTATTTATACGCATGAACTCGAACGAATTCTTTCGGAGCTCAGATTTTAAGACTCACATATTTCCGAAGTCATTGTTTGGTGGGTTTTGCACGATTTTCATAACGTTATGGTTCAGGATCCGATGAAGCAGCTAACCTTGGCAAAAGAGGGGTTCGGATGTGCAACGAGTAGCACTGAACAGGCGACTCGTCATCATTCTTGCTCTTCATTTTGATTTATGCATTCAACGTACCTTTGTAGTAAATCATCATATCGCCCATCAAGGGTTCCCGGCGCGAAGTCTTGGAGTTGTGAGTCAGACCCGAACATGCTGATTCAATGGAAGCCTGACGGGGATTACTACGTCTGCAGTGTTGCTTGCAGTGACACTCGCACAGGTTCGAGGGTGCTGGACAGTGTTGCGAGTACCTTTCGGAGTTGAAATACAAGGGCTATGATATCGTATTTCCCTGCAGCCATGAGTCAACTGCATCTGTTCGTTGATAAAGTTGTGATTGACCCCATACAATACCTATCACTGAACCAACAACCACGTAAGCAACTGCCAGCCTGGATTGGTACTCAGCTTGGACCGAGATGGCGACCATGTGGTATGAAGTAACGTGATCGGTCGATCAACCAGTGTTCCTGTAGAATGTGCCATGGGGAGCGAAAAGGTCCTCGAGGGTTGACAACGTTGAAGAAGTGTGAGCATTTTTGGAAGGGGTTGAGCGCTGACCAGGTGAGTTGCGTTATAAATATATTTAGCCTTTGAGTTTTCGTTCCTTCATTTTCAAAATTATTTACATAATGCTGAGTCACCTTTCAACAGCACAAAATTAGCCCAGTCCCGCCTTCTGAATACGCGGACGTCCGATTCTTTGGGTTCATGAAAGCTATTACGCGTGGAGGAGAGGGTGGGACACGGTTCAAGCGCTGAGTGATGTCCTTTGTGTGTGGTGTGTGGTGGGCGATGGCTGATGTTAGCTCGTAGCTGAATCACGCATTAGTTATGAATATACTGCCCCATCATAGACCTGGACTCGGCGAGATCGACGTCACCTCGTTGCACCGCAGCCACAATCCCTCATGTTCCCTTGCTCGTGCCCTTTTTATTCGACAAGTACACCTATTGATTCCACCTTGCAACTTTGTTGTACAACAAGACATGTCACTACAGTACTAGCAGCATGCGCAGCGCACGATGACCTAACTGTTCCTAAGGATTGATGTTGTAACTCTGTCCAGGCTTCACAACTAAAGTCTTCGCCTCATCATCAGATGGATTGAGCGCGTTCTTCAACACGAAGGCCACCTGCCACTTCCCTCGGGTCCATATTGAGTGTTCCCCTACCCCGATATCGATGAAACGAGGCGTCCCCTCGTCTTCGGTATCGGTGACGCGGACAGAGATCGTGGATGAGGTTTTGTTGAAAATGATAATCTGGCTTGCCGAGGCTGTCGGTGTGCCCAGTATGATTATTAGGAACTGACGGCAAACATTTGAACGCACCTTGGATAGACATTGTATGTAGTAGTAAAGAGATTTGAAACAAATGTTCAATGCAGCGATAAAGATCCCTGGGGAATGAATCAGAAAGGAGGAAGAATGAAACTTGGCAGGCCTTGGAACTCACTCAGAGTAATCGAAGGAGCGATGGGGAGCTACCTTTGAGATTCGTCACGTATTTATACGTATGAACCTGAATGGATTGTTTCGGAGCTCATATTCAAAGCTCACACATTCCCCAAGTTATTGCCCAGTGGGTTTTGCACGATCTTCTTAACGTTATGGTTCAGATGATCAGAGGCCGACAAAGCAGCTGACCTTAGCAAAAGAGGGGTTCGGATGTGAAACGAGCAACACTGACAGGTTACCCGTCATCATTCTTGCTATCATTGTGATTTATGTATGTAACGTACCTTTGTACTAAATAATTATATGGTCCATCAAGGGTTCCCAGCGCGAGGTCTTGGAGTCGGGAGTCAGATCCGAACATGCTGAATGGAAGCCTGACGGAGATTACGTCTCAAGCATTCGCAGTGACACTACAAGTTCGAGGGTGCTGGACAGTGTTGCGAGCGAGCATATTTCTGGGTTGAAATACAAGGACTACGATATCGTATTTCTAGCCATGAATCAACTGCACCTGTTTGTTGATAAAGTTGTGACTGACCCCATACAGTATCACTGAACCAACGACCACGGACGTAGAGTGATCGGTTGATCAACCAATGTTCCTGCAGAACCTTTGTGCCTTGAGGAGCAAAAAAGTCCTCGGATTCGGGCCTCGCAAACTCGAATGCCGAACACTGACTCCGGCCTGTAATAACCGGAATTGATATAATCCAATCCAACGGTTCACTGGCTGCTGGGCAGTAGACTTTTACTCATGGGTAACTGTTACTGAAGCTGCTGCAGCTCCAATTTGAAATTCCTGTAAGCAATTGTGAGCAATGATAACATAAAGATACGCGCACATGGGCCATATCAGAGGCGAATATAAGTTAATATTAATATTGCGACAGCTTTGAATGCTTTGGCGAGTGCTCGGCGTTTGCATGGTGCTCGACGCCAACCAGTAGCCAAGTCACTGGTGAACTTCACACCTTCATAACTATGCCTGAAAAGTTCTCTATAACTCGGATAAGCCGTCAAGTGAGTATGGATTGCAGTGAAGTACTGGTAAAACTGGGTTTGAGTTTGGATTAAGCGCGGATTCTCAGAATAACGTCACGTGATGAGTCTGGCCTTAATGAGAAAACGAGTGTTTTTCGAACGCTGTCGTTCGTACATGCATTATAACATTCACTGAGCACTCGTTCATACACGCTTTGTCTCATCGTCGTACATACGTATATATACTCACGCTCGCTTGTTTCATGTTCTTTTTGGACTGTGCTTGCTCGGGATAGTTAGCATTATTTAGGTATAATTTATCGTGTTGTGCATATGGCTTTCTTTGGCTTTGGGACGTCCGTTCTTGAGTGGGACATATGAGGGTCTAGTCAAATGTGTTTATTGCAAGGGAGTTTGTGAACGAATAGATCGCATGTATAAGGTCTGGCCAGCTGTGCAAGGACTTCGCTTCGGCGGACGTGCGCATGTACGAGCCCCCTGACTTTTCATACGATGTACAAAACATGAACGAGCATCAATTGACACATACACTGATACACCTATTGATTCCACTTTGCAATTTTGTTGTACAACAAGACGTATATCATACTACAGTACTAGCAGTATGCACAACGCACACAATAACCCAACTACTTCACTATTCATTGTTGATGTAGTAAACCCCCGTGGGTTTCACAACCAATGTCTCCGCCTTGTTATCATATGGTTCATCCGACCTCTTCAAGATGAAGGCCACTTGCCATTGGCTTCGATCCCACATTTCGTACTTCATTGACTCGATTTTGAAGAATCCAGTACTCCCCTTGTCACCGTTGTCAGCGGTGATGCGGGCAGAGATCGTGTCTGGGGTGTTGTTGAAAATGCCAATCTGGGTCGCTGAGGCTGCCAGTGTGTCCAGAATGATTATTTGGAACTGGCTGTGAACCTCTGAACGTACCTTGGATAGACATTGTGTGTAGTAGTGAAGAGATTTGAAATAAATGTTCAATGCAGCGATAAAGATCCCTGGAAAATGGATCAGAAAAGAGGACGAGGGAAACCAGACCTTGGACTCACTCAGAGTAATCGAAGGAGCGATGGGGAGCTACCTTTGAAACTCGTCGCGTATTTATACGCATGAACCTGAATGAATTGTTTCGGAGCTCATATTCAAAGCTCACACATTCCCCAAGTTATTGCCCAGTGGGTTTTGCACGATCTTCTTAACGTTATGGTTCAAATGATCAGAATCCGACAAAGCAGCTGACCTTAGTGAAAGAGGGGTTCGAATGTGAAACGAGTAGCACTGACAGGTGGCTCGTCATCATTCTTAATACCATTTTGATTTATGTATGTAACGTACCTTTGTAGTAAATCGCCGTATGGTCCAACAAGGGTTCCCCGCGCCAAGTCTTGGAGTTGTGAGTCGGATCCGAACATGCTGAATGGAAGCCTGATGGGGATTACGTCTCGAGCGTTGCTTGCAGTGACACTCGCACAGGGTGGAGGGTTGCTGGACAGTGTTATGAGTACATTTCGGGGTTGAAATACAAAGACTATGATATCGTATTTCTACTAGAGCCATGAGTCAACTGCATCTGTTCGTTGATGAAGTTGTAAGTTGTGGCTGACCCCACACAGTATCACTGATCCAACGACCATGTAAGCAACTGCCAGCCTGGAATGGTACTCAACTTGGACCGAGATGGCGACATGGTGTGACGTAAATTGATCGGTCGATCAACCAGTGTTCCTGCAGAACCTTTGTGCCATGGGGCAACCATGGGGAGCGAAAAGGTCCTCTGGCTCGGGCCTTGAATGCCGAATACAGGCTCCGGCATGTAATAACCGGAATTGATACAAAGGTTAACGTTCACTGAATGCCGGGCAGCAGACTTTTGCTCATGTGCAACCGAGGCTGCATTTCCAAATCGAAATTCCTGTGAGCACTGAGCAATGATTAATGATTCGCCATAATAGCATAAATATACGCGCACATCCCATATCAGAGTGCGAATATCAATATTGCGACAACATCAGCGGGTTTGATTACGCTACAGAGTGCTAGAGAGCACTCTGTAGCGCTCTGTAGCAAATTGCGTTTCTTTGATGAACTTTGAACGCTTTGGCGAATGCTCAGCGTTTGCATGGTGCTCGACGCTGAAGCTTAGCGCTGACTAAGGCTCCGTTAAAAACTCCCGAGTTTTTAACACTGGAGTTTTTGACACGTTTTTAACATGTCAAAAACTCGGGGTCGAATTTGGGGTGTCAAAAAACTTGTCAAGAACTCAAATATACCAGCAATTGATCCCAGGAAACATAGTCCTGTCAGCTCTCTGAGATATAAGCTGAACATCCAAGAATCCCAAACGACTAGTCAAGATAGGACTGACACATAATTGAGAATATATTGAAGCATCAGGTATCTCACTCGGCTCAATGATGGACTTCTTCAACAATATCGAGTGCAACGATGCACGATTAAGTCACCTTCAAACAGTACTCGCACAACTTCCGGATAGCATCTCGGAAACTCCAAATATAATTTCGAGCACTATGCTCCAGATCCAGATAAGGTCGAACTCTACAGCAGTACCAAAGCAGCGCTAAATAATGCACTTGAGGTCACATTTGCACCCAGAGGTCGGAAGGACGAGTCTGCGCCATGCCCATTTGAATTTCAAGAATGTGGGCCAGGTCTTGTTGCAGTCGTCAATGTCCTTGCAGCTGCCCTCAATCAGTTTCTGAATTCTGTGCTGCTTCAAAAATGTGTTGGTGATCTATGGCGGACCACAATATATCACTATAAGTGTGCAAACCAATCAGTGAGGAAATACTTGTATATGTGATACGAGAGTACTTGCTGGTAACGAGGACACTCGTCTTGATGTTCCTCAATTGTTGGATTTGCTGTCAGAGAAGCCGGTGGAAGGGGCAAGCAGGGTGTCTCAACAACAGGATACTACAATTCCAATGCCTTCGCGAGGGCCTGTACAGTGGGCCTTTGCACTATAATGGCGAAAAAATGTCAAAATGACCAGTAAAAACGCATTTTTTGGGGGTGTCAAAAACATGTCAAAAACTAGTGTCAAAAACTCCTCGAAGGTGGGGGTGAGTTAAAAACTTGTCAAAAACTCCGTGGGGAGTTTTTCACGGAGCCTTAGCGCTGACCGGTGGCCAGGTCACTGGTGAACTTCACACCTTCATAACTACGCCTGAAAAGTTCGGATAGGCCGTCAAGTGAATATGGTTGCAGTCACATGGAGGGCCACGGTCACCTCACCAAAGCTTACATAAGTTACGTGGTATAGCTCGCACTAGTGTCAACCCCCCCAGCCAAAGCTCACACCATGGACGTTGTTGATTGTTACTAATCCCGCTGCAAAAACTATATCTCCTGGCTGAATTTATAATTGCCTTCATGAACCAGTAGGGAATACCGGAAAGCGATATGACTCAAACCCTCGAGCTTCCAGTTTTCAATTGTATAGAGACCGTCCCCACATCATGGGAGCGGCGAGCCCCAAAGGAAACAGCGTCTTTCCAACGGCTTTCTCTATTCAGGGCTCCAAGATCGATATACAACCTCTCGTCATCCATCCTAAGGGTTTTCATCAACATTCATGGCAATCGAGTTTTGCGCTCAGTCCATGAACTCAATCATCAGTGAACCGATGAGTCCTTGATATTGTAGCCGTGCGTAGTATAGAAGGGTAGAATTCTGCTCCTGCTAAATAATATCATTTATACTATAAGCAATTTGATTTGTAGTTACATAGCCTGCAAATCTAGAGTAACACGAGCAGTACACGACAAGATTATGGTGTTCCTCCATTGCAGCCAACGAGGGATGGTAGCTTACTGATGCCAAATATTTTGAGCATTGTCGTTTTGCCTTACTTACACTTTGCACTGCAACCTTATCCAAGGCAATCTCGTGGGAGGTACCTTTGGCACTCGCCAACGAATGTAAAATAACATGAGATTTCGTGACAAAATCCTGACTGGCGGCCGTGAAGACCAACAATGGACGAGAGCATACAACTCTCCACCTATTTCACGGTTGTCGCTTTTCGTCGTACATGCTTTAAGCCAAACTGCTATCCAATACCTTCCCATAAGAAGAGCCATTGGTATTCGACAACGAATCGAGAATAGTATTACAATTACTCACAAATTCGCGACCTGTCGCCATCGCAGCACGTAAAGGACGATAGCAGACTCCTCTCGACCGTGTTGATGACTCTCGTTTTTCATCATTTGTCCATTACACCAAACTGCTATCCAACATCTTCCATAAAAGTCTTTGGTACTTGTCAACGAATCTAGATTCAATTGCACTGTGCTGATCCTTAATCACGCATTAATTTTGTAAGGGAGGGCGGCAGGTCAAATAGATGGGGGGCATCCAAGACGCGTGCAAATTCGTTTACACACGGCAAAGACTGTCGTGGAATGCCACTGAAGCCATACAAGTGGATTGAGAACGCCCGCCCATTGAATGCAGAGACTATATACGCCCCACTAACTTGAAACCCATCCATTTTGGCCAGATGCAGCTTGAACTTCAAGCATGACGTGAGGTCGATCTCAACTCCATTTTTCATCATGCGCAATCCAAGCAACGCAATCGATAGCTGTTAGAGGAGTCAAACAGAAACAATGATGACACAGCAGCCCCTTGCACCTGAATGAAGTGAAGTTCTGGGTTTAGATCTCGTGGGTGGGCATCATTTTGAGTCTTCAACTCGTATATTTCCTGTCGGTATGTATGGTCAGTGGAATGCTTGATTGATTAAGGGAAATTTTGACGAACAAGGTGATCAGCGGCAGGGCCATCTTCATTGTTGCTGTTGTGTTGCAAGTAATCGTATTCGAGCAGCGTCTCAATAACTGTGCTCCAGGAAAGCACTATGACAAATTCACACTTAATATCAGTAGAATTAGGGTTACAAAATGAATGTTACCTCTCCACAACGAGAAATGTGATTGGAACTGAAGGAGAAAGGAGACAACCCGGAGCCGCTTTGACATAGGTACTAGTAGGTAGGGAAAGGCATCATTCCAACACGATGCAATGGCATCCAAATGGGCCGAAAGTAACATCTGCAACCACTGGGCGTCAACTGCTGTCCTGGCTTCTTCCTGTTGGCAAGGGTTGCATTAGGTGCCGGCAAAATGAATTTCTGTCAGCATACCTTCTTGTCGGTCCAGAGTGGTTCGAATGCGTACTAGTAGTAGAAGAGGTCAACGATGCTGTCTCAATTTAGGACTCAGAGACATTGCAGAATTGGAAGAGACTTTGTATCAATGAATATCGGATGTTCAAGTTGAGTCGACAAGTATCACATCCCGTACAGTGTCAAGCACCTCCGAGTCAGGTTTGAGTTGTTCGTTCACTGTGACAAGCCGCGAGTCGGTGACAGTGACCACGACCGTGACTTCAGACTCTACTAGTAGTAGGTCACGGTGTACTGGAAAGTAAATTAAGATCCCAGTATGAAGTTCAAAGTACGGCGAGGTTACTACTTCGAATGAATGGTGAACAGGCTGAAAATAACATTCCAGTACTAAGCTAGCGACAGGCTGAGCGAGTCAAAAGGACATGCTTTCTTCATCATACTCATTTTCGCTCTCGTCCTCACCATCTTCCATCTCCCCCTCATCCAAGTCGTCAACGCTCTCGTCGTCGTCATTCTCTTCGTCTTCTTCGCTGTCAGGGTCTTCTTCACTACGATGGTCTTCTTCCTCCCCATCAGGAAAAAACCAAAATGGTGGGAGTACTAGTGACAGCTACATAGTCCTACATAGCTACAGTAGTGATATATAGTCAACCGAGTTACTCTATAGTCCTATGTAGCCGAAGTGAGGGCTATGCAGAGCTACCAGAGGTGCTGCGAGTGACTTGTAGTCCAGTAGCAACAGTAGCAGATTGTAGTATCACGGAGCAGCGTAGTACTAAGTAATAGCGGAAATACAAAAAGTATCTAAGTCAATGAATGTATTCAGATAAAAATCAGTTGCCAACTCATAGGCGTTTGCGCTTGTCCACCCGGGGTTGATGGATTGTCCCATCCTTGGTATTAAGTGACATGGACGAAGAATTTCGTCAACATGAATCACGGCTGCGTTTCGATGCAGTCGTCGAGTCGAACGAGATACCTGAAGCAGGCCAGAGAAGGGGTCTGGCTCCTTGAATGGCGTGAACCATTCAATGTAAGCCAAAGCTCGAGAATACGTCCCGAACTGACGAGGCAGTGTGAAAATGACACGGACTTGTGCCACTTGTGCGCCTACAGCCTCCATATGAATTTTGCAACGGCGAAATAGTAACAATCACTTACCATCTAATGTCTGTAAATTTGTGGTCCGAGCGCCATTGTTGATCAGTGCCATATCGAATTTGGCAGGGGATCCTGGCTTCCGGCCAGGACCAGGAGATACTTCGGGGGTTGCTCTGATGCGCCATCGCTGTGGTGATTCACCTACCCGCGGATCCGGCGGAGCAACAATGACAACTTGCCGGAAAACGTCAAAACGATCTTGTGGACCAGGGACAATGCGATTTTTTGACATATGCTTGTGTAAGAAGAGTTTGAGGGCTGGAAGAAATGAGACCGCGCCATGTGCAGTGATGAGCTGCTGAACAGATGTCCGAGGGTGCGCAGGTGTGTTAGCAAGAACATGGAGTACACATTGCCCAATGACAGGAGGTGCTTTGGCGGGGGCAGCACGAGACTCAAATTGCAAGTCTTCCATCTCAGAATCCGAGCCTGAATCAATGTCGTGATCATGGTCAGCATGACCAGCTATGGTGGCCGACTGAGACTGCACAGACAGCCATTCGAGATAGGAACTACGCAAGAACACGGCTTCCTGGCGTTGAAGCCACAGAGCCATTTGTTCCTCATAATCCCGCTTGTTGCTAGCCCGATAGGCTTCCTTAGCGAAGTCGATATGGAGGCGTTCCGGAAGTTCGGTGTTGAAAACCGTCGGTGGTACCATACAACGAGATTGATTGGACGTAGTGTGAGAGTTGGTGTAGTTTAGGAATATTAAAATGTTCACGTACTTCGAGTTCGTGCAGAATATCCTTGTTGGCGTGAAATACCGCAAGGGCGTTCTCGAGAAATTGGAGGGTGTCGGATGTGTGTGTTCGCAGCTGTGCAAAGTATGAAAATTCCAAGATAGCTCGTGCAACTACCAGCACTTGACTGGCAAATGAAAATTGATTATGTTAGTACAAAGTTCCAGCCACAATTGACATCAATCATACCTTGGGACAGCGCCGGCAAGTAACCCCACGAAAACACGTTGCATTTGTTTGTGTTCCGTGCCCGTCCATTGTTTGACTGCTGATATTCCTTTTTTAAAGTGCCTAAGACCTGGAAAGTCCGGTATTGCCTTGAAGCGTGCATCTATCTCGGCTCCGCCAACGATTTCAAGACACCACTTGACCAAGTGATCTTTGAAGACGCCCTTGTGGAGCTGGTGTAGGAGATCAGGCGTAAAAGCAAGGAATATGTTTGTGTGCGGGAGATTGGCCCAGAAAGGACTGTAGACGGTGCGCAATCCAAAGTCTTCGAATTCAGTTGGATGTTGACCCTTTTTTCGCCTCTCTAAGATCTCTTTTATCAACTGGGGGTCCCGCATCGGCGAACTCAGTGGATCGCCTCTTTCATCCGCTGCGACCAGGCACTTTGGGCAGCGATTCTCTTTGCAACATGCCACAAGACATTGTTCTGGAAAATCCGCCACATAAGCTGCAAGGATCGGGTATATTCGACGGACCATTGAGTCGGCGCAGACCATTTCAACACCGTCTCGTCCTGCGGCAATGAGTGGTTGAAGCAGGAGAGACATACAATGGTGGAAAAGTCTGTAACTAGCAAGGGATCGTGAATCCGATGTGAAACAACCGAGCTTGCCTGCTGGTAAGTACCCAATTAAAACTGTTGCTCGTGCTGACATTTCCCTTCGTTTTTCTTTCGCGATGTTCCCTATCGAAAGATACACAGGCCACGCAGATTTGTCACCCCGGAACTGCGACAGGCATGTCTTGTCTGACGCGAGAATGACAGGTGCAATAGTTGCACCTTTGGGCAGTTGTTTCTGAACATTGCAGGTCAGTGCTTATTTTTTTCGCTCAATTTTTTGGATCAGATTCTTACTTGTTTGTCACACCACCAGTCTGCCGTCCACATGTCATCGATGACGCGGTGAAGTCCTTCGTGGTCGGCGTATGCTCGTGCGGGTGCGTATACCATGTGTTCCTTAAATAAAGGATTACCAATGAGATCTCTGATGCACTCTACAGGGTCCCGTGCCCAAAGCTCGACATCCTCGTGCAATAACCGGCCATTCTCATCGGTTTGGTTTCCCTGAATGCTGACCTTCTTGCAACTCCACGCAGGTCCATGAGGAAGCTCATCAACTTTTTGCAGGAAGGATCGGTTATTGTGAAAGGATGGCTGTGTTCGGTTTCGAGTCTGTCGCTACAGTAAGCACATTTTTCAGTGATCCCCAACGAGCTTACTATTGGTAACTTCAGGAACTCGTCTGTACGGGTCTGCCCGAGGCTTCTGATAAGCCATTCCGCAAGTTCCCATTCCTCCCTGGTGACGAATGTTAACCATCCTGCAGATACAATGAATAGAACACGATTTCTACTTATCACAAAAAGGTGCCCATTCATCTTCTCCCTTGTCCTCCTTATCCTGCTGATACTTTCAAACTTAGTTTGCCCCTCCCGCAATGTCCAGCTGGCATCAGGGCACTGCTCGAAATATCGCTTGTTGACTATCAAATTTCCCTCGTCTTCATCGGCAACATCTTCCACAGTCACCCGCCGAGTTTTTGAGGCTGCTGGGTTGTCATCAGGATCGAAAGACATTGAGCGTGAGCGGCGAAGCGGCGAAGAATTATTATATGAGAGGTCCACCAGTAAGCCACTTTCGCTGTCCGTGTCTTCCACCAGTAACTCCCATTTGCTTTTACATTCAGGGCGAATAGCTATATGCTTCTTGACACTTCCCTTCGAAGGGAACACCTTGCCACAGAATCTGCAGCTGTGCAGCATGATTGGTGAGTGATTTGGTGAGTGATTAAAGCTTTTTTTCTCGTTTCAAGTTTGTTTTTCTTATTCAAGATTGTTTCTGACATGTACCGTAATTTTGTAGGTCATCTGAATATGGGCGGCCAGGAGTAATTGCGCCCGGAATATGGGCGGCCAGGAGTAATAGTAATTGCGCCCACTTTACCTCCTCGCAACGCTACTAACCTCTCGATATCTACAGTCCGAGAACGCAGTCTGTCATGGAGACTAGCCTGAACGCAGTCTGTCATGGAGACTAGCCTGAACGCAGTCTGTCATGGAGACTAGCCTGAACGCAGTCTGTCATGGAGACTAGCCTGAACGCAGTCTGTCATGGAGACTAGCCTGAACGCAGTCTGTCATGGAGACTAGCCTGAACGCAGTCGGTCATGGAGACTAGCCTCTCAACATTCCGAGAACGCAGTCTGTCATGGAGACTAGCCTCTCAACATCTACAGTCCGAGAACGCAGTCTGTCATGAAGACTAGCCTCTCAACATTCTGAGAACGCAGTCTGTCATGGAGACTAGCCTGAACACAGTCTGTCATGGAGACTAGCCTCTCAACATCTACAGTCCGAGAACGCAGTCTGTCATGGAGACTAGCCTCTCAACATCTACAGTAGGCCACCTTCGCTGTCTGTGTCTTCCGAGTCTGATCAGTAAGTTCTGCAATTTTCTTTCGGACTCATTGAAATTTTGCAGTCAGGGTTGGGTTAACGGCACTACACTAGTCTGGATATACCATGGGCAGCCAAGAGTAATTCCAACAATTGCGCCCGCTTTGCCTCCTCGCAACGCTTCACCTCTGCATCCCAGCGCTCAATGACGAGCCTTCTGATACTTGCTTGTATGATGGTAAAACCTGGGCCTGGTGCTATTTCTAACAGTCGCAATTGTTTTGATTTCTCACAGGCTTTCACTTCCGCCTCCCAATGCTCCACAATGAGTCTTCGCAGGTATGTTTGAGATACCGTGACAGGGCCAGGAGTTTGGCGAAATGGCGGGAGTGGGCTCATGGGCTCCGTGTCACGCACTTCACGCAGTGGCACACGGAGCTCGATGTTAGGTGTTTCGACCTTTGGCCTACATTGAGTTGGTGAGTATCTGGGGGTACTGAGAAGGGGTAACTCGCCTTTTGATATCAATTTTCCTCTCTTTACAGATGGCCCCAGTGGATGGCGATACAGGACTGTGATATTTGTTAGAGCATGGCAAGTGTTTGAAGTAAGTTCTATACCGTTTTTTTCGCTGAGCCGGTCGCTGAGGTGTCCATGACAGTTAATTTTTTTGTAAAGGTACGTTCATACCTTTTTATCATTCCAAAATTTAACACAGCTTTTAGCCCTGCATTTCACAAATCAACAAAGATTCAAGGTTTGGATTGTAAGTGTTTATTTCCTGCGCGGCCTTATAAAATTTGCTGAATCCTAGGTCTGACGATCATGGCTCCTCACAAGGCCACCTCTAAGCAAGCAAAATCGGGTTCTCCGGTTTCGCCACTGGAAATGCAATCACTTGCACGCACCACAAGTGGCCGTCAACGACGACCAACTGAAAAAGCAAGCTACCAAGGTAAGTGGCTGCTACAACATTGTATTTTGCTCACTTGTGACATGGCCTCCCTCCAGGATCGGAATTGCAACAGGTCGCCCACCGTCGAGCAAGAAAGCAAGATAAGTTAGAAAAACGGCAAAAGAAGGTGCTGAAGACAGCCTATCAAAATGATCCCAACCATTTCGAAAAAGAGCCGTCAGTACTGCTCAGCGACTTCGACAAGGAGGAGGACACCATGGTTTGATCACTCATTTCTTTTCTGTCGACTCGATCAACAACTGATTGTTTTTATTTAGTTCTCAGATCACAGTGTGCAGACGAAGCTGTCGAAACACAAGCTTCTGACTTTCAGTACGGGGAAGATTCCCATAGCGTCACGCACCACCACTCCCATAACCAGTGCACACAAGTTGACAAAGGGTCCAAAAGGTATGTAATCGCTGCCTGCGAATTATAGAGAAACTAATACATTTCTATCTAAGCTAAAAGAGTAGTTCCACCAAGTGATAGGGACTCGGACGGCACTTCGGACGGCACTTCTGATGGCACTTCAACTACCTCGGATGGTACCAGTGATGAGTCTGGTAACGACTCTGAACCCGAGGCTGACCAGACCGACGATTGTGCAGAGGATGGCGACACTGCCACAGAATCATCGACAGCTACTCGGGGGACAAAACGACGTCTCGATGACGCGCCAGAAGATGCTATGATAAGGCCGAAAATCAAGAAAGAATCGAACAGTTCCCGTCTGAAAGTCAGTGACTTTGACGACATCTCGAAAGAAGTTCTTGTAACGGCAGTGTCCATTTTCCGGTGCCTACTCGTCACGCATGCTCCATTTCCTGACACCATAGCTGTTGAGATGAAACTCGCGAAGGAGGCCTGGAACGAGTCGTGCAAAATAAAAGGCGCCAACATCAAATTAACTCCTTCGGCAATGAAAATGGTAAGCCATCATGTTCTGTGCGCATTTTCGGTCTGACAAATATTATTATGAAGATCTTGAAGCGCACATCGCACGTCCGCGGTGAACTTAAAACAAAGATGCGATCGCTGACTCGTTCGTATTTTGGGTTCCGCTCAAGTGATTCAAAGGAGGTTATAAGGCACAACCGTGATCAGGCCAATTCCTTGAAAGAGGGTTCCTCATTTGTTTTCAAGGTACGTAGTTCATTGTCTTAAATGACCTTTCTGAATGTTAGGTATAGGATTGGACATCGAAGACTGGGATCTACAAGACTGAATTACTGCAAGAAGGCATCAACATCATGTGGTTCGCAAACCGAAATGACGAAGGTATTATCTACCACAAGTATTTCAACCCCATACCTACCGAAGTCATTGCACTCGTTCTGACAGCCGTGAGTCACATACTATATTCTTACATTGAAGTCAATGGCGCTGAAGATGCCTCATCATTGATAGATTGAGTGTTGCATTGACGAGTGGGCTGAAGGTCTCAAGCAAGATATCAAATTCACTTCGGCTACCTATGGTTCTGTCTACAAAGGTCATTTGGCCTCATTGCAGCGCTTTCAACAACACACAGCGCCTTATAAACTTCTCGAGAAGCTTTGTGACAATCTCCATGACACGGCTCGGTATGTTTCACTTCAATCTTATAAGCCCTAGCCTAACATTTATGCTTTGAGTTTCCATGCTGGTGTCCAGCCACTTGCTATGATATCGGCTGCACCCCACCGGATTAACGACGACGCATTTGAAGATGCGATTCGAGAATACCAGTTTGAAGCGCAGGACAATGTGGAGGACAACGAGAGTTGAGGGGCAGGATGATGATGTGGGGGCTAGCGAGAGCAGCAGGCGAGGATTGAGGTATTAATTGAATCTGCTAATAACTTGTTTGACATGTTTAAATTCATCTATTTCCGTGCTATTTTGTGTGCTACTATCCCTACAGTGTGCTATATAACTCCTTGGAGCGGCTGGTAGCTGCCTGTAGGAGCATCCCTATAAACTACAGGCTACTACAAGCTACTACAGTATTGCCTCGAGCTGCCTGTAGGAGCATTTCTATGAACTACAGGCTACTACAAGCTACTACAGTATTGCCTCGTAGTACTATGTAATACTACGTAGTTGCCTTACTGGCTATATACAAGGCAGGTAGCTCCCGAGCTCCGCTGACTATGCTGACTATATAGCACTATATAGTCAGCTTGCTTTTTCCTGATGCCCTCCTCTGTCATCGCCCTCAGGTTGAATTTCACTTTCAAAGTCGTCGTCGTCATTCTCCTCTGATTCCGAGCTATGCGCGAGCTCCGCGTTAGCACAGTCTCTCGCGACCTCCTGTAAGGCGATTGGATGTCCAATTCCATAATGCGTGTATCGCATAAACATATCTCGGTCGATGAATCTAATTGATCGTCAACAGTTGAGTGAGGACAACAGTATGAAAGGTTGCACTTACATGCCCACATAGTATCCCTCCCAGTCGTCTATTTCACCAGATCGACGTCCGAAGGACTTTCCATAGCGAAGGGATGTAGTCCCGCGATTGGAAGAAAAAGCTGGAATCAAATGAGCACTTCGGATGACCTGACCGGGGTCTAGAAAACCAAAAGCATCGCAGTCAGACTCTTCGACGAAAGCAATCTTCGGAAGTCGGGCACAGTTCATCCCTGACTGGTGGTCGGTCAAGGGCGCCAACCATCTGACATAAAGAACTTCAATTTGACGCTTTTTGATTAGATTTTCGTTATTAAGCCACACATCCATGTGGTAGATGCCCAAAACGCGGGCATACCAGTATGGGTGTCGGGGTCCCATTTCCCCAGATAAAACCATAATATCGGGGTGTGTCCGAGTATTGACGGTATTGTACTCTCGCCGAATATCATAGGTCGTGTAATGAACCTATTGATTTGAAGGATTACAATACTAACAAAACTTGAGATCTATGGAACACACCCGCATCGTTTGGACGGAATATAGCCTGTTGTCAGAAATAATAACCGAATTACGGTCGTCGTCGGAGAAGGTATGGTCACAATAGGTGACATCTAAGTTTCGAAGTCGGTATAGTACGTGGTCCTTGAGTTTTGGTATGAACACCTGTAATGTCGTGAGTTAGGAGAACGGTGAGGAGAGTGGCACGTACTGCTACAGCTGGATCACCGTCATGATCTCGAAGAAACTGAAATATATCGATGGGATTATTGCGGTTCAGCGTCGGTATATAGTGATGATCCTTCATGTTGATTCCTGCAGGCAAGTTGACTGGTGGCTGTTCCCAAGCGCATGAACTACGACCCGCCTCTGCCACCCGCCGAAGGACTCGTCGACGGCGCTCGTGCTTAGCAAGTTCAGCCGGGATGTCTAGTTTACTGGTGAGGGGATAAAATGCTTTAAGTGCTCGATGCGCTAACTCTCCCTGGCTCGATATCAAATTGAGATGAGACGTTGTATCAGAAATGCACGTACGATTTGCGATGTAAAAGAGTCGACTGTTCCAAAGAGCCGGATCGATTGCAAATAATCACCCATGGCGTGAAATTTGTAAGTGTTTAAATTAAATTTCTTGACCTTTCTGCCGCCAATTCCAGCACTCGCATTGTCGGAACCTGAGCCTTCACGCGCAGCCTTGTGTTCGCACGCAGCTCTTTCTTTCGGTAGCTCCACGGCAGAGAAAGCGGCACATGTGAAATCACGGAACTTACGCAACTTATGGGACAACATCTTAAATGTCTCCTCGAGTAGTGACAGAGTGGTGTCGGAATGCATTCTAAGTTTGGCGAGAGCGTGCCATTGCGCAAACCTGTATAAAAGTGATTGCACAATAGCATCATGGTCTGCTGGGAAAAGTCCCTCGAAGACCGGCATCACACACTGAGATAGAATGTCACCAACACATCGTGAACTGAGCCACAAAGACAAACCTGCAGAATGTCCTCAAAGTCTCGTGCTGCGAGCCGTTTCATTTCTGAAGTGTTATTCGAAAATTTCCGAATAACACCATTACCATACGACGGGATGTGGCGAAATCTGTGTTGAATGCAATTAGTTTTCAATCGGTGAGGGGAATCGTGTGGCAAACCTGTAATCAAGACTTGCAACTAGGCGGTCACCACCGGGAAGCGCGTAAAGTAGACGGATGAGGTGCGTAAATAGCGCCTTCCATGTACCTAGTTCACATTCATGCATAAAATCGACCGCAAGCATGCGAAAAGCGTCAAATCCGAGCGGTCCAAGCCTTTCTACGAATGCGTTCTGGTTTAAAATTAGGCACTGATCATAAGGGGAGTGATTTCGAAGGCACTCACCACAGTCGGCACCCACGACCCTTCTCCAATAGTCACCTGCACCTTAGAGCCATTTACAGTGTTTCCTGTATATATGAATCCGCGAGCCTTTATTATCCTCTCCAAACAGTAAGTCCTAAGGGTAGCGACACGATCCCGCATGTCTTTAAACAAACCGAGGAGATCGAACGAGACTTTTGGCACGAGACAGCGCGGGCACGGGCATGCGCCCATATCTTTGATTGCCGCTATCAAAACCCTGATGTATTGATTAGTACTTCAATGAAAACAAAACGAAAAAGAGCACTTTTCTGGATAATCTGCCGAGTAAGTAAATACACGCGGAAATACCCTCCTAAATATCCCATCCGGACACTGAAGCATGATTCCGTGACGGTATGCATGAACAAATTCCGAATCTAATAGATGTCTCCAACATGTGTGAAATAAATCTCGCCGACAATGCGCGTGGAGGGCCGCTATTCCGCTTTTCGATATCCGTGGTAAACTGCTGAAGACGTCCTTGATATTATCCGGAAGCTAAAAAATCTACTTTGAGAAACACACAGCACAGGAGGCAGTCTACCTACGGAAGGTAAAAACCCCACAAGATGGCATGCGCCAGATTTCGGTGCTGAGCGTGCATACTTCGTTAGATTTCCGAAGTACATATAAAGAGGCCATGCCTTGGCCGTTCCGAAGGTAGCGAGGTGAGTTGCATCAGAAAAAAACATTAATCCAGCGATAACGCGCTTGAGTGAGCAGCCAGGTTCTTTCGGCTGTTTATACAGGTCTTCCTGGGCCTCTAACCAGGAGTCAGACGTATACAGCTCGTCGAACACACGTTCTTGATGGCCATCAAGCGGATCCTGCCATAGGCGCTTAAACGGGAAAAGATGGAACGCGCCGGCTTGCATATCAGCAAACGCAGATTGAATCACTGATATAAGTGGCCGGTAGTGAAATCCCGAAATGCAAAATGATCTGGCCTCGTCTTCTTTTGACTTGGAAGGTATATCAAGGACAATATCCTTCTCCAACCAATCATCTGGAAAAATAACAGGCCCCTTTCCTCTATCGTTGTCCAATGCGCGTAGACTCCTCCTTGCCGAAAATCCATCCAGGTCCCTGGGATCGAAGTCTCTCGCCTGAATCACGTCTTTCACAAGACGCATGATTTCAGCTTCCGACTTTTGATGACTGCCGGAGTTCATCCATGTCATCAGATGATAGACTGACATGTTGGGGAAGGGATGAAGCGGCTCAGAGACCCCAGGAGGTGAATCAGGCCTTTGAGTATCCGTACCGGCAGTCATCATTGGACAGGAATTGGCTAGCAGCATAGATGGTATATATTTATCGGGCTCAAACAAGGGCCGCCTAGGATATTGTCGACAAAGTCCGATAGCGTTGAATGTAGTTTGAAGAGAATCACGAAGCATCAATAGGACTCGTAGAATTCTGCGCTGCGGCGGATTGTGAGTTTCGGCCGCATGAGAAGTGCCATCCACAGAAGAATCTGAAAGATTGATGTCTTCATCGGCAGGCAGAAGATCGACAAAACTTCGTGGAGCTAGCCTAGACATGCATTGCGCAGGATGTTGACCTGAGTCCGCTAATGATCCACGAGTGAGGCTACCATTTAGTATGCCACAGGTACAGGTTTTGCGGAAATGCACACCTAGATTATCCTGACCATGTTCAGTCACTTCGGTGATATCGTAATCGTCCTCCGTTGACATTGCGATATTGAAAATGTCCAATTCCTAGAATACAGAAGTTGAGACACCCACTGCTGGTAGTAGCACTGTAACCAACCTTTGGGTTGACAGTACTAGGCTCGGCCTGAGGCAGCGTGCAGAACATCCTTGATCCGCATCTAGCTATAGGTTTCAAACGATTCGTCTGTGTAGATAGGATTGGTCGCAACTGTGGGTTATCATGACAGTGAGTCAACTGCAAGTTATAGGAATTGAGTCCGACTCAAGGGCTGAACCTAGACTCGGACTCGGTGAGATGTACGGGAGTAGTACTACTACTGCCAGTGGTAGTAGTGGTTGCAGTGAGCTTTTGCGATGTTTTGATCGACTCATTTGTTCAGTCCCTCCTTTTCTGCGAGGCTAAGGTCCTGGCCTTCTGGTAATGCTTGCAAGTAGAACGGTGTCTACTGAGTCCGCGAAAGTCTGTGTATTTCTCCCAAGAACAACGGGATGCACCACATGATACTGTGACCATGCCAGTGATTGCCAGCCTGAGTGAAAGAATAAAGATGACGAACAGAACCCAACTTGGCGATCGACATAGACTCGTCAGACACATTCCACCACGACTTGAACGGTGATGAATCTGTGAGACACGGTCACGGTCTGACTTCAGGAGTTGGACACCCCACTGGGTATGTAACGACAGCGAAACCTACTAGTAGTAGTTGTCTGACACTGTGACCAATCCGAAAATTTTGAAAGTGCCGCGGTCACGGATTAATTTTGAGTTGGACATTGACTCGGGTCTCCAACATTTCCAAGTCGGGCATTGCCATATTCATCTTGCGCAAAGTACTAGCAGTACTACTCGGGTCACAGTAGGGTACTAGTGATTGAATATCGTATCTTTCAAGTTGGGTAGGTGTGACAACAAGTACTAAGGGATAAAGCTAAGATTAATGAATCTCGGGCTCATGCGCGGTGACACAAGGATAAGAAGAAAAAATACAATTCAAGTCAACAAGGGTCCTTCAAAGTGAATGAAACTTGAACTTGAAGGTAACCCGTGAGTGTCCGAGTCGGACGCGTTCAATACTATAATAAAAGTGATATATACACCCATCAACGAGACAAAGCAATTCACTGTGCCTGTAAAAGCCATACAGGCTTGTAGTCCGGCATGATATGGCTTGCCTTCTCCACTTTCATGGCCCACTCATCTACCTCGCGTCTGAGCAGCTCCAAGAGTTGAGTGTACTGGCGGACTCGATGTTGTGCTGCGGAATAGCTTGCATACACCGTATTGATGGTATACTGGGTGAATAGCTTGTCCTGAGCTTCGTCATTCAAGTCGATTTCGTCCAGCGACATCTTACCCACCCCAGTCAGTGCTTGTGACTTAGCATAATAGGAAGATCACCATACCAAATATGCCTGCAGCTCCCGGTTGCGCCCGGCCATGTGTATTTTATTCATGACACCACTAGCAGACATATCGTCGTTGCATCCATGAAGATGTTCACAGGAAGGCTTTGCCGAGGATGTTGGTGATGACGACATTCTGCAGTGCACAGACGGCCAAGCTTGAGATGCAGTTCAAGTAAAAATGAGTGATTCAATATACAAAGCTTCAGATATTCAACGATTTTAGTCAGAGTAATGCGGTATTTCAAATAACAAGCTGGCTGGAATACCGCTTTACTCCAATTCAAACCCAGCGGCAAGTTCAAGTGAAGTGGCTTCATCTCACATTCTGATCATGATCATTGTACATGTGTGACGACTCCGAGTTGGAAGAAGTGTTTTTATTTATCCTGGAAAGAGTTTCAAGATGATACAAGCAAAGAGAACTTGTCATATAACTTGAACACATCTCACCATGATAGTTTTTTCAGTTCCAGCCTGAGTCCACCAAATTCACAAGTGAACTTAAAGCAACTGTCTTAATAACTTCAAGCAAGTTTAACAATTGGGGAGGGGCAACGCTCAGCAAAATTCGGGGTCCAACTGTGATTACCTCTTACAGTGTAGCGCTGTAACAGATGGTCAAGAAATGTATTGTCTGCTGTAGAACAATAACACGATTTTGAGACAGGGATTATAATGAGAGATGTGCATGAATTTACTAGTTGATGGTATTCTAGGAAACAGAATTTTAAAAAATGCGCTTCTGATATGTCACACTCTCAATAGAAGTGTTTGAACAGTGAAAATTTCATTCAACTTTACCTACAATACAACTAGCAAGTAATTTAACTGTCATCCCAGTGGTCATCTCCTTTGCAGTGCGCCATGGTAAGAGGCCAGTGTAAAGTCTTTGAATGGATGGAAAACATGATTGGTAAGCACAATTGATGCAACACAACACATTACATTGCATACTGTAAGTCATCCTGCAGGCCAATCATGTCCAAATACTCCAAGCACAATCACTGGAAACCTTCCAAAAAACGCTCTGTATCTCAGCAACAAGTCACTGCACAACTGAAGGCCTGCACAACTCACCAGCACACACAAAATAAGGAGAATATTACTCCTTTAGCCATAACTACTTCATCAGTACTAGTCACGAGGCTCGAGCAAGAGAAGAAGTGCAAGATTACATACCAGACACGCTATAGAAAAGCAATGCCATGAAAGAACAAAAACCCATACCAAAAAACTCCAGTCAAGTTTCAATGATGCACAAGCATCTGCAACTGAGGTGTCCTTGCAAGTGCAGACAACTCAAATTGCTTTTGTCACTGCAGAGCATGAGTTGAGGTACTTGTGAGAATGTAATGAGGTGCTCACCAGGCACATACTCTTGCTATGCATGCTTCTCATTGAAGGAACAAAGTCTGACTGCAGCGTGCGCAATCAATCTCTAGATGTGAGATCAACAACACTGCTGGTGAGGCAGTATGTCGGGTCTCACTGCGCCTAGGCTGCTATGCCTGAGACAGACGCGTTCGACCCTAAAGGGGACTGCTACCACACACAGAACCAGAATAGAGAGATGACTCAAGTAGACAGGGGACACGCACAAGGATATAGAAAGGCGCGAAGCGCGCGATGAGAAATGCGCAGTAAGTGGAGCGCAGGAAGCATGCGCTAAGGTAAGCGAAGCGCGGGAAGGCGTGCGCCTATGGTGCGCGTGGGCGCGTGAAAGCATGCAAGTGATGTGGAAGGCAAGGAGTGGTATAGGAAATCGTAATGAGCGTGAAACGGCGTGAGTGAAAGCGAGCGCGATGTAAAGTGAGAGCAAAGGCGAAGCAGGCAAAAAGCAAGGCTTGATTAGGTGATCTAATCTAAGCCAAAAACGCGATAACCACAGGGCGCGCGCCCTAATGGTGACTACTACTCTAAAGTAAAACCCAAATGCTAGGGAAGTACAGTAAAGGGGAGTAATGAATAGTAGCGCTACCATCAGGCTTTATACTAAGTAAGATCTCATTGGACGCGGAAGGGATAGGGAGAACATGCGCGATAGTATGTAATGACATGTAATAGCGCTGCAGTCCTTGTTACACTCGTGCAGCATGTAGTATGACGTACTAGAGGGGTGCTCGGACATGGATCGGTCCTCCTGGATGATAGGCGATAGAGCGCGGGAACGCGCGCTAAGCGCAGGCGCGAGAAGGCGTAGGCGCGGGAAAGCATGCGCCTTTGGCGCGCTATACAGGGAAGTGTCATGCAACTCCATAGTGCGAATGCTCAAATGACAGCTCGTGTAAATATGGCCTTTTCATGCCCACAGAATTATGATTCCTTACATCGTGCCCCTCTTCAGAAAGCATGGCTGTGAATAAAGCACTTGCATGCACTGCAGTACAAGCAGAGCAGAGTACCTTTTCCCTCAAGGAGAAGAATGTGATTATGGACAAGGTCCATGACATGATTTGCAAGCTTGTGGCAAAACATGACGTACCAGTGTTGAGTGTTTGAGAAATTATTAGCACTGTTGCCAACTGTCTCGGAATGGTTGTTGAAGGTGACATTAGCACACGCAGTATTCAGCGTGTACTCCAGGAGGCAGAGGTTGCAGCAGAGGTTCCAATGGTGGACGAAATTATGCAAGTTGATGGTAGGTAATTTCTGAAGTAGTTTGTACCTTGGGCTAAAATGATTATGAAGGCATCACATTAAGTGGCAATGGAACATCTCAATTACCAGTCCCATCATATCACATATACTGCCGATGATGGCACTGGGGTTACTCGCTTCGCTGGTGTTCAGCATGAGGTTAATCATACCAGCAAAACCCAGCTGCAAGGCTGGAAGGATGTGATACACGAGATGTGTACCATGTACAATGAATGTATAGTTGGTGCCACAGCAGGTGTCACAGACCCAAGGGAGCTTGTCACCAAGGTGAAGGGCATGTTGACAGATCACGCTGAGGATCAGAAAAAACTCATCCACCTCTTCAGAGAATGGAAGGAAGTGTGTGAGAGAGAAGTGTGAGGCAAATGAGTGCTGGCCACTTTACCTCCTGATGATGTCATTGCCCTGTTATGGCAGACTGCAGAAGGGGCTATTGCAGCTGCAAGAGGAATTGAAGGGTGGGAAGCACTGCCTGCCAAAGAGCAAGATTGACACTCATCTGAAGCTTGCCATCAGCTTCAAGATTGGCCAGGAGCAATTTTCTGCCCTTACCCTACCTGAAAAGGAGTCTGTAGATTTCTTCATATGGGCAGGATGCTGCATGCATAAGGACCTGAATGCTGTCAAGGGTGGAAATACTTGCATGCAAGCTTGGTGGGGACATAATGGTGTTGATGGACCAGTTCTGTTGATGAACTGTGATAATGCAGCAGCCACATCTGGGGGGCTCTTCACTGCACAGGCATATGCAGTGCATGTTTCCCAAGGGGGGGCTGCAAAAGCACTTGCACTTGCAGGTTCCGTCTTCCATCATAAAGACGACAAGAAGGGTCAACAAGATTCTCTTCAATTTTTCCTTGAGGCACAACTTGGTTACTTCTCACCTTGGCTCGACACAAGCAACACCCACTACCACAGTAATTGTGATGGAGCCAGTGAGTGGCTTGTACATGAAAACTTGTATGTTGTCTACCTCAAGGTCATCATGGACAGGAAGGATGCTTGCATGCACACAAACATCGAGCGAAATGTCTATTGTGCTTTTGAATGTGACAAAATGAAGCAGGAGATGGTATGTTTCAGCATGTGGGGACAGTGCATCAGCCACCCATATTTTCATGCTGTCCATAACTCCTCAAGAAACATCCTTGACCTTGGTCCTCTCCATGATCAGCTCATAACCCATATCAAAAAGCTTATTGATAACATCAAGCTTGTCTTTGGCATGGACACCACTTATGAGACTGCCACATTTGATGGAAAACCATTTGAGCAGCCAGAATCAGTTTACATTATTCAGCAGATTGCCCAGGACAATACAAAATACCCTCACCTTCATTCTCTTTTTCTTGCTTTCCTTGAAGGAGCACTTGAAACTCTTATCTGCTTCTGTCATGAGTTTGCTGCTGGTGGTATAATTGCACACATGTCACCAGAGGAATGCAAGCTAGCTTGCATGAATACCACAAATGATGCAAATGAGAGTGCATTGGGGACCCTTTGAGTTTCCATGCGACATGCACCTCGAATGTCCCTGGCCCACTTCAATGCTTATCTAAAATACAAGAAGAATCAGACAGGAACATACATGAAAATGGTGCTCGGTCCAGGTGCATGCAAATACCTGTGCAAAAAGGCTCGTATCAATGACACTGCTGGAGCTGAGAAGAAACGACGACTTGCACAGGTGAAATATGACAAGTGGGTGGTACAACAGAACCATGAGACTGATGTAAAGAGGAAGAAGTGTTGTGAAGCTTCATCTGCAAAACTTGCAGCTGTGGTACCTCATGTGATGCCAGATGAAATCATGAAGATGCATGTCATTGAGGTGGACTTGCAGATTTGGTGGCATCGTCAATTTGATGCAGAAGTGCCTGCAGCCAAACACCTGAAAGGAAAGTGGGTCGGAAAAGAAGGCTATTTTGATAGCTGCCACAGCTAGGTATATTTGCAGTGCCGGACCCAAGATCTAGGATGAGAGTGTGCTGCAGGAGGATGCAGAGTGCGCCATGGTAGATTCTGATGATGAAGAGGGCCTGTGGTAGGGTTAATATGAACTTTCAACACTCATACAATACATATAATATTCTAATCACAGTCTTGACACTTGTACGCACCTATTTTGCTTCATATATTACCATCTTGTATGCCTTTACCCTCCTATGATTGTGTTGACCATGTATTGGGACAATATTTGCTTACATAATGTCACACTTTGTTTACAGTGGCTGCCCCTCCCCACAACAATAATGCAATTTAGTGTATCCCAGTCTGTCACATAGGTTGAAGGTCACAGAGCCTTGATTTGGATGAGTCCAGGTGACTCACTGGGAGAAGAAATGAAGAGAACTCAGAGGATATCTGAAAAGAAGGGCAGTGGCTGCATAGTAGTAACTTGAAGAACTTCCTTATCAACATCAATATATAGTGATCTGTTGGAATAGCAAGCACACCCCTGCAGCTGAGGCATGCTATTTTGCCAGTATTGTTTCCATTTTGAATCACCCAGCAGCACGTACATTGTCATTATCTGCTCTTTTATTCTTTTCTTTCTATTATACTCACTGAATCTTTTGATTGCTTGGGCCAGTGCCCTATATCTCATTGTTAGTGTTTCATTTACTTATTTGTTAGCACAAGGACACTCGAGCCTATTTAGTTTATGAAGTTCTCATACTCAAACCTCAGACATTTGCATTCATGCGCAATGACTGAGGTAAGACACTGTATATTCACTTGTATATTTACTTTTACTTATGCTACATAAAGTATCTGTTCTTGACAGACCTGCATGATTATATTTATCCTTTATGTTATGAGCCCTGAGCTCTAATAGCCTCACATCTCACATTTTCTTGCTAAACAGCTGCACATTCATGATGTCTACTACTGTCCCTGTCACCACAGATACTATGCCTACTAATATGCCTAAACTCGATATTAAAGGTACCAACTGGGTGATATTCTCCTTGCACTTCCAAATCACTATTTAAGCCAAGGAACTGTGGAAACAGTTTGATGGGACTAACCCAAATGTAGTGCTCGCTAAAAGCCTTAACTACTGCCAAGGCATCATCTCATCATTTCTTCCTTATTCCATTAGTTTCTCTCTGTTTCCATAAGCATGCCCCACAGAATTTAAACCCTAGTAGAACTACTGTTAGGGCAGTTGATCCTTTTCCCCTCCGAATACATTTAGTTCGGACAGTTCTCTTTGTTCGAATACTAAGTCTATCTGACTAAGTCAACTTCTCATGTGTGAATGCTTTACAAGCGCCACATATTTGAACTGCCTTAAAAATCTAAATAACTATTCTTGTCTACAGCCACCATTTAAGAGGACTGATCACCCTCTGACCCAACAACCCATCTACCCTCATCCTTCAAAACTATAACCCCTGCTATGACAAAAGAAAACCATGTACCTGGTACCTTCCTGACTAGCTCCCCACCCCCTACAGGTAGGTCAAGTGTCGAATCGATAGACCAGAATCCATTTTTTCGATTCACCGCTTTTGTTTAGAAGTTGTGGAGCTGTACAAACAAAAGGGTCCCGCTTATTATGATGTTTTGTCAGGGGCGGATACCCCAGAATGGCACTGGACTGCGCAACTTCGCAGCTTTCTCATCTGACACTGCGTCTGACATCCCTCTGAGCTCACTGCTGGCATGACTATTAACGTCTGCTTTCCAAGGGCCTTCTGATAACAGAGCCTGTGAGACGAGAGAGCCGAAGAACTCGGTTGATAGTTCGGTGACTTGTGTTAGTGACTTCTGCTATGGCCTTGGATGACATTTGGGCAGACATAATGACCCATTGTTACTTTATTGCTGCTGGAATGTGACAGCAGTTTCTAACCATGATGTGAATGATGTCTGACGACAGTGTTGAATGAGAAAGCTGCGAAGTTGCACAGTCCAGTGCCATTCTAGGGTATCCGCCCCCGACAAAACATTGTAACAGGTGGGACCCTTTTGTTTGTACAGCTCCACAACTAAACAAAGCGGTGAATCGAAAAAAATGGATTCTGGTCTATCAATTTGAAAGTAGCTGTAACAGTACTACTACTAGAGTAAGTGAAAAAAGGACGATACACGATCACCAAGCATACTAGTACTTAATGATCATGATAGACTACTTTCTCTTTGCAACGCCAACTACACGTGGCCGCTTTTTCCGAGTCTTAGAATGAGTGCCTGATGCCGGTCCCGACAGGTCCGGCTGGATATCCGAGACTCCGAGTTTGTCAGCATTACGCTTTGTGCCTCGAGGTCGTGGAGTGGTTGTATACCATGCCTGATACCGCTCGTACGCCGTTTCAGCCATAGCCCCCACCAATTTGTAATCAAGATCATCTAAGTCCAGGCGAAATGTGATGTTCGGATCTTCTAGGAGACAAACATCAACGTTGGGTTGGATTTCCTGACACAGGGCGATGAGCCTCTGTTTTATGGCATCGGCTCCCCTTTCTATCATCGTGAGCACCACGCCCATATTGTTCGTCAGGTAAAATATCTGGAAAAATAAATTAGATACAACTTAAGCTTGGTGAAAAAAAAGAATCTTACGCCCTCGGCCACTTCGTTCGGGTCATTCGTATCGATGTTGATAGCGTGATCATCAACTTGAACACCTCCGAGTTTAATCCAGACCTTGAACCGAACCATCGCGATTGAACACCACGTGTGGCCCTCGACGATCATTGGTCGATTAAGGGCAGGGGGTTCTACACCGGCCCCGGCAAAGAAAACATCCCGCAGACGCATGGTCGGCTCGTAGAGCAACGTCTTCCACGCTGACGAGCCCGGAAGCGGTGCATGATATTGATGTGTCTCATCGATTATTGCTGCCAAGACCAGCAATAGCGATGGGTTGACTTCTACAGAAGTTCTTAACTTCTTGTACAAAGGCACAATGCCTTGGGAGAATGCAGTTTCTCCCAAGCCGGTGATGATAACAGAGCATCTGAGCGATGTTTTGAAGTGAGATCCTCAAATCGGGGATGGAAGAATCTGTTGTAACGTTGGTCAACACGTTTATGTTGAGAGTCCTCTTGGGGAGGGGGAACTTGGCGAAAAATTGAAGGAAAGCGTTTTGTATGGCGGCCATTGGAGCCTTGTGCAAAGCTGAGGGCATTTCTACCACCAGGGTACGTTCTTTCTGGATGTAGGTCAATCTGTACGGCAGAATGGTCGCGGTCTGACCCAACTTGAAGTATTACTAGTACGAACTTACCTTGCCTTCACACCAGAATGCTCGATGAACTGCTGTAGCTTTGTGTATTCCACCGGCCCAACAGCGAAGAACTCCTGATAAAGGACGATCAAAATTTTGAAAGAGCGTCAGTAAGCCCATCGATTTGAGAAAATGACTCCTTACCGCACACTCTGTGCTATGATCTGAAATGAACTGCAGGGCCCCGTTGCATGCACGTTGACCTTCGAAAGTTCAAGAAGAGTTAGTATCAACATATGCGATATAGGCTCAACACATAATCATTACCTGATGGCGAAATCTCGGGGTTGGCTGAATTGAAACAACGTACTAGAAGTTCCAATCGCTTTGATGCTCTCGCAGTAACAGGGATCACAGTTGGATTGGATTGTTCTGCTCTGCCAGTGGGTGGAGGCTCAGAGGTGGTTGATTGAGTGCCCTCAACCACCGAATACCCTGTAGGTTCGTCTGAAACAGATCTGAGTTTGTTTTTTGGCTCTGTAGTCTTCTCCTTGCCAGCGGATTTGCTGTTCGTTCGTCTGGCGATATCGGGGAGGAGATAAGTAGTATAGCAGGAATTTTTGACTATCGTAGTAGTCGACATGCTGATGTGACTGTAGAGTCTGCAGCACCACGTAACTTCAAGAAATAGTAAAACTGGAACGATGCTAAAATGATGAGCCGCCGGGAGCCTTGGTTACTAGAGTGGCTCTTTGCCACGTGCTTAGCTAAGGATCAGATTCGATGTCAATGATCTTGATCCGATCTAGTATTGTGGGAGACGGGCAAAGTATTTGAGATAAGCACAAACAGCATTCTATAATTCATTAAAACACCCCAGACGACAAACAGCAATCACCTTTATTTAAGTCATAAACGAAGACGTGAGCAGAAACGTTACACACGTCCGACAGGCAACAGTGCGCGTTCAATGGCCACGGGTGTACCTGGTGCTCTCGAGGATATCTGACTTAGTGGACTCATTTCCATCATGATCATAACAAAGCCGAGATGAGCAAGTAATGATGACTGCAGTCCTACTAGTAGCCACTACTGACCTGAACTAACCCGAAGTACTAGTACTAGTATGATACTGGAGTACCGTCACTCGGTATATGATTATTGCCTGTTTTTGAATAGATGAAGCATTAGATTCAGAGGCATTGCGAGCAAGATGCTATAGTACACACCTCCAATGCGGCCGCCTACTAGGTGACTGTGAACAGCCTGCCTCAAGGGGCCTTCGCTGTTGCCTCCTCTGAAGCCGCAGGGTGACTCAGTGGTTGCTTGAAAGACTCCGAATGATCATGAGTACTAGGACTCGAGCCAGAGATAGACGTACCGGACGACTAGTGTCCCTTTACAAGCCCGGGCCAGAGAGAGGTGAGGTTGTCGGTGAAGCTTTGAAACAAATATTGGCAAACGACCCAAATACTCAATATCTGTTCAAGTTAGGTCAGCAAGCAACCTGAGCACAAATAAAGAAAGTCCCAATGAGGAACTACTTGTGACTGGTTTAATTGGTTTAAACAACGGTCATGCATCGGCTCAGGCCGAGTCCGAGTACTTTGCGCTCACGCGTCATTTCTGAGGCATGCTCACCCTCCTAAACACTGAATATAGTCCAGACAATCTTAATCTTGACCTCCTATCTGGCGTTCTCGATGCAAGACTCGCAACTCGAAGGTCGAGCTGATTAATTGGTTCAAACAACAGTCACGCATCGGCTCAGGCCGAGTCCTAGTGCTTTGCGCTCACGCGTCATTTCTGAGGTATGCTCACCCTCCTAAACACTGGATATAGCCCAGACAATCTGAATCTTGACCGTTAGTCTTGACTATATCTCAGCGTTGAGCACTCTCTGCCTGCGCGCATTCTGCACCTGAGAGCATTGAGCTGGAGCCAGCTTGCCCTAAACTCAGACGAGTGCCTATCGCCAGTGCAAGTTCATTCAAGATAAATTATTTTCATTGAATGACTAGCGGCATAAACCCCATATACAAATTCCGGACGACTCGGATCAGTCGAGCCTCGGTTCTGTTAACGAATCGTGCATAGTTAGTGGTACCGGTCGTTCCTTCCTGCTTTAGCTGACCGTAATGCAAATCAGATCTCTATCGCCATCAAGGCTTCCAAAACTAGCCATCACCAGCGTCGATTCTGAATTTCTGGGTCTCCCTCCTCGGACGGTGGGAACCGCTAGCACGCCGCAGTCGCAGTCCATAGGCTACACCTCAGCAGCGACAACCACATACGTTCCCGACAAATTCTTGAAGCTCGATGTAGAAGAGGCCAGCTAAGAGCTCGCAATGGCGTTTGGACCGCTTGCATTCAAATTTGCTGGAGGAGTGTATTAGTAAGCGGATGAAGCTATGGATATCGAATGCTGGTTCGAGGGATATTGGAGAGGTGTAGGTTGTGCCTGGTGCTGAGGATCAGATCTGGATCGAGCCTTTGGATGACGTGGAAGGTATATCTGATTGCTGACTTGCTACTTACACAGGGGCACACGAGTTATAGGTCGTCCAGTGCCTCCAGGTCCCTCTACCTCGTGCCAAAGTCACTCGCCAGATCATTCATTCTTGTTAAGCCTGGACCTGTCTAATATTTCGTCTTCGAGATCAATCAGGCGACAACAATCAGTGTTTGTTGGTCATATTAACATTGCGTTTGCTCTTTACCGGTTGGATGACCAGACGAAAATTCTGGAGGATGGTGTGCCGGGTCTGAATCTCCGTTGGGTAGGTGTACGAGACAAGATAATGAAAATGTCTACAAGTTATACATGCACGGGAGTAAGTCCGTACATATCATCGCACATTCATGCCAAGTTGTGTTTTTTAGCTCCCGTACACTATTCGTGCCTGACAACCACTGGCATGTAAGCTCTTCGATCAATGTGAACTCTTTCATAGATGCTACTGTGTGCGTACTTCAAACCATTCGCAGCATGCTAGTGGCACTTCCGAGTCCGACACAGTCACGGGTTCGATAATCAATTGCGCCGTCAAATCTGTTGGCTTGCCCGGGGGTAATGAGATAAGTCCCCTAGGGAGCGAGGGCACTGGCGCTAGCCTGGTCAGGCTTGACTTGGACCGCAGTGGAGGTGAAAGGCACGGTGGTGGTGGTGGTGGTGGTGGTGGTGGTGCGGGACTTGATGGTGGTGGTGGTGCGTGACTTGATGGTGCGGGATTTGGTGGTGCGGGGCTTGGTGGTGTGGGATTTGGTGGGGGACTCGGTGGGGTCAGTGGTGGGTGTGCCTGGGGAGGAGTGCTAGTAGAAGTAGCAGGAACATAGTGCTTGTAACCTCTCTCCAAAGATAGGAACTCTTGTTTCGACGATATGAACGCTTGCGAATCTGACCCGGGGGCTGAGGATGCCATGATAGAGTGACTGAATCACTACTAGTACTAGCCCGGAGAGTCTGAGAATCCTCTGACTCAGACGTCCCCGGAGCTGTCACGGTGTCGGTGAAGATGCTGGCAGGGTTAAAAGGAATGATTTTCAGGTCACGCTTGGGTTTCTTGCAGTCTAAAATATTCACATTGAGTGCTCGTAGTATCATGGCATCAACAACGAGAAAAACGTAGAACATACCTGCTGGCATGTCCAGCAGCTGTGGCTTGGACTACCGTGAAAAGCACAGTGGTAATAGTAGTAGTATGTGACGGAGTCCGAGTACCAACTTGAACATTGCCGGCAGCTAGCATTTTTAAATGAGATTACCTACACCTCAGATCTCAATTGCTTGTCGCCTATATAAATGGGGTTGGACGTTGACTGCCATATCCAGTAACTACTTATGTACGGTGAGTAATTTCCGAGACTATAAAACCCGCTATCATTAGTTATTAACGTTAAGTATTGACCCTTTATGTAACATATGCAGTAGTTGTTACTAGTATGGTCTTCCAGGCTTAGTAGGCTGCAATCTCTTCCTCTTCGCCTACTAAGATCTACACGATCTCATGCTTTTGATGATCACTGCTTGCCGGAGTCCGCACTGAGTAGGACTCAAGCCGCCCCAGTGGCTGTGTAACTTGAGAAAAGTCACTAGCGCTGCTTACGTAATAAGCTTTCCCATAGGCTCGACTGAACTTCGAAGAGTCGTTCAAGTTGATCCTCACAGTGACTGTACTGTTCCATTCCTTGCTGTGGGTATGTTCATTTGGTATTATAAGCATGCTTACAGTTTTTAAATTTCTAGGAATTCCCAAGATTTGCGCTTCCTTTATCTGTGTGTGAGATGCACTCGCACAGTAGTACTAGTACTAGTAGAAGCTCAACGGCAACTCTCGAATGTCCCAAGGAAGTTCGTGCTGTAGTTTTTCTGTTATATTTTGTGAGACAGGACTTTATTATCTGACCATGCCGTGACTAGGCTGATTTCTCGGCAGTAGTGAACGGTACACGCTTGCCACTACCTCGCAGTTGATCGAGGAGAACAAGGTTCTAGAATTTGGTGAGTTATCATACCTACACGATATCATACTCGCGCTCGAACTTAAGTCTTTTAATAGACGATCTCTATCTCGGACTCCATCTCGTGCCTGGACTATGCGAAGGTGTATGTCTCAGTGCAGAAGCCTTCGCTGGATTCCCCTCATCGGATTTTCAAGTTATCACACACAGCGCAAGTAGGATTTCACGGTTGTCAATGTACACGGTTCCGAAAGCCACAACAAGTCAATGGTAGTTCACGTACGAAATCCTCACAAAAACCGCAAGGTAGAGAATATCGCCAAGAAAATGGTTGGCAAGCGCACTTTCATCGGTTGGCCCTTCTTGCAAGAGGGACTAGTGACTGCCGTATCCGATTTGGTGTTCAAATACGAGAAGTTGGTAGTTGTGCCTGGTACCCGGCATAGGTTGTTTCCAATCCGCATTTCCAGCAGGACTCAAGTCATTGGAAGGGCAAAGCTGAGCGGATTGAGTCGGTATATTCAAATAAATGTGGAGTGATTACTGGTGACGTCGATGTCCTAGTACACGTCCGTCCGCTAAAAGGTGCATGCCGGTACTTTATGGACATTCG
Source organism: Suillus cothurnatus (assembly GCA_016758765.1). Taxonomy (NCBI): domain Eukaryota; kingdom Fungi; phylum Basidiomycota; class Agaricomycetes; order Boletales; family Suillaceae; genus Suillus; species Suillus cothurnatus. The sequence goes on from JABBWL010000079.1 coordinate 272,423, forward strand.
TTCTTATACATTCATGCAGGTTTAAAACGCTTGGAATCAGGCACATTAGTTAAGGACTACAAATGACCCGAAAAGAACTCGAACAAGCCGTCCAGATGGTCATCTCAGAAGTTGCATCTGAAGATCTCAAGTTCCTCGAGAAGGGTGCTTCATATCTGTCGGAGGAATTTCCTGATGGAACGAACATCCCCTTCCTGAGCAAACGCGTGTACTTCATAACAATGTGGCTGTCCAGGTGTCTTCAACTACCGACAGCACTTTGTCTGTTGTCTTGGCAGTAGTATGCTGCAATGTCCTACTATGATTTATTTTTTTAAATGACCTCATAGTTCTTCCCTTCAGACCAGATGGAGAATGACAACTTCAAGACTATTATCGACAGTCGTGTTTCCCGGCACTAGTACTAATTGCCATCGTTCAAATCAGCTTCCGTAACCGGAATGTCACCCAGAGCGCTCTCCACGATCACATCAAGCTTCATACTAGTTCTCGATTATCAAAGAACTAAGCATCAAGTTCGAGGTCAAGAGTTTAGCAAGAAGGCAATCACGATTGACCTCATTCGCGAACATAAGGTTGGTCCTATCCAAATCGCATCTGAATTGGAACTCACTGGCGGTCCTGAAGTTCAACTCGAACAGGATAAATTCCCAGAAATCTTCGTGATTCTGGACCAAGGGGGTAATGGTAGGCTGTTGGACTAGCCTAACTTGAACAATTCCTTGATCTTATATCCAAAATGATAGATATGGCCCGCGCTACGGATATCTTTGACTCTTGCACTGACGGTTTTCTATGAGCCTAGTACTAGTAAGTCTGAAATAACCGTGACCGAACGCCCCATTGTTGACTCACCAGAGTCTGCCTTTTCAGCATACCAAATATCCCCATCACGTTCAAGTTGGATCGATTTTCTCACTGCCAGTTCAACAATCTACTCTGAGAGGATGGATATGCGCCATAGTACGACCACCACATAACTCAGGCTAGTACTACTAGGGAAGTCGCAGAGTCTGACCCAAACTTGAACCTACAGGCTGCGGCTAGTCCTCTACTAGTACGTCACGGGTTTTATGGTGTCATTTTCAGACGAGACTCAAAATATCCTCATTTGGAATTGCCCAATATGTCTCGATATCATAGGCGAGCACATATACAAAGTCCAGTCACCGTTTCTTACCTTTACCTTCTCTACAGTTCTGTCTGTTATTTTTCGCACTTCACCTGGCCTTGATATTCCTCACTTCCACCATGTCTGCGCCAGAGCCTGATAATCAGACACATGGCCCCATAATCCCGGACCTCTCTGGAGCAGTTCCCACCTCCGCAGAGGCAAGGGCCAAACGCCACATTGCTGTGTTGGAAGAAGAACTACAGACAATGAGGCAGGAACGAGGGACGAAGCAGAGGTCTGTAACGTACTATCTTCATGGATGCCTCTTCCTCATTGATCCTCGAAAGAAAAACGACCTACTATGTTGCTCAGGGCAGGGCAGTTCACCGTATGGTCGTCCTTTATACCGGCTTGGAAGACTTGGTCGCCGAGAACGACCGCAGGTACGAGGATGGCCTGGTGAACGGCATGGTGGAGGACACTACCCCAGAGTAGGCCGTCTTTTTTTTCTACGACACATCTAATTCTAGTATTCAGACAAGATCGTCTGCAGCGCGGCTACCTCGCACTTGCGCAGTCTCTGCCGTGGTTGCATTCAAAGCTTGCAGAACTTGACATCGATGACTCTGAAGACATGTTGAAAAAGGTCTGTGCCCTTAATTATTTCGCGCTGCATACTCACTGTCATGTTATAGATCAAAAGAGGAGCCGATGCAGCCCGCGGCGATGATACTTCTACTCTGAAGGATCTCATCGCTACCTGGGTCAACCAGGATTTTCGTCCGTCCCCTCTACTCAGGTCCGACGACAAGCAGTTGCACGGTTTCGTACACAACATTTGTGGGAAATTGCTCTGCCCGGCTGAGTGGGACTGGAGCAACGACCGGTAAGCATTGACCTTCGTCAAATCATTGCATGACTCTGAAGTGTGTGCAGCGTGAAAGCCGGCATTTGCGAAAGAACGTCTGATTACATCGTGTCGGAGAATTCTTGGCCGCTGTTTGTCTACGAGAACTACACATTCAACAGTAGCGATCTGGAGAAAGGTCTCTTCATGTCCAAGATTCTGGTTCAGGTCAGTACATGGAACCGTACTACGTCGTGAATATATACTCAAGGTCATGGCGTTACCAGGCCTTCAAAGCCATCTTTACATCACCATCTTCCGCAAGGGAAGCCGATGGTGATGGTGATGGAGCCGATATTCTGGAGAACAACAGGTGCGCTCGACGGTCATTAAACGATCAGGTCAAGGTGAAAACTTGCGTGGCCTCGATCATAAACATGAGGAAAGTTACCCCTCGCTCCATCGCTTATGTCGTCTGTCAAGTGAGCAAATATGATATCCCACCCTCCATGTCTGACTTGCAATCTTTGTCTCGCAGGTTCACTTCGCGCTATCCAGCGTCTCGTCCTGGCGCACCGTCGACGGCGACTTTGATTACGAGGGATTCTGGAACAACATTGTCGACTTCTTCGAGAACGTCCCTGGTCCTGTCACACAACATAGGGTAGCCAAACTTCTGGAATGGTGGACGAGGTATTGGCTGTGTTGTTACCTACTATGCATTACATGTCTAACATACTGTTTAGGAAGATTTTCGGCAAAAGTCACTGCCAGGACCTAACACCGGAAGTTGTATCCAGGATGTCTGTTACAGCACTAGCTGAGCAGAGAAAGGCACTTGAGGATGCTGCTTTTGATTCAGAGTAGCTGGACCCTTGTTTTGTCATACATACATATTACAATAATTGTTCTAATGCAGCAAGTCAATTCACTGTTATATATCGAGATCGGCGATCAGAGGAATTCAAGTTTAGTGATGACAGTACATATTTCTCAGCATATCATCAACTGCGAAATTTATTGCACATCCCAATCCTACCAAGTGATATAGATATTTTGTATGTAAACAACCGTGTTCGTGAGTGCTACAACCAACATCGTCTTGCTGCGTGCGGCATTAGTCGTGGAAAGTTGCCTAAGTAGAACACCCTTCAGATGGAGGAAGTCGTCCAGTTTCCAACTGAATATTTTTGGTTGGAAGTCTCAAAGATGAGAGGCACACTGGGTAGGTGACGGAACTCAAGCAGGCGTTGGTGTGTTAAAGCACACCCAAGCGAATCGCAGACAAAGAGTCATCAGTTACTGAATTAAACACTGGACATACTGTACTATCTCCCCGCAATTCTGCCATCCTACTCTTCAGTCACTAAGCGGCAAATCATTCTGCCACACCAGATATGTAGTATCCACTGTGCCAGTAGACAGAGGGAATAATTGTCATGGCCATTATTTGTGATTGCGGAAGGTGACGAAAATGAAACAACTTGCTCTGCAAAGACAATCCTAGAACTCTGCCCCCTCGTCTTGATTTTTGCCAGGCTTCCTGGCCGAATTATTTTCCGGTCGTGTTTAAAACTGGCTCCAATTTCGTGGGCTTGGGCTTTGGGTTTGGGATCTACCCGGTCTGTGAAACGGACTGGTCCTGAATATATCGTATGCAGTAAGTATCAGTTAAAGGCTTGTACAAAGTAAGCATCAACGTCCGAATGGCGCATTACATATGTTTTGAAAACGAACTTGACGAATTATCTAAAATGTTGGTTGTGTCTCATTTCTTCGATATGCTTTATCGTAGCTCCTACATATCACAAGACATGTATATATTCAAGTCTGGTATATTCATTGGCGAACGTCCTGTCGGCTGATAAGTATTTTGAAGTGCTGATACCTGCCACGGTTCCTCCACCTACCAAATGATCCTCTTTTGTGAGAGCATGCAGATTTCTTTCTATATGGAGGGCAATTGACTTTGATAATGCTTAGTAGAGGACTGAACGGCACTGCAATATTTTGACTGATACGGCAGTCTCGCAATATCCCGTCCGATATGCCATCTAGACCATCAACTTACAAATATTCACGCACCTCGTGACTGTGAACACCAGACGTCACAAGCAAGGTTTGTCCGGAACTTCGTGTGTCACACGTTGACTGTACTATTCTCAGCAGCATCGCAACCACATCGTTGACAACATACTTCGATAAAGGATACGATCTGAACTGGTTGCAGGACTTCGTGCGAAGCATATAATGGATACCTCAGTCAGCCTAGGCAAGCGTCTACCACGTAGGAAACAAGTGTCATATGCTTATTATTTTACTGATTGTCGCGTCACGCTACATCAGGGAAAACCTCCCGCAAAGATTTTGTAAGATTTTCTGAAATTTTCTGACGTTCTGAAAATACATTAAAATATTCCAAGTCCCTCTGCGGATGGGTGAAAATTTACAAAAATCCACATGAATACAACAAAATGATTATAATGTGATTAAAGCAGGGTATATACTAGAATATCGCAAATCACAAGATATGAAAACGAGGAAATGAGACAAAAAGTTGTAACGCAAAGTCGTTGTGCTATCAGGAATGCCCTAGTCGATACTCATCCCATCGAAATCGATTCGCGCAAATGCTGCTTTCAACTCGGCGGATGCAAAGTCAACCACATTGCTGCAGGAAGTTATGAGCAGCATGCAACAAAGATGCGAGACTAGCACATACCTAACAGCCTTGTATTTTCGAGCCATGAGAGAATGGTAAACATGCGGGCCCTTGGTGTAGATTCCGTTGAGCATTTCCATATTGTTGTCAAACATGCCGATGAGACTTTGCCCAAAATCACCACGCTCGCGACCTACATCAACAATGGACTTCAGATCAAGTAGGGAAGAAAAAATCTGGTAGAACACAGTGAGATAGTGCTTGAACAGTTAGAATAAGACGCACCGCAGTAACCACAGCCGAGACCATAGAACTCGGGATCTCGGGTTCATCATTGTCATCGAGCACAGAGACAAACCGATCCTTATACTTGATCCCAACCTGGTCCTGACTCGTAAAAAAGGCTAACTGGCATATAGTGTCGATAGCAGGATGGTCAAATGGCTGACTCAAGATGGGATTGCCCTGTCATGTCCCAAAAGTCAAAGAGGATCAACATTTGTGATGAGCTAAACCGAACCTTGGTGTCGAACTTGTAAATGAAAGTCAGGAGATTGAGCAGGCGGTTGATCTTCTCATCATCACCCATCTTAACCCCATATGCACCAGGAACAACACGATCCGAAATCTCCTTGAGTTTCTTGCGAATCAACCCAATACGCCCATCTGGCTAATCAGTAGCACCACTTGCATGAGTATCGTGGGTTGCGAAAGTATTGACAAGAAACTCACCACTCTGGTGAAAGCTTTCATGTAAGCTTGGTCTTGTTCCAAGCGCTGTAAGACTTCTTTATGCTCCGCTGATGATGCGGCTTCAAGTACTAAGTTGACCATCATGGTGTGGCGATGTTTTGGTCGTGGAAGGTAGCACTCAAATACCAGCTCTCGTTCAACAAGCTGAATGGCAGCATGAAGAATTACTTGGATATGAGGTTGTTGACTGAGGAGATTGATTGTGTTGTTGCCGTTCCACACAAGATGTGTTAACAAAGACCAAGTGTCTTCCAAGCGGGTACTATTACGAGTTAGTGAATCCAGAATGCTCGAGGTTGATAGTGCTGCAGTGAAGTGCGGAGTCTGTAAATTCAGCCAATCTAGATTCAGAATGCAACTCGAATGCAAAACATACCTCCGCAGCCTTGTGCACAGTTTTCTTGGCCCTTTTCTTGGTAATAGGGACATCCTTTGTTAAACAAGTCATCAACAACACGTAGCGTAGAAAACATGAATCACATACATTGAAGTTGGTCTTACTTGTAACAGCCTTCGTGGTTTGACTAGTACTTGTGGCTTGATCGTCATCCGAGTCTGAAGTTGGAATCATGGAGGTGGTGTACGAGCCACTTGGCTTGGAAGAATCTAGGTAGATAGTCACTATAATGCCCAAGAACACCACAAAAAACTCACGGGTTGTAGGTTTCAAGGCTGCCTTCATGGTATTTGTGACGAAATGAGGAGTCTTTGAACCACCATAAATGTGAGTAACTCAACTGGTATTAATCTGTAGGAAATACCTCGTCATAAAATAAATCCTTGAGCTGCTTTGGCTTTTTGCTTTGCAGCTCATCATCATGACTCGATAAAAATTCCGAGTCGTCATTCTCAGAATGATCAGACTCGGAAGCTGTGTCACCATCTATGACAGTGGAAATACTTTCAACAGGCTGCTGGTCCAATGAGGGCAAATCAATGTCCTGCTCTCGAGTTTCTCGAGTTCAGCAAGTTAGAAACAAATATAGAAGTAATAATAATGATAAAAATAACACTTACTGCGTAGACGAGGTGGCCTGGCTGTACCATGGTTGAATTCTTCTGGTGGCACAATCTGTTTCTTTATGCTGGTGCCTACTGGACGAAGTGTAAGAAGAACATATTATATTAACAATACGAGGCTTCGACTGACCTGTGAGCTTTTTTTGTTTGCCTTTGCCTGAGTCAGCAATAGATGATGCAGCACGTTTTCGGGTTGCTGGTTTGTCTGCAGCCCAAACTTTTCAAACAGATGAGTTCAAATATAGACACTGTGTCGGCAACACAAACCTTGATTTTTCATTGCTACTTCTTTTGCTTGACGTATTGGCCCTGCAGTGTTAGGAGACATAAAGATTCCCTTCATCCATTAAAAAAAAACCTACTACCAACGCTCTCTGAGGTTTCAATTTCAGAAGGGGTGGCTGCTTGAGCAGAGTGTGCGGATGCCATTTCAACCTTCTTCTGCAGCCGTTTTGCTGCAGCTTTTTCTCCAGGTGTCACAGGAGCCTTTGGAGGCATGGTAAGTAAAATATAGTTGTAAGAAGAAGACTGACAAAATGAGTGTGAAGCAAGAAGCGAATTAAAAGAGGGAAATTTTGATGGGGGAAGACAACCTGTAACAAGTGGTTCAAATTGAAAGACAGCATACCCAGTATATATGACGATCGGCAACATACCAAAAGACATTCGACGGAAACCTTCACGACATGCCCACATCCTTTTGGCTTACCTTCCAACTACTCGTCTTGAGCATATCAAGAATCGGGCCTCTCGGCGCCGCACTATCACAAATCTCTTCCATGCATGTATGGGGCACATCCTCGAACCACTCAAAAGTGCCGGAGAAGATGGGCTACATATGCGTAGTGGTGATGGCATCACCCGTCGTGGTCATCCCCTTCTTGCTTGCTATGTTGGTGATTATCCCGAGCAAATTCTTGTTTCTGGCACAATGACAGGTGAATGTCCGAAATGCAATGTCCCGAACGGTGAGCTTGGAAGTAAAGATGCCCTATTCAAGCCACGGGATCTTGAGAGTATTCTCACTGCTCTCAATATTGCAGATGAAGATCCGATTGGCTTTGCAGAACATTGTGCCGAGCTTAGGATCAAGCCTATTCAACACCCTTTCTGGCAAGGACTTCCGAAGTCGAATATCTTTCATGCGATTACCCCCGACGTATTGCACCAGCTATATCAAGGACTCGTGAAACACATGATTGCTTGGATCAAATCGGCTTTTGGAGAAGCAGAGATTGATGCCCGTTGCCGTCGACTCCCTCCAAACCATAATATTCGCATCTTCAACAAGGGCATCTCTAGTCTCGCAAGAGTCAGTGGTGCTGAGCACAATCAGATTTGCCGCTTTCTTCTGGGTGTTATTATCGACATTCCCCTTCCCAACAACATTTCAAGCGCTAAGCTTGTTCGAGCTCTTCGCGGACTCCTCGACTTCCTTTACTTAGCACAGTATCCATGTCACTCAGCGGAGACACTCCAACTCCTCGATGAAGCTTTGACCCGTTTTCATGACAACAAAGACATATTTGTCACACTTGGCATCCGAACGCAGTTTAATCTTCCAAAGCTTCACTCCTACCGGCACTACCTCCATATGATTCAAGAGTATGGCACGACTGACAACTATAATACAGAATATACCGAACGACTTCATATCAACCTCGCCAAGGATGCATATCGTGCAACAAACCACAAGGATGAGTACAGTCAAATGACTCTATGGCTTGAACGGCAGGAGAAGATTCTACAGCACGCCAGTTATGTTCATTGGCGCCTCGCTGGTGATCCATTGCCGCAATCGCATTTACCACCAGATATGCAGTACGCCAGGGAATACAAGATGACGAAACATCCATCTGTCAAGGCTGCTACCATCGATTCCCTTCGAGACGACTATGGTGCCTCTTTTTTTCGAGCTGCCCTTGCTCGTTATATTGTGCTTCACACTCGCCCAGACGCAACTACTCGAGCTCAGGTGGAACACGCTGCTGGACATGTATATATCCCCTTCACATCGCTTCCTATTTTCCATAAGGTCAGGTACAATGCGGTCGACTCCGCTGGCCATAAAGATGAAAGTGTTACCGTTGATTCGGTTCACTGTCAGCCTGCGCGAAGAGATAAGCGGGGGAATACCGTGCCGGGACGTTTCGATACAGTTCTTGTCAACTGTGGCAATGGGGGAGAGAAGAGTGTGGAAGGTCTGTATATTATTTGGTTGACTGTTTCAAGCCACTGATGAATCATACAAGGTTACCGTGTAGCCCAAGTGCGGGTTATATTTTCGATACCCGAGAAACATCACGCTAGCCTTTTTCCCTCCCATATCTTGATTCCTAAACATTTGGCCTACGTCGAGTGGTTTTCACCGTTCACCGGGACAAGCGAGAGAAATCATGGTATGCACAAGGTCTCGCGATCGTACGAAAATGGGGAACAGCTAGTTAGTATAATATCTGTGAAAGATATTCGACGCAGTGTACATCTTATACCGAAATTTGGCCGCTCTGCGCCTCGGGATTGGACTAGCAGCAACGTTTTGGAACTGTGTAGAGAATTTTTTGTTAGCCCATTCACTGATCGTCACGCATACGCAACTATTTACTAGCTTTGTTGACAACTTTTGAAAATATTACGCGAATTTCGAGAAATTTTTGTTGCATTTCCAAAATTCCCGCGGGAGGTTTTCCCTGATGTAGGGCCTCGCACTCAATGACAGGTGACTACTTTTGTATTCGACCTGACACTGATGGCCCCACATTGGACTGAGTTTGTCTGGGTGACATCTTGCTTTCGCAGGATAGTCTCAGCAGAAGTTGGTATGTTGAACACGGGACAACTTGATTGGCTATCATGTACATGCATCGTTCCTAGGTAAAGTCAAGTATGTATGTGTAATACCCACCGCCATATTTGGGGTTGTTGTTGTGATTGTTAACAATATATGGTTTAATATGATATTTTAATATGTTCATCGGTTCACTGATGATGCTTACCGCATTTGAAATCGAACATGGTGATCCTGAAGGTTAATCACCACCGATCTTTGTGTTGTGAGATTTTGGCAGTATTCAATATTGGAAAGATCTCAGCCGATTGTTCACCTTCGTTGCATAAGCAAAAATGCCCGTCGGAGAGAGTTTTTTTGTTCGGACATGCATTATAACATTCACTGAGCACTCGTTTATACACGCTTTGTCTCATCGTCGTACATACGTATATATACTCACGCTTGCTTGTTTCATGTTCTTTTTTGTTGTCTCTTGGACTGTGCTTGCTTGTCCGGGATAGGTAGCATTATTTAGGTATAATTTATCATGTGATGCATATGGCTTTCTTTGGCTTTGGGACGTCCGTTCTTGAGTGGAACATATGAGGGTCTAGTCAAATGTGTTTATTGCAAGGGGGTTTGCGATCGAATAGACCGCATGTATAAGGTCTGGCAAGCTGTGCAAGGACTTCGATTCGGTGGGCGTGCGTGTGTACGAGCCCCCTGACTTTTCATACGATGTACAAAACACGGATGAGCATCAATTGACACATACACTCTAGTGATGAGGCGAGCTAGACGTGACGAGGAGTCTGGAACACAAGTAAGAATCTAAGTGTTTGATAACGACTGATTGTATACGCTTTAACTACCTGGAACACAAGTAAGACTACGATACGTTAGACACTTTGTAATGGTAAGAAAATAGGACTCATATCTCAGTGTTTGATAACGACTGAGATGTTTGGGCGCAACAGATGGCGCTTTTAAGCTGACTACTTAATATGAATGAAAGACAAAAATATACTCTTTTCTTGAACCGACGTCAAAGCGTCTAGCTCCTGGCCACTGACCTTTATACTTGCGCTCGTACCTCTCACTCACTCTCTGTTCCTAGATCGGACCCTTCGGTCTTCTTCGTCTCGGTTGTGTCGGTGTTCAACATACACCTATTGGTTCCACTTTGCAACTTTGTTGTACAACAAGACGTATATCATACTACAGTACTAGCAGTGTGCACAACGCACACGATAACCCAACTTCTTCACTATTCATCGTTGATGTAGTAAACCCCCGTGGGCTTCACAACCAATGTCTCCGCCTTGTTATCATATTGTTCTTCCGACCTCTTCAAGATGAAGGCCACTTGCCATTGGCTTCGATCCCACATTTCGTACTTCATTGACTCGATTTTGAAGAATCCAGTACTCCCCTTGTCACCGTTGTCAGCGGTGATGCGGGCAGAGATCGTGAATTGGGTGTTGTTGAAAATACCAATCTGGGTCGCTGAGGCTGCCAGTGTGCCCAGAATGATTATTTGGAACTGGCTGTGAACCTCTGAACGCACCTTGGACAGACATTGTGTGTAGTAGTGAAGAGATTTGAAACAAATGTTCAATGTAGCGATAAAGATCCCTGGAAAATGGATCAGAAAAGAGGACGAGGGAAACCAGGCCTTGGACTCACTCAGAGTAATCGAAGGAGCGATAGGGAGCTACCTTTGAGACTCGTCGCGTATTTATACGCATGAATCTGAATGAATTGTTTCGGAGCTCAGATTCAAAGCTCACATATTCCCCGAGTTATTGCCCAGTGGGTTTTGCACGATCTTAACGTTATAGTCCAGATGATCAGAATCCGACAAAGCAGCTGACCTTAGCAAAGAGGGGATCGGATGTGAAACGAGTAGCAATGACAGGTGGCTCGTCATCATTCTTGTTATCATTCATTTTGATTTATGTATGTAACGTACCTTTGTAGTATGGCCCATCAAGGGCCCGGGTTCCCCGCGCGAAGTTTTGGAGTTGTGAGTCGGATCCGAACATGTTGAATGGAAGCCTGACGGGGATTACGTCTCGAGCGTTGCTCGCAGTGACACTCACACAGGGTAGAGGGTGCTGGACAGTGTTACGAGTACATGTCGGGGTTGAAATACAAAGACTATGATATCGTATTTCTAGCCATGAGTCAACTGCATCTGTTCGTTGATGAAGTTGTAAGTTGTGGCTGACCACAGTATCACTGATCCAACGACCACGTAGGTAACTGCCAGCCTGGATGGTACTCAACTTGGACCAAGATGGCGACATGGTGTGACATAAAGTGATCGGTCGATCAACGTTTCAACCAGTGTTCCTGCAGAACCTTTGTGCCATGGGGCAACCATGTGCATGGGGAGCGAAAAGGTCCTCGGGCTCGGGCCCGCAAATTCAAACTTGAATGCCGAATACCGACTCCGGCATGTAATAACCGGAATTGATACAACGGTTCACTGAATGCCGGGCAGCAGACTTTTACTCATGTGCAACTGAGGCTGCAGCTCCAATTTAAAATTCCTGTGAGCAATGCATTAACGACTCACCATATCCACAATATATAATCTTATGATGACTTTGGAGCGCGGCGTCTACCCACGTGCGTCTCATGTGCGCTTACTTGACCAACTTCGACTACATCCATCTAATAGCAATTCTTTATATACAACATCCGACATGTTGAAGTCGTCACTTAGTTTGTCTTCTGGAAAGAGGATGCATGAATCGTCTCGTTGATGGATTTGTGAAAGTGCTGTGTAAAGTTGACCATGTGCGAAGACTTCGCAACAAAGGTCGAGGACGGTCTTGTCAAGGGTTAGACCTTGGCAACCATTGAAAGTCGTCGCATATGCAAGACGCAGAGGAAATTGTAGACGATGAACATTCAACAGTCCAGCTTGCGCGTGGGGGTGTGAATTCGAAGCAGATGTGGGGGATACATTGAGCATCTCCAAGTTGACCTGTCCTGTTGTTGATGAGTCGAACCTCAACATAATGGTGATGCAATTCTTGTATGATAAGGCGTGCGTTCTTCACCAGTCCTTTCTGAACAGACATATTGCGCATAAGTGAGCAAATACAGCCCTGCTTGAGATGAAGTTCATGCTTCGGAATTCCATTTTGTGAGAGAATTGCGAGAAAATCAGGTGTCACTTCAGAGTGATCTTCTATGAGCTGACTATCTTCTTTTCGGAATTCATATTTTTCATTGTGTGTAAATGACGTCGACATGTTTTGGAGCTGTTCAAAGACGATGACGCAGATGAAAGAGTCAGTAAGGAATTGATGATGTGCTCGTAACAACAAATGAAGTAATGTGGAGTTCTATTTCGTGAGCATGAGTACTCGGCAATGTTGTTAAGTGATGGAGCGAAGCTAATGATGGCGCAAAATACTAACGTTAGTAGCTTGCTTTGAACTAGATTTATCCAACGAGCCGCGCAGCGGCAAGCACTTGTAATAGCATAAAGATACGCGCACGTCCCATATCAGAGGCGAATACGAATATTAATATTGCGACAGCTTTGAACGCTTTGGCGAATGCTCGGCGTTGCATGGTGCTCGACGCTGACTGGTGGCCAGGTCACTGATGAACTTCACACCTTCATAACTACGCCTGAAAAGTTCGGATAAGCCGTCAAGTGAATATGGTTGCAGAGGGCTCGAATAACGTCTACAAATAGACAACCCCTGAGTACCACTCAGCTGTAGGTGGTACTGGTCGGCATACGCAAACAGCTTTCAGCACTGACTCTCGATGTCTTACTCGCTGACACGTAGTAACGTATTGTAATGCACATGTCCTATTCTCTACAACAGTATAGCTCATTACGACGTCTCAATGTGAGTGTATTATCCGATACTGGTACAGAATTGACAGAAACAAAGCACAATTCCAAGAATACACGATTACCGTCTTCCAAGCCCGCTCAGGTCCCATGCAACCCTCGACTGCACGAAATCAAACCTGCCCAATATCCTTAACATCAGATCGCGCGCAGAAGCCCGACTGAACGGCATCCACCAAGCATACGTATTGTACGTCAGGCTTGCGTATTTCAAGAGTTGCTTTGTGAAGCCGATAGTTTCCATTGCCCGAGCATGACGCGCCTCCGCAAAATCCTGCAACATAGTATCATCCACATCGGGGTTTTCTGCAGACGCTTGAATGTGCTTTGTGATAACCTCTGAGAGGAAGATTGCATCCCTGATGGACAGGTTCATGCCCTGTCCACCCATGGGTGAATGAATATGGGCTGCGTCACCCACTAGGAAAATCGCAGCGCCAACACGCGTGAAGGTGCGGTCAGCGATGGCTGAATGGGTTCTGAAACGTGTCGACCAGATCAACTGGTCGATCTTGACAGGTGTCGGATTAAGGGATGGATCCGATGTTACACACGTTGGACCATATGTGTTGACCAAATCCTGCATGTACTCCTTCGGTGGTGCTTTGGGCGGCTCTCCGTTCTTCAGTGGTACGGCGCAGTCTATACGAAATATGGATTTTGTAATGGGTTTTCCATCTTGCGTCAGCTCGTCATTGAAGCGGTTGCCGAGTGGTGTGAGTACAAATACATTGTCTGTGGAAGTTGTGCCATTGAGGTGACCCTCGATGAATAGCGGACCAACAGGTTCGGGCTCGAATGTGACATCCGCAGCGACCATTTGAGCCAATAGGTGATTGCTTTGGTTTGGGCCTTCTGGGTCAGAGAACCCTATCCCAGAGATGGTACGAATCTAGAGATGCTTGTTAGACATTCCACGAAGACAAGCACCGAGAGCTCACAGTTGAGCGTGCGCCATCTGCGCCGATGATGTATCTAGCTTTGATGACTTGACCGTCCTCGAAGGAGACGTTGGTGATGTAAGGATCCTTCTCGTTCTGTTCCATTCCAATCACCTTGTGTGGACGCTGCACTCGAACGCCAAGGCTTTGCAGCTTCTGCACAAGCAAAAGCTCGGTCACATTTTGAGGGACAAAAAGAGCGTAAGGGTAGGCAGAATGTTTCTGGAGAGGGTCGAATTTGACTTCAAAAATGTGTGAATCACGGGATGTGAGTCTGATGCCTTTCCCCTTGATAGCTCGAGATAATAATACATCTGCTGCATTGATGCTGGCAAAAGCCTGTGATCATAAAGTCGTTAAGGGGCATTCTTATGAGCGCCCAGGTGGTAGCGTACCTCGACGGTTGCAGAATGTATAGTGATGGCACGTGATGCGTTTTGTCCTTCGACTATGGCATCGACGATGACGAAGTCACGACACCCATGGTGGATGAGAGAAAGAGCAGCGGCGAGACCAGAGGGGCCTGCGCCAACAATGAGCACGGTAGAATATTCAGGTAACGACATTGTATTGAGGAATAAGAATGAAAAAGTGACAATGACGATGCGATGGCTCATGCACCTGGTATTTAAGGCTAACGATATAGTTCAGGTTACAATGTTTCGTTACGAATGATAGTTTACTATTTGGCGCACCTGGTCTACCGCCAAAGAGACATGCTACTCCATGACAGTTTGAACGATAAGCGATGAGAGATAAAGTGTCAGAGGTATTGAGTGTCAGTCCATTTGCCAATTTATTTCATACGTAAAGTTGACGGGAGTAAACTGAGTCTGATTGTGTGCCAAGCCGCCAAAGCTCAACAATCACAGATTACAAGCAGACATACCGGATGGATAGAAAATAGGATCGTCGCTGATCATACAAGGTCGTGCAAATACCAAAAGTCCTGTGGTCCATGTTACAGAGTGTTGCTTTGCAAGCGGGAACCTTCTAGTATACGAGAAAAACAACCAGACTTCGAATGTCCTGTCTGACAAGACATCGACAAAGGTGTCAAAGAAACCCTCGGAGTTTTTCTGGTCATATGTTCTTCGTTCACCATACCTACCACTGCGTCAGGCTGTCCCAACGGCGGTCTAAGGCCACCAATGCGGGTGAAATGGTAACCAGTCGATACCCAGAGCCTTTTGCCATAGCGAGGAGCACAACTGGGAGAGTTTCCAAGAGGTTCGTTGTTGTCAATGCACTGAGTTATCGCGCGTCATGATGTGGGTCACGGCAGAGCGTGGGCAAGTCGTTCAGATGCTCGTATTTCACTCTCCGCGATACGATCCACACCAACCTTACTTGACAGTTCATCGCAGTTTATTTCGTCCTGTAAGGTCAAAAAAAATAAACTAGCGAAATAAACAGTTAGGCCCTCGACAAAAAAAGTTTGATTTTGATGGTTTATATTTTGTATTTATCTATAGCCTGCCCCTCTCTTTCTGACGTCACCTGCTATGATTACTAAATTGAAAATGTCGATTCAGAGCGCAAACAAGTTGGACCAGCTACAGCAAGGTATATAACAGCTGCCGGGACGCCGCCAGTCCAACGCTTGTTTCTCGACAACTGCTACACCAGATGCTATGGTTTTTAACAAAAGATTATCTGAGGCTCTCACGTTGTCAAGCCTGTTAGACATGAGTGATGCCCAGTGAGAACTAGCTGTGGTCAGATCTCATCCGGGGCTTAAATGTGGACTATACCCTTGGATCCGGTGATGGCATGAATGTTCAACTGATACATAGATTCATATGTTGGCGTTACTAAGCCACCTTATCATATGTACTATACAGTTCCTTTCACTGATCGTTTATATATTCATTGCAACTTTACCTCAACGTTGTTCAATCACTCGCTGAGACTCTATTCTAGCTTCGCACAGGTTATGAGCGCTTGAGCCCTGCAGGGTTCTAGCGAAGCCCAGTAATATACGAAAATAGATTGATCTCGCGTCAATCAGAACTTTCAGCGCTCACGACCTTTATCTAGGACAGCGCTTAGCACCCCGGAAACGAGAAAATAAGCCTTAGTGCAGGTACAGCATCCATATGCGGAAGATGTCGCATATGTCTAAACAGACACCGAATAGATAAGGTGTACGGATTGTCCTCGGACCAAAACTGACAGGGGAACTACATCGGAATTTTCCCAACTAACTTCTGGTTTGACAATCTGATTATTTCAGGCAAATTTGAGTCTGATATCTGGGCTTGTCAGACTTAGAACTACACGCGCGTTAACGTTGACTCAAGCTGGCCTAGAATGTGCTATCAAATACTTTCCCCCATAATATTCACGCCTATTCTCTTCCGAGTCACTCACTCTCATTCCCCCTCCGCCTCGAACTATATGTGTGTTAGAAATTTTATAACGGCGCTGGTTGCGCTGATATATATTTTCCCTGGTATTGAATGAAGAGTAATAATATGAGCTGAGTGCGACAATCAACATAGCTTCAAAGATCTCATTCTTCTCTGCCGCATGAATGTGCCCTGGAGTCCATACAAGCTAGTAACCGAGTGAATGGTATGTGTGAACATGCCACGGCGAACTTAGTACGGACGGCATCCTTCGCATCAGCTAGATGGGGGCGGTGCGCCACGGTGCGCGGAGATGAAAATCAAGGAGGGAGCTGAGAGGCTTCAATAGAATTTTCACAAACTTCGCTGAGGTGACAAACTCAATTATAATACAACGACGACGGTCGAGAAGATGATTAATATTGAACAACAAATTCGTCACGCGTTTGCATGTACTAACTTTCCCTGTACTTATCTGTCATGACTCGTGAATTGCAAGGCAACCAAATTATAACGTGGTACACCTGCAGAAATACTAGTTTACGTGCTATATAGGTACATACCAGGATATCTCCGAATGTGCAACGTCTGCTTTACACATACATATCGTCTTCATCCCGCGTGGCCGGGGCTTGTGATATTGGCTCAGGCTCAGCTTCAACAACTTTCTTGCGCGCGGCTGCAAAATAGGTGAGTGAGAAATCAATGAGTAAACATAAAACTTACATCGCCGTGTAGCTTTCCGTTTCGCAGCTGCTTTCTTGCCTTCAACGCGCTTTTCAAAGGCTTGGTCCTCTTCGCCTTGGCGTCGGTGTTCATCGAGTATCTGGAAGACTTAAGACTCATGTTACAGTAATCCTGGATGAAAGACCGTACCGATTCAAACTCGTTGAGCTCCGTGTCTGGCTTGTTCGCCGATTTATTAGAGCGTGCCTTGGACAGTATCTCACTAAACCTGTCGAACACGCCCTCCTCGTGCAGCTTATCGCGGTAGAATTGTAAGCCTTCAATGAGTTTTTTGACCGATCGCTCTGACTTGAATGGGAGGAGAGATAAGCAGAATGCGATATCGCGCCATTGACGAGGATCCTCGGAGAGTCGGAAACGCTGGCAGAGCTTCTCAACAATATTTTCAGCTTGCTTTTCCTGTTAAAAGTTTTATGAATTGGGACCATGATGATGGAAAGAGATGAGGACCGACCTTCTCAATGAAGGAAAAGATGTAGCGCATGGTGCTTTTGAAAATTTCCTCTTCGACGGCGTGGTCACCCGTGGACAGGTGACTGATGACTAGAATAATGATATAAAGAACGTTAATGCTATTAAGAGTGAATTGAGGCATACCATCAGGTAGATTGTTGTAGATCGCATTGTCCTTCGTCGACAGCTCCGTGAAAAACAGCTTCGCAAGGTCGGATATCCGTGGCTCCTCGTCCTCTAGACACTTGGCCATCTCGCCTAGCTGACCTTTCACTTTGATCATCCCGTTGAGAATCAAGTGCGTGAGCACCATCAGCGTGTTCTTCTTTACGACAAGATCTCCATCAGACAGGCCTTTATATAACTCATTGCTGTTCTCGTCGATGATGTTGCTGAACGACACTGCTACATCGCCGAGAGCGATGACAATGTTACTACGAATATTTGGGTCTCTCGAGGTCTCAAGGATCTTGAAGAGAAGATGGTGATGCTGATCACAAAATTGTGAGCTGACGCAAAGGAACTTGCTAAACGAGAGGGTTGCAGCAGCACGGAGTGTGCGATTCTGGTATATCTGTCAATAGTAAAACAGAAAAAAATAACTCGTCACTTGCCTTGAATTTATGTGGACTACCGCATACATGCACTAGCAATGGGCCGTACAACTTCAGTAACGACTGCTCTCCATAGAGTAGCTCGGTTTCGCGAACGGCAGCTATTCGTTCACCAATCTCGTCCTCTGCATTGCCAGCAACTTGGTCAAGTTCTTCAGTTTCTTTATTGGCTCTATTGGGTGAGCCCCCAGCTGCAAGTTTTTCCGCTGCGTAAAACGTCATTCGATAGTATGAACGTGCCTGCAAGTGAACATACCAAGCTGTTTCTCATCCTTTTGCCGCTTCCACTCCCTTTCCACAAGCTCCAAAAACACGATGTGCTTGATAGCTACATGACCTACGACGAAAAGCAGCTGACTGAGATGGAAGACATCTCCAAGATCTTTCTCCTCGCTCGTGCTGGACTGCTGGGTCGAGATATTTGTACTAGAGGGCGCATGCGAGGCTGCTTCCGGGACTTCCGTCTCTTTATCTACCTCCATAGTCTCTGTATCTGGTTCAGATGGAGGCTCCTCCAGATTTTGCCGCTTGGCGAATGCCCTCCGGGTAAGGTTCTTCACAAGGTTATTACAAAGCTCGTCAGGGTGCTCTCCTAAAGCGTAGATAGTGTTGATTGCTTGTTCGGCCATGCCGAACCAGTCTTTCGATCGACAGGGGTGCTCTATGGTGTTTTGCAACTTACGGAAGATGGGATTCTCCATCTCCATACGAAGGGATTTATCGAAAAGAGATCCTGTCGCCTGTATGAATTTTATTTTATTGACGGAGTACGGTTCTGTTCGTACCTTTGACTTTCTTCGCACTGCCGTTCAAGCGCTGCAGGGCAAGACACGTGTACCTTGCAAGAGTGAGATCAGCCTGCCGTAGGGGTGAGGGTGTGAGCGCTTGGTATTGATGGGAATTTACTCGCACTCACCTTGCCGAATGATCCAAGACCGATCTTCAGTAATGTGTCCACCTTCTCAGAAATGATGGTGCGTTTCGAAAGTGCCAACATTCCAAGGATGATTATTGCACCACGACGTTGAGAGCGGGGCAAAGCTTGAGGAGCGCCTAAAAATGAACATGAACCAATGTGCTTGTGACTGCAATGGATCATCTCCCACTGTAAACTTGCCACAACTTATTGATCACATCATAGTGGATCTGGCCATCTTCCATCATGATACGCATCATCTCTTCTAAGCTGGTAAGCTCTGCAAGTGTTGCTTCATATGTCAATCTTTTATAAATGTTCAAACGGCTTTAAATCTGAGAAAGCGAGCTGGACCCACTCGATCATGTTTTTGGCAATACGGTTCACTTGCTGCTTGGGTTCCATGTCGGGTAGGGGGTCAAAGTACAGCATACGGTAGCATTCGAGGAGCCTCGATCGCACCCCCTTCAGCTCCTTCCCGTCCTCCGACGTCGAGCTGTTATCCTTGTGCCATATAAGATGTAGCATGCGTTTGATACCCTTCTGATAATAAGGTTAGATGACCGTAACACGGAAGAATCATATGTATCACCTCGGCACTGGCAAGTTGGTACTCAGATGCGACTCTAAAAAACTCCATACTCTCCAATACTTCTGCCTTGTTGGTGCTCCCCAAAAGCTGCGTGAGCGACACCATCCCACCTTCTAGGGTACGGACGAAGTCCAGTGCCTCCGTGCAGTACTTCTTGCGTAAACCCATGGCAAGAATTTCATTGGTCTCCAGGGCAGCAAGTGCTTCCTGTTCCGAGACAATGGCTGTGACATTGACGATAGATTTCCGGGTCGCCTTTTTCTTTTTAGGCTTCGGGTTGTCTGACGGTGCGTCGCTGTCACCATTTGCATCTGCGTCCTCCATTTCTGCGTCCTGGTCCTCGTCAGCATCTTCCTCTTCGACATTCGACTCTACCTCTTCCTTGTCATCTTGATCCCTCTCAACCGCTTTCCCAATGCCACCTTCCATCTCCTCTAACTTGTCCTTCCAAGTCTTATACCGTTCCTCCCACTTTTCCAAGTTTAAGTCACCTCCATACATCTCCCCATATGGATGGGTCAGAATCAGTTTCACGAGTATCGAAACAGCAGCCTTGCGTACTGTGCTCGCTTTATCCTCTAGTGTGTCAACAGCAGCGCGGGTGATCCGGAGCCGTTGCTCTGGAAGACGCAAGGGCAGATCAAGCATCTTCGAGAGTGTTGCGAAGACCTTGGAGCGTACGTAAGAGGATAGATCAAGCGTTCGCGAAAGGAGAAGTTCAAACAACCCATCAAGCTCCTTGCCCGCCTGGTTGGAGCCATTCGACCGATTCGTCATGTCCTCCGACGTAGCGAGTTCACGAATGAGTGAGCCTATAACTTCAACAATTGCCATGCGCATAGGATAAGACTATATGCTTGTCAGATGGGGAAGAAGAACAATTTCCGAGAAGCGCACCTCTGAGTCGAGATGGCCAATCAAGAGACTGATTTGCTTCAGTACAGATCGCGGCGACTCTTCGCTGAACCTAACCAAGAATCGAGAGAACGCCCTTGGACCCTTAGTGTCCTGCGCACTGAACGATTTGCCAGCAATTTCGCGGAGTATCTCGTCACCGAGTTGGGCATGATCAAATTCCTTTGCCAGGATAGAAAGACACTCTGCCATGGGTTCGGAGAGGTGTTCATAGTACTGCAAGGATTGCATGATGTTGATTTGCGCAGCGAGCGTATGACCATGGTGCTTTACAGCAAGGCAAATGACTTTGTAGACATGCATTCGGATGTTTTGAATCTTCATGTATTGTTCGGACTCGGCAACATGGTACGCGGGGCGGGTGAGGCATCTGAAGTAGGGTCAACAAATGTCTAGACAATTGAATTGGCGTGCATCCCCCGCCAAACTATGTGATATAGAGCAAGCTGTACGCACGTTATGAACGCATCTCTCTCCGGAGTAGTCACCCAGATGCGGTGCGTCTTCAGTTTCAACGCCTTGCAAATGAGTTCCAGAGTGCCAGGGATCTGATCGATCCATGTCCATTGTTCCGTCTTCTTCACCGCCGCTCTCGAGGTACCAGTCTTACCGCCCCTCCCACGACGCGCCTTCACAGGTGCTGGCGGAGCGTCCTCCTCGCCCATTCCCTTCACCTTCTCTGCAGCACCTACAAACCAATTAACTAAGAAGGCATACATTTCCAAAGGCAGCTTGTGAGCCATAACGATCTGTTGATCTTCTTCCTTGGAGTCGCGCATTGCAGCATCGATCTGAGCTCCAAATGCAGAGAGTAGAGCATCGAGCATCTTGCTCATATAAGCACCAGCGACTGCATCGGGATGCTTGAGAAGACTTCGGAATATGTCAAATATTTCTGGATCAGTTATTTCTTCGGATGAATGAGCAATTACTCCGACAGCGTCTAAGTTCGCAATTAGTGAGTATCAAACTCCAGCACCAAAGGCCAGCGTACGTTGCAGTAAGGGGCCGGGATCGTTATTATTGGGATCCTGTTCGTTTGGGATCTCGTAATTTGCAATGTCCTGAAGTGCCTGTAGCTCATCTTGGAGCTCGAAGGAAACACTCATGGCGAACACTCCTTAAACACAGCTGATATCTGTCAAGTTGATGGTCAAAGGTAAAACGCGCTAACACGGTTCCTCTTGTGAACACGTGCTTCGTGTTTATCACGTAAGCATTGCCAGCTCCATTTTCGAAATTCCTTGGTCTCTCAAACCACCACCATGGCGAGTTGCACTCACTCTCTGGCTTGCGAATAAGCTAACTTCATGTTCTCAGATTATCCCTGTGAGATGTTTTTCATGTGGAAAAGTCATTGGGGACAAATGGAACGCATATCTCGAGTTGCTAGCCAATGATATGAGCGAAGGGTAACTCTCTGCGAGCTTGCCAGCTGTGACATCCCCTGACGAGATTTCAGTGACGCTCTCGATGAGTTACAGCTGAAGCGATATTGCTGTCGGCGAATGGTGCTCACGCATGTCGACCTTATCGAAAAGCTTCTGCATTACAATCGTAAGTGGGTTGCTGCCTATGACAAATCATGGCTCATCATGGTTTTCAGCCATGGAGCGCTCGAAGGACAAGAACTATTGATATCTTCTGTACAGAGTGTCTTATGCTGTATTCACTCTTGTGCTGGACTCTCATAACTACATATGAGCTACGAGTCTTTGTGTCGTTTTGCAGTAAGAATAGATGGGAGACACGGTGATTACCAGGAAGCTCTCACTGTTATCACCTTGTCGCCCACATATTCTGTTGCTTGTTCCTACTCGACAGGGAACAACACCATCCTCGATAATAAAGTCGTGCTATCGGCATTCTTCAAACTCCTGCTGCTTTCCACCGGTTCTCGTTACGTATTTTCGAACGCGTTCATAGAAATATCTTGACCCGCCATCCACAAACTCGAAATGGTTATTTATTCTTTATGTATGTGGCCCTTCCATTCGCCTAGGACGCTAAAGGTGACTTCATGATATGACGTAGATTCCTAATAGCAAAATTTTGCTTAGCATGAGATGATATTACAATCGTCGAGAAATATCATCTACGGAAGCCTGACACTACGAAAGTATGTATACAACTACAACATACAAACTCACCACATAGATCGATGCCTTAAATGTTTTTGTGCTAGCTCACCGCACATCTTCATGTTATCATCAGTCGCTACTTGGTTCGCGTTACGGATGAATGTGGGCCACTCCAAAAGATGGACCCCTGCGATAAATGATCGTGTGCTTCTATGATCTTGGCTAACAATCTTCATGACTAGTTCCTCAGGCGGAGGGATGTATAGACCCGCTCTAGATCTCAATGACCTCGAGCTCGTCTATACCATCCTAGATAAAAATTAGCATGTCGGACTTTGTTGGAAACGCAAGAACTTACGCTATCCTCTAAATCCAACTTGGGCAAATAAATCCTGTCCTTATCAACCCATATGTCCGTCACCTGGCTGGCACCAAATATTCTATCTGACACGACCTCCACGTAAGGCAGGGACGTCGTCAACGTCTCTTCCGACTCGGTGATTTCTATCGTTGATGGCTCTGTCACTACTTTCCCTAAACCCTGCCGGCGCTCCACAGCTAACGGGCTGAAGTCCATCATATGTAGCTTATAATCTATGTCATCCAGGTAATCTTCCGCTGCTGTGTCTGTTACAGGAAAGGCCTGCAACACTCGATTACCGCTAACGCCAACTCTGCACCGCCAGCTGTGCACGAAAACACGAGCATTTAGGGGACCCCAACATTCCCATGGGATTTCTGCCATTCCATCAAAGACCCCAGCTTGGGAATCGAAGAAAATCCTAGTGGAAATGATGAACGTGAACGAGTCTGTGGCATCCCGAGTGCGTGTAATAAGGGATAATATTCGATTTTTAGGGTCTGAGGTCCACATCATTCGCTGGGCTTGCATCTGTAGTTGTGAGCTATGTGCAATGTCGTCCATCGGAAGAAGGCACTGTATGCCCGTCACTGATACAGGCATCAGGAAGCAAGCTAACAGTCGAGGAGCCTCGGATAGATCCTCAATTGAATAGAGTTTCAAGTCCTTGCTGACAATCAGCAGTCTATCGTTTCCGAGGAAACAAAAATCGAGTGACTCCCCGACCTCTGGGTTTATTATTGTGTCACTGAGCACGCACTAATAAAACGAGTGTCAATCACCAATTGTTGACTGATTCTAAACAAAGCTCACACCGGACGTTGTTGATTGTTGCCAGTCCCAAATTTGTAAAAACCATATCTCCTCGCCGAATTTATAGCCGCCTTCGTGAACCAGCAGGGAGCGCCGGAAAGCGATATGCCTCCCCAAACCCTCGAGTTTCCAATTTTCTATTGTATAAAGGCCGTCCTGGCATCTTGGAAGCTTCGATACAAACAGCGTCTTTCCAGCAGCTTCGGGGTGGACGCCACCATCTCCATCCAGGGCTCCGAGGTCGATATACAACCTCTCATCATCCATTCCGAGGGTTTCATCAACAATCATACACGCAATGGCAATCAAGTTTTGCGCCGGGTCCATAAATACCTCGATGCTATCAGCATTGGGAATTGAACACAGTGATCCTGGAGGCCAATCACGCTCGACCTTGTGCTGTGAGGGTTTGGGCAGTATCGGAAAGATCTTAGCCGATTGTTCATCTTCGTTGAATAAGCATAGATGTCCGTCGGCGAGAGATGTTTTTGCGTCGTGGAACTGTTCTGGTATAGAAATTTTTTCGAAAGAATGGATATCAAATTTAAACCATGCGTGGGCTTTGTCCCGCAGAAGCTGTAGGCGCTTGGAAATAGAAATGTGGTTGTCGAGATCTGTGTCGGGGACAGGGAGCAATTGCTGACCACCGAGTTCAGTGATGTACTGAAGCTCGGATGAGGACATGTACGTCTGGCGAAGCGCCTTGCATACCTGCAAGATGGTGATCACTGAGATTAAAGGATAAGCTAATCGATCGATCAACACTCACTGATGTACAACGCAGAATATCTTGGTGGGGAAGGAAGCTCAAGATATAAGATTGAAGTTCTTCAGCAAGGGCTAAGAACCCTGTAGATCTGGACTTCATCTACTTTTCAGTTTGGTTCACTGTCGTGATATGAGACGGTTTGAGCTAGCGCTCAATTATTTGATTAACAACATCTATATACAGACAGCCCCTGAGTACAGCGGTTATAGGACATGGATTAGTAGTACTGGCCGAACTGGCTCTCATCAGTATCTTACTCGCCGACGTAACGACCCACATATTCAATTCTCGATAATATTTACAACTCATCACAATGTCCTAAGACGAGTGGATTGTCCGCTATTCGTACACAATAGACAGAAGCAAAGTGCGGTTCCAAGAATGCGCAATTACCGTCCTCCAACCCTACTCAGGCCCCATGCAACCTTCGACTGCATGAAATTAAAGCTACCAAATATCCATAGTGTCAGATCGCGGAGAGATGCCCAACTAAACGGCATCCACCAAGTATATGGATCGTACTTCAGGCTTGCAAATTTCAAAAGTTTTTTTGTAAAGCCAATAATTTCCAACGCTCGAGCATGACGCGCTTCCGCAATTTCCTGCAAAATAGTATCACCCACATCGAGATTTTCTGCAGACGCTTGAATATGCTTTGTGACAGCCTCCGAGAGGAAGATTGCATCCCTGATATCCAGGATGACGACCTGGCCTCCCATGGGAGAATAAATATGGGCTGCGTCACGCACTAGGAAAATTGCAGCACCACAACGCGTAAAGGTGTGGTCAGCGATGGCTGAATGGGTTCTGAAACGTGTCGACCAGACCACCTGGTCGATCTCGACAGGCGTCGGATTAAGGGACAGATCCGATGTTATACACGCTGTAACGGGACGGACTGCGAGGGAACCAAGGCCAAACCTCTATAGCGGGAGGATGCGGCTCTATCTATCGAGGACCGACTACGACACGCCGCAGGACTACCTACTACGAGCCAGGACTCCTGCTACTGCGCCGTGACCTCTGGCACTCCCGACCCGACCTGCCAGAGCGCCCCACTACAACGCTGGACCATATATGTTGACCAAGTCTTGGATGTACTCCTTCGGCGGTGCATGGGGCGGCTCTCCGTTCTCCACTGGTACGGCAGAAGTTATACAAAATATGAATTTTGTAGTAGGCTTTCCATCGCGTCAGCTCGTTATTGAAGTGGTTACCGAATCGTGTGAGCATCAAGACACTGCCTGGGGAAAATGTGTTATTGAGGTGACCCTCGATGGGACATCCGCAACGACCATTTGAGCCAACACGTGATTGCTTGAGAGAACCCTATCCCAGAAATGGTACGAATCTAGAGGTGCTTATTAAATATTCCAGAAACTAAGTTAGCAGGTTCCGAGAACTCACAATCGAGCGTGTGCCATCTGCGCTGATGATGTATCTGGCTTTGATGACTTGACCGTCCTCAAAGGAGAAGTCGGTGATGTAAGGAATCTAAGGATTCTTGTCGTTCTTTTTCATTCCAATCACCCTGTGCGGACGCTGCACTCGAACATCAAGGCTTTGCAGCTTCTTCCCAAGCACAAGCTCGGTCACATTTTGAGGGTCGAAGAGTGCATAGGAGTAAGCAGAATGTCTCTTGAGAGAGTTGAATTTGGCCTCAAAAATCTGGGAATCACGAGATGTGACTCTGATGCTCTTCCCTTTAATAGCTCGAGATAATATGACACCTGCTGCATTGATACTGGCTAAAGTCTATGATCATAAAGTCATTAGAGAGTTTTTCTATAAACGCCCAGGTGGTAGCGTACCTCTCGGACGGTTGCAGAGTGTAGAGCAATAGTCCGTGATGCTTTCTGTCCTCCGACTGTGACATCAACGATGACGAAGTAGTCTCACGACACCCGTATTGGATGAGAGAAAGAGCAGCTGTGAGACCAGCGGGGCCTGCACCAACAATAAGCACGGTAGAATTATCAGGCAACGACATATCTTGAGAAGAGTGATGCGATGGCTCTTGCCACAATCTTCAGCTTCAGCTTGAGGCCTGAGGAATCATCGATCATCGATCAACCAACACTCTGAGGCGCGAATGTACAACGCAGATGATATCCTCGTAAGGTAGGATTGTGGTTCTTCAGCGAAAGACAGAAACTTTGTAATATCGGGCTCATTCAGTCTTGATAGCCTTGACTAAATATGGATATATAACCCCTCTATTGCTTTCGAGCCGATCCCCCATGTCAATGATAGCCTAGCATGTTATGAACGACTTTCATACGATGCTAATATTATACGAGCTGCATGTAAATGACAACGTGGAAAATCCTTGATATCGAGAACGAGAAGCTGCCAGAGCAGAAAAATAATCAAAAGGTGCGTATACATGCAGTGCTTTCACGAGAGCTAAAAGAAAACCCAACATGGTACTGATGCCTACGAGAGCGAAAACTTGCTTGATATGTTATAATGAGCAGACAACAGAATGCGAAAAAGGGAAATGGAAGAAACTACGGAGGCCTAACACCACCGACAGCCTATGCAACAGTATACACGCGCTTCATCGCATTATACGCATCACCGCAGTGATGCCTTAGACGTCTTCGCGCTGACCAGCCCTCCTCCCATCCCTGCGTCATCTTCAGTAGCAGCTTGGTTGGCGCTCGCATTACGGATAGACGTAAGCACCTCCTTGCAGTACTTGAGCTTGTCTACGAGTCGCTGGTTGAACTTGGCCTGCTCGGGATCTGCAACGGGAGGTTGTAAAGATAGTACCATAATTTCACTGAGCGTGAATCGCGCGATCTTGTAGTTCTTGTCGATATGCGTCACTAGTAAGCCATGAGACGAAAGGATCACCTTTGAGTGATCGTAGAAGTTGAACTATATAAAACCCAGCGTCAATTGTCAAGCACATGAAGAATAGGTAAAATGAATGACCTGAAGGACGTCATGACTCATCTTGAACACGATAACGTGTTTCATACGCAAGTACTTCTGTACAAAATCCATTCCCTTGGTGCGGTCATGATCTTCGAAAGTGTACTCGTAGTCGCCATACAGGCGGTCCATGATATAGCGCTCAAAATGTTTGAGAAGGTAAACCTTATTCTTGAGGTCCTCAGGAAACTCGGTCACAGAATAGTTCTTCCTAACGTAGACACTTCCGTGGCGTCGAGAGGAAATGTAATCAAAGTGACTAGGACATGTGTCAAGTCATGTAAAAGTGAGAGGTAGCCAAGAACTCACTGCTTATCCGCTGAGAGAATAAGGGTTGTACTGTCATTGAAGTGTACACCAACAGAACCATCCGTCAGGGCATACCCCATTCCGTACTTATTGCAGTAATCCACCCAAGACACGATGAAAACGCGCTCGTCGGGAATGGTAGTATCATCACGGGGATCACGGAACAGCTTGCCGGTAGCCTTTGCGTCAAATGCTTGCGTCAATGTTTGTGCAGCGGCATCAAATCCATTTAGCTTTGCTTGCGGAGATTCCAAGTGCACATCTTGCACTAGAGTTTCCTTGCGTTCTCCGCGCATCGGCTCCTTGCCCTTCAGATCCTTACGGGTAGGAGGTAGATTCTCCTGGTCTTCATCGAGGCGGTGTGGGCCAAGACCAGCAACCGGAGCCATCTGTGCCACTATTCTCGCCTTCTGCGATTCAAGCTCCTTCTGTCTCTGCTGATCGTGGTTTTTCTCCCGAGTTCCTCGAGGTGCATCATTCTCTTCTTCTATGTCTTGCAGCCCACGAGCAGTACGCACGTTCCGTAGAGGTGATTTTGTGTCCTTCGCTGCTTGCAGTTTCCTGAACAGAGGCGACTCCTTGATTCCGTTTGTCGACATGACCAACGGCTGCCTGGCAGAACTAAGCAGCGCAGAGATAGGACTGCCAGGCTGAACAGCTTTCTGGAATTCCTTCTCTTGTTGAGCGATACTCGACATAATCGGATTCTTCGCCTTGTCTTCCGCAGCCGATGCAACCGCTATGGTCGAAATATGGTCATCATCCAGCAACACAGCTTTCTTAAGCTTCATGAGGTTAACTACGGACATTGGGCGCGTAAGGTATCGGAAGTCGGGGGGCGCGTCATGTGCGGAGACGGGAATAAATGGTGGGACAATGCCGAGCTCGATGAAGGGCGATTTAAGGATTTCCAGGAGAGTGGGACGTTTTGAGGGGTCAGGTGTTAAGATAGACGTGATGCAGTCCTTCGTATCGGGTGTAATGCGGCGTTCAGGCGGGAACTCGTAGACGTTGTCGCGGATTCGTCTGCAGGAATGGTTAATTAGAAATCAGAATAAAGGAATGGTATGCCTTACGTATAAATCTCCTTGACGTCCTTGGTTTGGAAGGGTGGACGTCCGATGACAAGTGTGTATAAGATGACACCGATCGACCAAGTGTCAACTTCGAAGCTGTGCCCGTTCGCAGTGTCAAACAACACCTCGGGGGCAATGTAGTTTGGTGTGCCACAGATAGTTTTCTTTCGTTCACCAGGGTTCTCGATCAAAGCAGCAAGACCAAAGTCGCCGACCTTGATGTTCATGTTCGAGTCAAGGAACAAATTCCCCAGTTTAAGGTCACGGTGGATGACCTGGTGGATATGCATGTAGTGGCATGCACCAATGAGCTGTACAAGGAAGAATCGGGCCTCGCACTCGCTGAAGCGACGACGACGACGGAGCATGTCCATCAATGACCCGCTAGTGCAAAGCTCGAGTGTCATGTAGACGTTCTCGTCATCTTCAAAACATTCCTGGAAGCGCACAATGTTAGGATGATCGAGCGAACGGTGTATCTTGATTTCTGCGTAGAGCTGAGCAAATAAAGTGTAAGGATGCAAGTGACGGTCAGATGTAGTATATACTTGCCTTGGTCTTGGCCTTCTTCGTCTTCAGAGACGTTTTGGTTACGACCTTGCAAGCAAGGTGTTGCGCGGCACTGTGACGACCGTCTGCAACCTCATAGACACGCGCGAATCCTCCCTATTTGAAACATGAAAGGTTAGTATACACAAGACGGCAATCGAGGCAACCCTACTTCTCCGAGAAATCCTACGCGGTGGTACTGAACTTGTCGATTCTGGTCAACGATTATTCTTGGGGGTGAGGGAGGGGTAGTCTTGCTATTCTGCCTGGGCAAAGGTGGGTCGGCTGGAGCTGCCTTGGGTTTCTCTTGTGGCTTTACAGGAGACGTCATGTGAGGCTGATTAAGAACGTTTGCATTTGTGAAGGGATGTCGACGATGAACGGGCTGCTGCTGATCGGAGGGAGCGGGCATACGGGCATGAGTATAAGCAGACATTCCAAAGGCCTAACACCTTGAAAGTCTGATGGTTGTCTTGAGAAGAGAAGAGAAGAAGTGCTCAGAAAATGAACAGAGCCAAAACAAGACCAACTTTAACCGCTCTTTGGCTGACAACAATTCAAGGCGTGGCTACCGCGTGTTTCGCGTGTGTATTATGTAATCCATCACGTGTAAAGTCAACATGCTCGTGACCACTCAAAAACCCTAACCTTAGTCTGGGGTTCCATGATCCACTACCAGTATCGTACTGCCACGTTTGCTTGAAGCTTGTTGGTCAAAGCCACGGTTAAAACACATCCAGTCTTTATTGTTTGGCAAAGCGGAAGCGATTAGGGTATGCTGCGAATGGAGGAGCCTGTGGTGGCGGCGTAGATGACCTTCCTCATCCCCCAAAACGTGATAACGGCCACAAGATCCGAGACAATAACTACCCACAGCACCGGCTTTCTTTTGCTGTGGACGCGAACTGTGGGGTTTTATCATCTGCTCATTGATGACCATGGAGCTGAAAACGCCCACAGGACTCACACCTCTAGGGAATCGTGCTGTACTCGTTTAACCCTAAAAACCTGCCTTTCGTAGGCAAGGGAAGGCTGAAAGTCACGAGTTTGACTAAAGCTAGGTACACTGCTACTTCATAGCTGTGGTATTCACTCGACAGAATATTTTGATCGTCCTACAGGAAAGAAAACCGAGATCCGATGCAGGAAATTGATTCCGCGGCTCCCGGAATCGATGAGTTGGATGGCGATAAGCAGTCTACGGACTCAGATGACACATCTATGAACACCCGACATCTTACACAATGATTGACACAGCTGCAGACGGCAAATCGTTACCTAGTCACTCCCTCACTGGATTTATGATGATTTCGAAAAGCTACGCCATCATCGGGCGAACACTCAAAGTTGTTCCCCGAAATTCACAAAGAATGCACTCCCGGAAGATGCAGCACCACTTCTCCCAGGCTTATGGCCCCACCAAGGCCTCCATACAGCTCTCGTCTGCTTCGACGACATCATGTGATTCCACGGGACCAGTGTGTTATGTAGGACCTTCTATTGATCATGATCTATCGACGAAGGTCAAGACTCATCTCCGCACCGCCGAGGATGATATTCAGGCCGCAGCGTCAGAACCATCCTGCCACCGCACTAAATATCAGGTACATGTACCGGATGACGATGACGACGATTCCGTCCCATGCAAGCCTTCCCGGTGTCTGTAGTGTTGCACTAGCAACCACTCCGTGTCCGATAATGCACTGAACCTGAGCATAATTACTCGGGAAACACGGAAAACTGAGAATGGTCGAATTGTGGATTCTGCGAGAGAGGAGGAAGTTTGTTCTCACACAATCTGTCGCTTTCCTCGCGGCTCTACATCCGTCCCTTCTAGCAATACTAAGACACCGTCAGCTTCGAAAGGAGAACTCAAACGCGCAGATGCACAATTAACGAATGATGCTGAGGAAGGCACTGGTATTCGCAAGGCCTACTATCCCACTCAGACCCCAGCAGGCGCTACTTTTACTGATGCCGGAGTGCCTCTAAACGCAGCCCCATTTCCACTCCTGTAGTCTATTCCGCTAGGCTGCCTGCCGTGCCGATCGAGCATCTGGCAACATTAGCAGAAAAAGAAGCCCCTTTGCCGCATGCCAGGTTGATGAGAGGCACGTGGCATTGTCATATAGTCTCATTACATCGCCTCCCATCATACCCTCAACTGCGCTGCGTGGTTTTTACTCACCAACAGATGGACCCAACCCACTTGAAAACAACGGCGTCTCGTCACTTACGTCGATATTTCCTGTTCGATTTATGAATTCTCCATCGTACGGAGCAACCTTCAATTCCCATGCACTGTTATTTCCCAACGTACCTAAACAAGTGCCTTTTACCGAGCAGCCAGTCTCCACGTTTTCGGGACCCTCCATCAGTGCCACTATGTACGACGGTTTGCCGCGGGGCCGTTCTGCTCTGGACTTTCACATCCGACTCGCTTGACATATCTTCTGACTACGCGTCTTTCGTCAATAACGGTGATGTCCGTACTATTGAAGGTCTCCTTCTGCAACCACAATGAATTGACCATTCCGATCGCATTGACGTAGAAATGGTAGATGCTATCATTAACCCTACGACGTCAATACTGGAGCAATGCTTTGCGAATCCTTCTGCGGAACTAAATACGTTTATGCCCTTCCTTGGCATCACTCCTTTTGACGTCACCACTGCGATTTACTATGCTTGTGCCTATGAATCTCCAGCTTCAATTACTGTATCTGGCGGAGTTTCAACAGCTGTGTCTTGCAGTTGGGCCTAGCTCCGAGGAATTCTCTACGAAGTTCGAAGCTAGCTATTCTCAGCCTGCATTTGATTCTACTGCACATCATGTTCCTATCGATGTCGGATCTTCAGCTGCTTAGTCTGGGCTCAGCCATGGTTCGCGATGGGCTTCTAGCATTCTTGAAGCACACCCGGCTGTATTTTCGATGCCAATACCAGAACGACCTGCCGACTTATCTGATTCTAGATCCACATACCCCTATTCTGGTCCTTCTGAGATACCATCAGCGGAGCAAAATGTTGACGAACTCACCGCTCGGGAACAAAAGATACAAGGGACCTCCGGGGAGGCAAATTGCCTTCGCGCCATCCTTGAGTACGAGTGCGCTCGTAGGTGAATCATTTATTCGTAAGACTGGACTAACGGACATCGTATTCCGAAGAACATGCAAGTTCTGCAGACCTCAAGTTCGACGTTCACTAATACGCTGCATCCCAGTTCATTCCTGCCCCAGACACAGTCGGTCACGTTAATGACACCATTACCCCCAGTCCGTCGCCAATCCCAGCATATCGCCCCGTCAGCGTCGAGCATCGCCGGAAGAGGCTCTTATGAAAAAGAAATCCAGGAAGACGACGATACGAACACCGAACCAGACGACGATGTCAAGACTGAGCCAGATGACGACGCTAAGACCGAGCCAGATGATGGGATCCATGAGAAGGATGTTAACGCTGAAATACTTGCCCATGCTACCTCGACATTCCGCTTCCACCAGCGATAGACACAAGCGTTCAACTCCTCGTTCACGCATACATGCAAAGAGAAGGCAGATGAACATTGAAGAGAGCAAGGCAAGGAAGATGACAATGGTGGGATTCGTGCATTTATCGAGACCGTCACCTTATGGATCGGTGCCGTAGTGGCGCAAAGGCCATGCAAAGGGAAATGAGAGATGGTATCCTTCGAGTGGTTTTCACTCCCAAGCCAACGTACCATCCGGTGAGACCTCGCGGATGTCAGTAGTTGAGTCAGGCGACAGCTCCCTGTCGTATTCTTCGCTCAATCTCTCTATCCGTAATCCACCCAAAGTGTATGGATGAGAGTCTATTCCAGCTCAAAGCGCCCAGCGCTACACCTCCGTCCCCACATCTTCACGACATCCATTGCGAGACAAAGACCATATAACGCCTCTGGCGAATTTCGCAACAAGGAGAGACCCTTAAGATGGACCCGATTCAAATGTTATGTCGAGCAGATGTGAGACGTTGTGCAATCCCCACCGCCACCGGCAAATCTAATACCAGACAAAAAAGACCGCCGGCTCTGCGTCGGGCTGCTGGGTACAGAAGTGCACATCATCACCATCAAATTCATTATCCCACCGATAACGGTGTGCAAGTACGTACAGACAAGATGGATGCTATGCGGCGTAATCGCTTGGCCACCAACGGCGATGGCATGCAGCGCGGGCCGTGCTCGTTTGATTACAAGCAGTCCAACTTTGAGACATGCTCATACGCTGAGGTCACCACACGTTGTATCAGACATTTAGGACAAGGATCTGTTGTGTGGTTTCACATTTGCGGCAGCCGCATTTTAGAATTGCGCAAGGATGTCGTCCGTAACCCTCACTGGAGTTGGTCTAGTATTTACGACATACAATCATGCGTTTAGCTATCGTTTACCTCAACATCAGGGGCTCAAGAGAAGTGGTTCGCACGATCGAGATAGGATGAGAATGCACAGTCCAAGTATCAATCACATGGAGGTGAGGAAAGAGCCTGGAGAATACGATGTACATATTTTAATACCGGTGATTCCGCGCTGGTAGTAATGGTCACTGTCTGATGAAAAAGCACGGCAATGAGTTGCTGAGGATTAAGGCTACATATTGGTAACAAGCAGTACATAGCCTGACTGCACATGGAACATAATCGGGTGTTGACTACAGTACATGGGTAACGTCAATTGAAGTGCAGTGTGGGGCATGAGTATGAATTCAAAGGAAGGTTAGAAGAGATTTGGCCAGCAAAACTCTGAGAAAAAGTTCGACAAGATCGGTCCTCGAAAAACGGAAGTATTCAGCTCTGAACGTCCAAGTGTTCCCTGCACAACGGACAAGACTGGTTCCTCGCCAGCCATGGAATCAGACATTTCTTGTGGAACCTTTCAGAACGATATAAGCTGGCAGCCATTACAAAAACAAGAACAACATACGCATGGCGACACTTTGCCCCCAACACGCCATGGTCACCATTTTTGAACCGGGACAAGCAGATAGTGCACTTCTGTACGTTCACACCCAACAGCGACAATTTCAGCTTCACACGTCCATCACTTGTCACCCTTCGCCTCTCTAGTTCTACCAGTCCAACAAGGCAGTTATCTAAACTGTCAGGATTGCGATGTAATGCGACAGGACCGATGAAATCGGAGATGAGGAGGAGGGCCTGCGCATGTGGGTGACTTCAAGCACGGGCCCGAGAACTGTGCATCCCGAATACTCACGTCATAATTTGAGCCGTCATTGCGGGTGTGATCATCTCCTAGGCTGCCAACGAGACCAGTGAAGTATTCGGGTGCAGGTGATGTGACTGTGCACGAAGATGGCAACGTAGTTGATGTTGGCGTGAGTGGCCCACGAGGACTAGAGCTGCCCACAGTGACGCTGTCACTGTCAATGTCGTCCTCGAGGTAGTCAATGGCGAGAGGCGGTGGGGTACGCGCAGGCGGAGTACGATCAGGTATCATGGGCGTACTGTCTGGGAGAGGGGGAGTACGATTTGGCAACGGGGGTGTATGAATGGGGAGGGGAGGAGTATGACTGGCGCTGCAGGGGCTTGCCAAATCCAAGCTGTCGTCCTCCAAATTGATCAACAAGCCCTCGGGCACATGCAAGTTTTTGGGAATAGCCCTGGGGTGGTGTAAGACTGGAACAGTGGTGGAAGTCTTCTCATCCGGTGTCCGGCCTACAAGCCATGTAAGAGAGGGTGATGTAGATGGGGTCTGGGGGAGAGGACGACCTGCATAGTGACGCCGAGGCGACGCAGGAGCAGGGCTATACGGAGGCGTATGTGACTCTGGGGGTGGGGTAGGCGGTCCCGAGGGGAAGATCGCACTATACGCAGGCGCACTTCGCATCTCCAACTCGCGCGACAAGGACCGTCCACGATGAATGAGAATCTCCTCGCGGCAGGCTGGAGTCCGACGACGTGAGACTCGCTCCGTTGCAGATCTGGTAGGCAACGAGTTATTGGGCGCTGGAATGGGTGTGACAGGTGTCACATTGTAGTCAATGTAGGTCACCTCTGAAGCCGATGTCGGAGAAGCTCTAGCATGTGTGCGGGTAGTTTTCGGAAGCTCTGGCTGAGCAACAGCACGAGGCGTCGATTGTGAACGAACATGCTCATGCTGAACTTGATGAGTTCCCAAATTCATCTGGGAGAAGGAAGTAAGTGCCCTTCCCACTGAAGGTTGGGATAAGGATAGGGACGACAGAGTTGGTGAGTCCCTCAAGGTTATCCCACGGGTAGGAGAACGAGATCTTTCCAATTCCTCGCAAACGCCAAGATCCTGTTGAGAGAAGGATGGAAGCGTCCTTCCGACTGTGGCCAATGATAAGCTCGAGGAGCTAAAGAGAGAAGCAGAAGACGAAGAAATTGGGGATACTGGGGCGCTCGATGCGCATGTGTGATCGCTACGCAAGCTGGAATTCGTGCGCCTCCGAACATGCCGATTTACAAATGGAGGAGAAGCCGGACGTTGAGGACGATCTTCAGCCGGAGGTATCGTCCGAATGCTAGGACGGTACGGGTGCCGATTTGAATTTGAGCTGCGGGTATCTTCTGTAAAGACCTCGGGATAATGCCACGTCTCTGCAAACCCTGAATTTAGTGCAGGAGCCCGGCTTGGGGGGCTGGGGTGAGCAGGGGAGTCTTCCAAAGAGGAGTGAGATGAGTCAGTGCGATCCAAGACTTCCCAGTCCTCTAAGGGTTCAGCACCTGCGCGCTCTTTCTGCTTCCGATGGAAAAGCTTTCGAGAAAAATGGTGATCTCCGTGACCATGAAGCGTGGAAGGTGAAGATAGATTGAGGAGCGAGGGTGTGCTCTTGAAGAATGGACTGGGGTTACGCAACAGCGAGATGACAGATGACGAGGGTTGTGGTGACTGAGACCTATGAAATATCCTCGATGGAGAAAGGGGAAGGCTAGGCAGAGGCAGCCTGTGTTTAGGCGTAACCGGAGAAGATGCATCAGATGCTGCCTGCACGCTGCGGTCATCAGGATATGGATCTTGATCCTCAGGAATCCTGAGTGACAATCGAGAGTTTGCGAAACGAGACTGAGAAGTAGGGCTTCGTTTTGGAGCCTGACTAAACAATCGGGTCCGCTGCGGCACGGCTGGAACATGTGATTCCACGGACCGCTGATGGTGCCTCGTCACCCTTTCCTCGAGAGGAACTCCACGTTGTCGATCGATTTCCCATCTCTGAGGTGGATCTACGTCCACGAGCTCTATACTTGACTCGTCGTCATCAAGTAGTGCCCTCTGCTGTACTGGTACCGGGAAGGCGCAAGACCCTGATGAAAGATTCGGCGCATGCGTGGGACTCGGCATATGCAAGGGCATCAACAGAGGCGATAACACAGGTGGGGGTATTGATAAAGGAGTCGCTGTGACTGCGGATACGAGTGGATCTGTATGCATAGTGACGTTATCATGCATAACTGAGGGCTGTGTAGAGCCTGAAGAGGAGGTGCGATTTGTGACAGGTAAATGTTCTGGGAGCATATGAACTCCAGCCACGAATGTAGATGAAGCAAGCGCAGATGAAGCAAGGCTGGACAAGGTAGGACTGGTCGCTACCTCGTAAGTTGGAGGCGGTGGATAATCCGAAGTATCTAGCCGATCAGTTAAGACATTCAATTCTGTCACCTCGAGTCATTTGATTTAATCTCACCCCCATCTTCCCGCACTCTTGCTTGTCTACGACGGGCACTGGCGCCACTGCGGGTATCTCTAAAGGAGTAGCCAAGGTTGAAGCGGATTTCTTCGCGTTGGCGTTCGTCTCTGTCTGCTTTCTTGGGCTCTTTTGCTTTACCACGGATCTTACCAGTCGTAGTTTGTCGACTAGGCTGAGCGGTATCCAGAGCCTGATACGGGTCTACCTGAGCGGGTTTTGTAGCCCGTTTGCTTGAGGTCATTGTGAAGCACTGGGGAGTATAGAACAGCCTGAGATGGCAGACAAGGGCGAAGATGGGCAACACGCCTTCACCTGCAGGCGACCTGACTCGCTCTGGTATAATAGGTGTTTATATTTCTTTGGCGGTTTACCAAAGAGGTATAGCGCCCTATCCTTGCGGCACTCGTGCCATGATCCTTACGCGGAACAGGGACGAACACGAGCAATTCATATCGCCTGCTGAGAGAATACGACAGAATGCCCTTGAACGTTGCACAGAAACGTTTCAGTACGCATATCACATTTAGTGGCTGACATAAGCATCACACCTGGCATTTGCCGACGGGACCAATACATAACATAAGCATCACGACGCACGTGATCCCTAACGCGTCCGTGAAGGTTGTAGAATCTAGATCTTGCAACTTTGTACACCATGCCAGGGCGCGTATCCTCTGTCGAGGAGACCCTCACCGCCAGCGTCCCTAAGATTTTTGACCAAGTTCAGAATTCAACTGCAAATCACCAAAAGAATATCGTTGCACTCTACAAACTCCACCTAGATGCTGCCGGTTTCACCGAACCCGTACATGATGGCAGAAGCATCAAGCTCACCGGTGAGCGTATGTTCGAGGAGAAATTCAAAGACATACTGTGCAGGGCTGCCGCCGTGAAGAAAGGAACATCGCAGGGTGACCGGATAGTCAAGTTTGTTGGAGCGTATACAAAGTACATCAACGAGAGAGGTACGAAATCCACTCGTTTCATTGATTCATTGATTCTCAATCTCATTTTATCATAGCCGCTGAGGTAAAGAAGGAGGATGACGACGACGATGACGATGAAACCACAGCCTCTCGGTTTGTTGAGAAAGTGCTCGCCTTCCTCCTAATTGGTTTTGAAGCCAAGGACAAGGTTGCACGCTATCGTTGTGTCCACTTTTTGGCAGAGATGGTCGCGCACTTGGGTGAAATTAGGTTGGCAATTTTTCTGGTGCAATAGTCACGGCTAATTAGGCACAGCGAAAAACTGTACACTGAGCTCCGCACAGCTCTGTTCGAGCGTGTGCACGACAAAGAAACATTTGTTCGAGTTCAGGCTGTCATTGCACTCTCGAAGCTATGTGGCTCGGAAGATCCATCTGATGTGGAAGAGGGAGAACCCACGGCTCTTGAGGTCTTGCTGGAGATTCTTAGTTGTGATCCTGCCGCGTTGGTTCATCCCTCATAAATCATCCAAACAGTGTGCTCATCACTTGTCTTACAGAGACGTCCGTAGAGCCGCATTGCTCAACATTCCTTTATCTTCAGCGACACTAGATGCTGTCCTTGCTCGAACCCGTGACACTGACACGATCATGCGCAAGCTGGTTTATTCCGCTATCCTAGTCCAACATTGCTTCGTTTCTGATGGCTCTGCAATGGGGCTCGTTCATCCTCGCGTGCTTACCATCGCCCAGAGAGAGTTAATCATCCGCAATGGTTTAGGTGATCGAGAGCCAGCGGTTCGCCAGGCTGCAGCTGTATTACTCAGCAAATGGGTGGATGTTGCTCGTGGAGACATCAAGAATGAAGAAAGCAAGACCGCTAAAGATGATGTTCTCGCACTTCTAAGTCTCTTTGATCTTACAGAGAGCACGGTTGCAGAGGACGCACTACTGAGTGTGTTGGACAAACGCCATGATATTTCCGATCACGTCGAGTTTGAGGGTATGTTCGATTGCGGAATCTCGATTGGAGGAGCTAATTGGTATATCATAGATGCCTACTGGGCCAATCTGACCCCAGAGCGAGTTTTTTTCGCTCGCGTTTTCGTTGATCACTGCATTGCCAATAAAGCTGCGGAAAAGCTAGATGCTTCTCTCCCAGTTGTCACTGCCCTTGCCTACCACATTCAAGCTGCCTACAATGCATACCAAGAAGACCTAGAGGTTGCCGAGCAAGACAGAGTGATTCGTGGTGAACTCACTGAGGAAGAAGAAGAGGCTCGCATCGACAAGGAATTTGTTATAGGCGAGATGCTCAAGGTCGCTGTGAATCTAGACTACGCTGATGAGATTGGGCGCCGAAAAATGTTCCAGCTCGTGAGAGACATGATCTCTCAGGAAGCACTACCCGAATCGCTTGTCGCTAGATGTTTGGACGTCTTACGAACACTATCACCAAACGAGAGGGATCTTATTCGAGTGGTTGTAGAAGTAGTCCACGAGCTCAGGGATGTCAGTGACGAAGAAGAAGTTCTGGTAAGTCGGACACCTCTTTGTTCATATTTCATTCCCATAACAAGCTTACCTTCGCTAGAAGGAGCCTGCAGATGACGGAGAGACCAATTCTGGTGAAACACCCATGCCAATTCGTATAGCACCCAAAGGACCAAAATCATCAGAAGATATGTCTTCCGAAGAACGTGCCCGTTTGGACGCGATCGATTTGCGTTGTCTGTCGCTTTGTATAGGCATGCTGGAGCGCGTCAACGGAGTGCGTCATAGTTTCTGTTCGGTTTCCTAATCACTCACTGTTGTTCAGACATTCGAGGAAAATTCGACACTCGAAGGCATACTTGGCGAGCTAATCATTCCTGCCGTCAAGCGTAAGGAGTTGGTCCTTCGCGAAAAGGGTCTCATTTGTTTAGGTCTTTGTTGTCTTATTGCTAGAGTATGCTCACGTTACCCATCATGTGGTTTTAAAACTAATTGATATCACAGCGCATGGCTCTCAACTCTTTCCAGCTTTTTTTGGGTCAAATTCAGACTGCTCCGGAGGTCCTGAAGATCCGCGTGCTGCAGATCGTTTTCGACATTCTCATGGTGCATGAAAATGACTTCTTGAACAAAGAGGGTGGTGCAGTGGGTAATAACAGCTTCAACCTTGTTGCTATGCTCACGCTTCTACAGAGCGAGCGCATCATCGAATTCTTTTTGCATGTGCTGGAACATGAGGAATCGGACAAGGTGCAGGCCCTTCTGTGTATCGGCCTTGCAAAGCTTGTCCTTGCCGGAATGATCTGTGATGACAAGGTTGGTGCTGATAAATTGTTGCACAATGTCAGGAAGTAATGCTTCTTCAGGTACTGCAAAGCCTGGTTGCTGCATATCTTGCCCCGGACACAATTGACAACCAAGAAGTTCGCCAGTGCCTTGCCTATTTCTTCCCGGTATACTGCTACTCCTCCGCAGTCAACCAGCGGCGAATGCAACGGCTGTTCGTTGGATTGTTCGAGAGACTTGCTCCAGAAACCCGAAATGTTGACGAAACCCAGGAGATGGTTAGTCCTGCTCAAATAGCAGCTATGTTCGTGGATTGGACCGATCCGCAGAAAGCTATGTGAGGCAATGTTATTTATCTTGAAAACGTTAGCTAAAATGGTATAGCGAGGTACAAGATCAGCCAACCGACGAGACGATTCATATCGATCTAGCAAGCGATATTGCAAGAGCATTGTTCGACGATAAAATGATCAGTACGTCAATAAATTTCCGGAGCGACCTATTAACCAACGATAAAATCACAGAGGAGGATAAGAAAGTTTTATATCAGGTTCTTGGGCGGCTATACTTACCAGACAAGGTGGATGACGATAAAATCCGCACACTCAAATTACTACTTCACAACCTCAATTCTGTGAGTTCATCTGAGGTTTTATGTCAATCAAAAAATCATCCGCATACAGCGTCGACCCATCCGTGACGCAGCAGCCAAAAATGCGCTTGCAAAATTTGATGCTGCGATCTCGAAAAGATATGCTGAACAATTAGAGAGTTTCAACGAAGAAGACTACAGGCAACTGGAATATCTAAAAGATTTATTCGAGTTTCTTGATGACATCATTCCCTTGGACGACGGTGAAGAGGTTGATATACCTCGCACCCGTGCTCGGAAGAGGTATGATTTCTGTCAAGCTCCTGTTTTTACGCGTTGAACTGATCGAGTGGTATAGGCGCTCAGAAAGCATTGCTACTGACATCACGGACAGCATCATACCAGATGAAAGTGTGGCTTCTGCTGCTTCTTCATCACACCCAAAGGGCAAGGACAGAGGGAAACAAACCAAGTAAGTAGTCATTCGTTTATTATCAAATTCTAATCGATCAATTGTCATCAGACGGAGACGTGTTTCTGATTCCGATGACTCGGAAGATGTACTATCGCACGACCATGTTACTCCAGCACCCACACGAACCCTGCCGAAGCGAGCTGCGTGCGTTAACATGTCATTATTTTCCCCTTTAATGTGGTCTTAACTTTTGCTTGCAGGTCAGTGAAAAACCTCAAGTAGTGCAGTTAATAGAGGATGACGATGATGATGAAGAGGAGGAAGAGGAGGAAGCTTCACCTCCTCCTGCCTCTCAGAACGGGCGAAAGCCCAGGCCGTAAGTCGTTTGTATAAGTAAGACAGCACATGCTCATTTGGTCGTGTGCAGTGCAAGTAAAGTGAGGGATAACATTCAGCTTGCTTCTGCAGGGAATGATACCCTCGATTCCATCATGGATAGCGAAGAAGACGAAGAGGAGGAAGACGAGGTGGCTAATGATATATTGGGTTCGGAGGAGTAGAATTTTCATCATCTATGAGAGTACGGTATCTATTATGATTTATATTTGTACCGCTGTACTTCTACTGGCAACTTTTACAGTTTTGGGTGATTCCGCCAGATTGGATGATAATTATCGTATGCTTTTTGGTAGCGAGTTTAGTCACTCGGCCGCCGCTTCGTCGCTGGCTTACCAATCTACGCGATATTGAAACACGAAGCTTTATCGCTGCCTTTTGGCGTAACAGACGTTACATAAAGGAAGAGGGTAGTTTGACTCGGTTATACAATCCAATATTTGTGATTGGTCTCCAGGACCGCGGCGTCCAGTTCCCAATATTGCGTATATCGATCATGTACAACTCTCATCGAGGATATCACACCACTGATCATCATCATCACCATCCTCTATGGAGATGATGTTCATCCGAACAGACGTTGTTTCTATCGATCCTAACTTATAAGGGAATCTGAGGACCACACTTTGAAATCTGAAGCTCCAAGAGGCATATTGCTCTCCAACGCGCCATGCAGGGCATGTAGTGGTTACAGATCTGGGACTGATAACATCCAACGTAAGCCTTAGGTGATAATAGACTTGACAGTTATCAGTTACACATCAAACTCACAAGACAGACTTTGTTTCCTCGGAATTCTGATAGATTCCCAAATATAAGCGACAAAATTGAATCTTTACTCAATTAAGTCGATAATATATCTCTGGGATTGCAGTGCTTCTTGATGCCCGGGTAGTATCCCGTATCAGTGACGAGGATTCAGATCGCTGAGTATTCTGCTCCTACAGACGATATTCAATTGCGCATGGCCCACAACCGCAGATACAAGCCCAACAACCAGCACGAACCTCAGATCCTGGACATCGACTACTGTCCTTTGTCATGGACCTGTCGAGTGTAGCCATCGCCTTTTCCACCAGGATGATCTTGATTGATTTGAAAGAATAGCGGCGACAATACCTTGGGAACATATACGGGGGCCCGAAGTTCAAATATACGTATTTCATTTGCACATTTAGCAATACAACTTCAAGCCTTCGGCGTTAGCGGGAATCGAGTTTTTTAGGTTGTCCTTGTAGTTGGGACCACAGGAAATTCAATGACGGCTTGCATGTTACGCAGTATAGATCACGTACAATCCATTTCAGCCCCTTGACTGTCAAGCGTCGGCAGGGTCAAGGACGAGTGGTGAAAAAGCCATCTACGATAGCATTAGAAGTGAGTCAAGATCAACATCCCTGCCTTGTGTTGAAGTGTTGTCGGACGGAAAAGCTGGTGTAGGGAAATCCGCCAAACTTATTTATTCATAGAGTGTGGCTTCTCTATCAACCATAAATTGATGTGCGGGTTAAAGCATAATCACACAAGAAAATAGAACGTGTAGGTGGATCCGTCGAGGAAGCGCTAACCCTGCTCTAGAATTAGTGCTATGACTTTAGCAGTAGTATGTATAAATACCAGAGACTGATGGCAAGCGTCGCTAAAACACCGTGTCCGATACGACTGATAGTGATACCACAGCCTTGCATGTACTCACGCAACCGCCACGTAATATCAGTCGCATCTTTCTTTACCTGCGGGTTTTTGACATTACATTGGTGGATTGAAACCCAGGGTAACACCCGTCTTTCCTGGTCAGACAAGGTGAATAAAACGCACGGTTAACATAATTGATACTGATACAACTTGATGATTAGTTGAAAGCGAACATGAAAATAACAGGAGCACTTCATTCGTTTGAGTGAATCTTCTTCCTATCTGGAATGTTGAGTCTTGGGCCCCCTCAGTAGTCTCTCTGCTGCTTCTCTGCATCCGTAAGAGGGACATACTGCCCACAGATTAGCGACGGATTAGATAAACTCAAAAAAGCCTACCATGACCCCCATCAAATTCTTCTTTGTGACTTTACCATTCTCGTCCTTGTCGACTTGTATGATCTGTTGAGCAAATGTCCCAACTGGTATGAACATCCGCCCAGGGCTCTTGAGCTGATTTACCAGCTCCTGAGGGATAGTCGGCGCAGCGGCACCGACATGAATCACATCGTATTGGGCAAGGCCGCTATATCCTTGGCGACCATCGCCAGTGACCGTGACAATCTCGCCCTTGTCGAGAGAGGGGCCCAGTCCATCTTGCCTGAGATTACCCTTTGACCAATCAACTAGCTCGGGGATGTGATCCATGCCTACGACAATGCCGCCTGGGACAAGGTGGTGGAATACGGCACAAAGGTAGCCGGACCCACTGCCGACATCAAGGACCCGCTTGCCCGGGCCAAGATAATCGAGAAGGTGCTCCATTGCATGTGCGTGCTGTAGAAAGGTACGTCAGCACTAATACATCAAAATCTAGGGACCTGCCATGTGTGGTGCGGATATTGTCGCTCCATGCCCGATAGATCTGCGTAACACAACTTAGTAGTAAGGCTCGGGATGAGAGGCGATGCGCACTGAGGCGAGTCATCATATGCCTCCGATTTGTGTATGACATAATTGGCACGGTCAACTTTCGTCATGGCCTGTTACAATTCAGGTTCGACAAAGGGATTTAGATATTGATGGTTGCGAACTGACCTCTTTCACTCTATCTGTTTTGATAATTTGTGCTGCGTGCATGTTTGCAATGAGGTCTGCGTTTGTGCGACCAGAACAACGCCAAGCCATGGTGGTATGTAAACAACAGCCCGATTAGCGTGATGATTCAGATTGCGAAGGAAGCCTAGAGTCACCTCATTATTAAATTTCCAAGAAAGGAAGACCGTTTGATTTGAGCACGTGCGTAAATACATGACGAAGCCAAACAGCAGCCAAGGATTTGACTATAACCGTGGCAGTACTGCGTACTTCAATGGTCCCATTCTTCACATTAGCTATTTAGTCTCTATCGTTCCTGTCGTTTCC
Organism: Suillus cothurnatus; assembly: GCA_016758765.1. Classification (NCBI taxonomy): domain Eukaryota; kingdom Fungi; phylum Basidiomycota; class Agaricomycetes; order Boletales; family Suillaceae; genus Suillus; species Suillus cothurnatus. Next base: position 317,260 of record JABBWL010000079.1, read on the forward strand.
AGACTTCTTCCTGACCCTTGTTCGTTAATCCCGTGCCATGGATAACACTCCCATCTGGCCACTTCTATCTACTGTATTTCAGGTATGTATTCGGAACGACTAGCACGTTGCTTTCCGTTGATCTTGCTGGCTGTCAGTCAATTCTAGAGGTTTTTCTGCTATGTCTCGCAGGTTACATACTCGCATGGTGCCGTATCATTGACAAGCCCACTCAACGTGTTCGTCTTGCCCTGTATATTGGTTTTCCAATTTGCTTATCCGAATGCAGGTGATAAACCATATTAACATCTCCTTGTTCACGCCTGCCCTGCTGTTTTCCAAAGTCGCATTTTTCTTAAATCCAGGTGCGCCCCATATTTGTCTATCGGCAGAATGCTAACTGGCCTCGTGTTTCGCACAGCAAAACTCAAGGAACTATGGGTCATTCCGATTTTTTTCATAGTGGTTACGGTTTTTTTGCCCTCGTGCGAGAGTCCTTTCGAGGATGTTTGGACTGAAGAAATCTCATCGGTGTGTTTCTTCATTCATGCTCACCTGAACTGACCTTGTCTCCTGTTTTTACAATGACCAGAGCTAACAGCCCTTTTTTTTTTGTAGCAACTTCGCTATGGCTGCTTCGATGTTCATGAATTCGAACTCGCTACCCATCGCTCTCATGCAAAGCCTTGTGATCAGTGTGCAGGGCCTCAAATGGACCCCGGATGACAACACGAACGCAATGCTGGGTCGTGCCCTCACGTACCTGGTACTATATAGCACTCTCGGTATGATGGTGCGTTGTATTGCGTTATCTCGGAGCCATTTTTTGCCTTCGAATTTGATAGGTTTCTTGGTCTCTATGGTTATTTTATTTTCGAAATCAGTGTTATTCCTTTGTCGGGCTTGGCCGCTTGGCCCTTCCCACGAAGCTCCGAGCCAGTTCTTTGACTCGGAGCTTTTGATTTGCTTCGTACCCTGTTGTTTGTAAAATTGCTCACTAACATTACTTACAGCTTCGCTGGAGCTACGCGTGCGTTTGCTCTCCTCTGCAGACACTCCATCTACGCCAACCTCTTCCCATTCACCTTTACTTGCGGATGTGCCATGCGATGCAGAAGGAGGCCCCAATATGCTGACAATGCATCCATATCAGATGGGACACGCTAGCGAACACCGTGATTCATCCGGATTCCAGCCCACGAGCCCCTCCCATCACTGGCAAACTCAGGTCCACCCTACAAGCCCTTCGCATCACTGGCAAGCCCAAGCCCGTACCCAAGGCGTATTAGCGACTTCGTCTCTCGATGACACAGATGATAATGATCAAGATACAGCGTGTGAGATTCCCACCTTCATCCCAGAGCCTGCGGGCCATATTTACGGACAGCTGCGTCCGCACCGCTCACCATCGCATCTTCACGTCTCGCCATCTCGGGCACTCGAACAGCCATCCTCATTTCGCATTCACGCTCCCCACACCACCGCACCCAGCACGGAACACAGCTATATATCACTCCTTCCCAAATTCACCTGTGCGGGAACAAGCGTCTTTGGTCTCGAACAGTGCCACGCCCGCAGACTCAGAAGACGAAATCGAAGATGGGGTGGAAGTTACGGGGCTTTCCGCCGCCGACACCAGAAGAGACTGCACACTGGTCTCGGCACCTCTGGAAGCGCATTAAAAATGGATGGCGCCAGGTCCATGCATTCATGACGATGCCCCTATGGGCATCTCTCCTTAGTCTCATCGTCGCGTGTATACCGCCGCTCCAATCTGCGTTTGAACACATGGAACCTGTAAAAGGCGCGCTTGTGTGCTGCAGGCAACTGCAGTATACCACTGACACTCGTGGTGCTTGGGGCATACTTCTACTCCGAACCTCCAGAGGATGACATGCAAGAGAGAGATCTAATGGATTACGAGACAGACGAGACAAGGCAGGACCTTGGGCAGAACAAATCTCGCACCTCACTGCTCAGCACCCTCCAGGAGATGCTGGCACTCAAACGTGCACCACAGCTGCAGTCGCAGATGCGTGGGGAAGGCAAGACGGTGTTCGTGGCGGTCCTTCAAGGATGGTAGTCGTCCCGATTGTGATGCTTCCTGTGTTGGCGATTCTTGTGAAGTTTGATGTCCACGATATCTTTGCGGAGTAAGTGCCTAGAATCATTTCACGGATAGTTGCTTATGTACGACTTTTCGATAGCCCCGTGTTCGTGGTGTCAAACGTGCTCTTGATAGCCAGTCCACCAGCTCTGACACTTGCACAAGTGCGTTGCGTTACCCCATACTGGACTCCCGTGATTAAATTAATACTTGCATGTTGAACAGATAACGCAAGCAACCTCGAACGACTCATTTGAGAGGCTAATATCGCGGACGATTTTCTGGTCGTATTGCGTGGTCACCCCACCCAGCACGATTTTGGTGTCGTTCTGGGGTTGTTGATTACGAAGCTGTGATCTAGATGGTTGATATATTTTACTGTGCTCATCGTGATTGCTTGATAGATCACAGATTTTGTGTTTAATATCTTCTTATCTTGTTTTCTGGGGAACCTGGATGCTCTTTGGCCTATTTTATTGACAGTGCGAACGAGTTTGTATACGTGCATGCTACTATCTCGTTGCCGAGGCCCTTATACTTTGTGCATAATAGCTTCAGGGGCCTTCTGGCATCGTCCTCTATATCGATGAACATGAGATTTCAATATTATTCTTGGCCGCCTGTCATATATTGCACTTCGCGCGACTTTTGCAGGCGAGTTAATTGCCGTCTAGTATGCAAACAATGTTCGGAGGCGAAATCAAAAACCCGGAATAGTTATTGATTCTTTGAAAAAAAAATAGAAGTGCCAGAGCCCGGAGATAGACTCGGAGCACTAACGAATTAGTAATGATGTCTTTAGTATCTTACACCAGCGTTGAATCACTTACATGATTCAGGGATGCGGGTGATGCTCGGGACAATAGAATCCCGTACAGGACGTAAACGACAAATACAAGAAACAACTCATTCCTATTTGCTCCGATCTTCAAAGGGGCTTGAAGTTAATAAGCGCTCTTCGTACTAGATGAAGTCGAAGCATGCTATTCGATTCGTTAGCGACAACAATCGGGTCAATACTGTTGGGGCTGATACGGAGGTCTCGCATCAATAGTAGTCCTTCATAGACGGCCTTTACAAAGCGAAGGTCCGGGATGAAGTAATTCTTGCCTGCGTGAGGTATGAATTACATGGAATCTGCACCCGCATTATTATCAGCCCGAACAGTAGATAAGAACGGCACCCGCTCATACGGTATTCATGTGTTTAGGATCAAAATTCAACCAGTC